>VZTH01019652.1:0-14026 GCA_013397815.1 Aleadryas rufinucha
ACAAGGTCACCCCAAGACACATGAAAAAGAGAATTTTATACTTTTATGAATTCAAAATGTACTCTTATTTTTCAATATATTTGGTATTAAAAAAAACCCTAAAATTATTTTATCCCCCACAAGAGAATGGTGGGTTACCCCAAAATATGGTCTAGAATCCAAGATTTTAAAGCACATTTTTAAAATTATACACAGTACTAATGTCTCAACAATCTTGTCCAAACTGACCAAGGTTCTGTGCTTGTGGCTCTTCCTCAGAGTCTCTTGGTACAAGCTCACATTCAATCCACAATCAAAATTAAATGGTTGCCTTAGCATTTGCCTTACTATTTTTAAGGTGAGGGATAATGTTGCATGGTTTTTCTCTCATATTCTTAAGGAAACAAAAGATCTCACAAAAATTATAGGAGACAAATTAGGATCAACTAATTTTTAAGATCAACTTTTATTGAAAAATTAAAACTGCATTGCATAACTTCTTTATAACTTCAACATTTCTTAAACCACAAAACAGAGATTCCGTTTAAAAAATCTCTTCATATTTATCACCATTCAAAAAACAGATTATGAGCTAACTCCATGATGCTTTTAAAATTCTGGATTATTCCCAAGGCCCCTGGTTCTCACTGTTTGCCGTGAATTGTATAATCTATCTTCTCTAAAAATTACCTTTAATAACACAGTCAGAATTTTTCTCATTCAGAATCAACAGCTGCTCTTGATTTTTATCCAGTGGTCAGTCTTTTCCAAATAAATTATATCAGTTAATAAGCACTGCAGCTCCCTGTTCAGCTAAGATCTTGCCTATCATTTAATTGATCTGAATTCAGCCATGCAAAGTTACAGTGATAGTCCATGTGATTTTAAAGGAAAAATTGCTACCTTAGAGTATGTTTTAAACCTCAGAAAAACAAAGTTGCCCACCTGGAATTAAAATGTTTTGCATTAGTCAATACTTCTGTATAGCCATACATCCTAATCTCTCACAGTCAATAGTATATGGATGAAAAAGAAGGAAAATTCCAGGTAAGCGTTCGTCTGAGAAGCTGTGGCATATTACTCACATGGAAATGACCTAATAAGAAAACAGATGAATTTTCTCACTAATGACTATGCTCTGTTAAAATCAGCTAATCAAGTCAGAAATTAATATGAGCATGGTGCCTGTTAAATGCAGTATATGTAATAGGAAAACACCCCAGAATCTGATATTAGAATTTAAAGCTTTGCAAAAATCTAATTCCCATCATCTGTGTCAAGATGATGGGAATTAGATTTTGCAAGATAAATGCAGAGGGTAGGAAGATCAATATAAGCCCTCTGTCTTTAGATACAACACCTATGCATTAACTGTCTCGCTTCCAAAACAAGCAGGAGGAGCTCCATTATTCCCATCTAGCTGCAAACTGTCAATGGCAGTAGGAGGAACTTCTGATGCTTTTGACCTTCAAAACACGAGATACTCCATTAAATGAAGAAGCAGAAATTTTAGTGAGCAAAACATTATATATGCCCTGAAGAGCTCTAGATCTGTTTCTGACCACATCACAGAACTGTCAGGGGCTTGCTGCATGAATGCCAGTGAGCTGTATTATGGTCTTTCCTACAGCCTCATCATCAGGATGGAGATGATTCTCTTCACCTAGTTTATATGCTTCAAGGAGATTTAACATCTCAGATACGTAAACTATTATTAGAATATTGAGATGGTGATCTGGATACAAGGTTCACAAGGTTAAAATATTAAGGTTAGAGGACTGAGGGTAAGTTAGAGCTTTAGTAATACTTGACAAGGGAGGTGGAGGAAATCAGAAATTCCCACCGAAGAATTGGGAATGGTGCTTGTGTGGAAGACATCAAATCCTCTAGTGAAGCTAAGTCCCCAGTTATGCACCTTTAGATTAATTCTATTAGTTCATATTGTTTCTCATAAACAAGGACTGACAGAAATTTTTCAGTCTTCTGTAGCTGCCCTTTGAATAAAGTAAAACTGACTGAGACCAGATTTCAGACAGAAGTCTGAAGTAAAAATGTGACATGTACTTCTTCAAAACAAACTTCCTTCTGTACTCTAAGAACAGTTATCAATGAGAGGCCCTCTAGTTTTGATGAATAGCTGGTATCTATAAAGAATGGCATTTAATATTACGTAAGTTAGTACTGAAATCGATATTCATGCCAACTACTTCTGTACTGCAGGCCTCAGGTCATACAGCATGGATGTTTCCATCTGGAAATGTCAAGTTTTGAATACATAGTGATACTATAGGGTTATAATTAGGGAAGATTGAGGTTTAAGATCAAGAAGGCAAGAAACCAACTAGCCTGTCTTGAGGAAAAAATCTAATGATGGAAATACTGTATTGGTAAGATTACTAGGGGCTTTAATGATGTAAAGTAACTATTTTGAAAGTCATACACATAAGTCTAAAGGTCAGTGACAAATTTACAATAATTTTTAGATTCAACTCAATTTGAAGAAAAGATTTTACAGAAGGTTATGAAAGAGGAATAAGCAAGAGTCCTATGAAAAGCTGGAAAGGCTGTGCTATACAATATAGCATTTACCGTAACAGCTTCTTTCTTCTCCCTGTGCTAACAGGTGAGATGGTGTTTGTGAGACACCATCCTCAAAAGACAAACAATGGGACCTGCAGGATGGAAATCTCTCTTGCCTGTAGCTGTCCTTCCACAGGACTGACAGGGGGCAGAGAGACTGCAAAAACTGCATAGCACGACTGTATTTCAGTGAAAGTTTCTAAAATAATTCAATTTTATTACTGAGGTGGAGGGGAGGGAGAAAAAGCAATTAATTACTGACTTGCACAGAGTCATGTATGGAAACACTTGAAATTAGCATAATCCATTTATCACCATGACACTAACTCAGTGAACAGAGGATTATTGAATCTCCATTTTGTTCCACTACTCTGTTTCCAGTATGGACTTTTCCACTCAGTAGTATTGATTATCTAATGATTAAAATTGATCAAGCTGCAGATGAATCTGGTGTCTATACTTTGAAAAGCCTAACCAGTTGAAATTATTGGGACAAGCCAGCTGTATTAAAAGATACTGAGATTGCTTTTGGTTTTATTTATTTTATAAGTTCCAAACAGATAGTGAATTCCATTTCACTAAAAGAATGATGCTGGTTAAAACTCCCACAGAATTTAGTTAAAATGGTCACAGAGGTCAGCCCTGAAATAAAACTCAAAACCAGGGGCCTTGGTTAGCAATCAATATTCACTAGAAAAGCATTCAGAATACTGAACAGACAGTCTGACATTACAATAAATAAAACGGAAACTTCTAATAATTCTAATAGATTAAAGGGATCTCATAATTTGATAGTCTATACACAGTGTTAAAATTCCTTATCTTCAGTAAATTTATCTGTAAGTTATCACTTTAAGGGCACTAGGATTTAAACGAAAGTGTCAACTAATACTTTTGTATTTTTTCTTTGGCTCACAAAGACACTAAAATACCATAAACATTATTTAGAACTTCAATAATATATAAATAGGTTACATTACAAACAGAAGAAAATACAAGACAACTCTTCAGCATGGTAAATCTCTGCATATAAATAAGCAAATATTTCAGATACCTACAATTCAACAGTTATCTTGCTGTAAAACTATTACATTTAAATCCTTTTACACAAAGTCATTTAACAATAATATACACAATCTACACAAATTAACCTCTAAAAATACAGCAATAATATACCTGTTACAATGACTCTGCTACTGTCGTCCCCTGATTTGACACTAAAGGGCAAGTACAACTATTTTACTCAAAGGTGCTCTTAGAGATTGCTGTTTTCTATGTGAGAAAAGCACCAACAATAAGACCTAATACTGTTATACATTTTCTTTAGCTCCTAAGAATCTACATTTTAGAAATGTTTCTATATGTCTATTTCTGTCTGGCAGAAAAACTTGTAGCACATTATCCACATCAAAGTTGTTAAAGGAAAAGTTAATTTTCTTAAAGTGGAAAACATGCTGTGGCTTAGATCTAAGTTTATAACCACTTTATATATATATATATATGTATGTATATATATAATTATATATATTTATTTATACTGTACATATATACTGTGTAGAGTTCTTAATTTGCTATTTTAATACTTAATAATTTTCTGCTGTCTATAATAAACAAGACCAATAAGAGAGTCAATAGTACTTCAAGATGATACATTTTCCCTCAATAATATGGTCTACCAATACATATATATTTCAATAGCCTATAGTTGTTTTGTTTAAGGATGTCTTAGGAGATTGGAACTTACAGAAAGAGAATTTCCTTAAAACGTGTTCTGCAGAACTGGGTTAAAAAAATAGCCAGTGCTGGAAAACAGTGAATTAGAGAAACAAATAATTCAACCACTACAGCTCCTGCCCCAATCTCTCAATTTCCTCAATGAGAAAGTCAATGTCAGACTTAGTTGCTGCTGGGTTTGAGATGATCATTCGGAAGAAGTTGACTTTATCGCCCTGAGGCTGATATCCAACCATGGTGGTACCTGACTCCATCATCAATGCCTTGATTTTTGGTGCCACCTTTATCATTGGGAAAAAAAATGAGAGAGAGAGAGAGAGAGAGAGAGAGAGGAGAAAAAAATTATTCTTTCCTTGTATGTCACAGCATTTCTTAATTTGGAAAAAATAAATTGACAGGCACTTGTTTTAATAAAAATTGTCTGTAACAAGAAAAAGCTTGAAAAACTAAATATGTAGGATTGGCTATTTAAAGGAAAATTGACAACAGTAATATTGGTCTTTTTGATTTACAGATTAATAGCATCTTAGAGTATTCACTATGTAATAGTTTTATATATTAAATGTATATCCCATTCCTTTGTGCTGAAGATTTTGTCACAACAAAACATTTTCTGCTTCTGCATGAAAGTCCACTCCAGACCTTTTTGAGGGTAATGGATGTTTTCCATGAGAATATTATGTATTCTCAAAGCAATTTGTATGTGGGGACAACAATGGAAATTTTTCAACAAAATCTATGTCATAAAGAATATTTTTTTGTTAGCATAAGCCATGGAAACCTTCCAGTAGTTTTGCAGTATTGTGCAATTACCACAATCTCACTTCCTTGGTTTAATTTACGATCAACAATGTTCTGACAGTCCTAATCTTTGGTATTGGCTAAGCCCAGTTTTTCCATCCAGACCTTCATTCTCCCGCTCTACTCTCTGCCAGGCAAGATCAGATGTCTGGCTCTTTCACTGTTTTGTAGAATGCTTTATGATGTCCTCTAACATTTAACAGAGTCAAATCAAATATTTCATCCCTCTTGCTGTTTCTTACCTCTTACCTCTATCTTTCTCTAGTCTCTCTTTTTTTAGCAATTTTTTTATTTAACATGGGACTGGCTTGACCCAGGAATTTCACCCAGGAATTTCTATTCTCTTCTATTCTCTTTTGCCATTGTGATGCAGTCATAAAATCCTCTACAAAATCTCCCAAGTTTGCCCATTCTTCTCCTTTCCCTAACACACACACACACACACACACACACACACACACACACACACACACACACAAAAGTGCAATTACTTTTGACACCTATAAAATCATTCTTTTGTCTCTTGAATGTATTTCATTCCACTTCTGTCTAAAACACTACCACAAAATTGATGTATTTTGCTTCCCTCAAGTCCTAAGTAACATGATATCTTTTCTGGTGATGCTTCTATGATGCCTTCACTTCCCTCTACCACTTCAAATAAATTTATCCCAAAGTCCTCCTAAGGGTTTTCATTTTCACTGAAACGCATTAATGCATTGGCATTTAAAATCAAAATAAATAACTGAGAAGGAACTTAGAGGTTTTACCTGTCCAAGCATTTTCAAATAATTACCCTCTGTTTCCCTTGCTGATAAGCTGTCCTATCCAAAGAAGACTGCAATGTCTGTAGGCCTAGCTACTTTTAGAAGTCTTGTAACACTTGTGAGCACAGAAGTGATGCAAACCAAGGGATGACTGAATATATTCTGAATCTGGTTCCATAGAGAAAACCTTACTTCAGCATCAATATAAATAGAAGACAAAAATGAACAAATATCAAGGTCATAACAAGCAATGGGGAACTGACGTCTCTGAATTTGGAATATGTGTCAACACATAGATATATTATTTTAATGAATAATAAATTTTGGGTTGAAAGAGTAGACTATATTTTTACATTTAACCAAAAATACTTACCCTGTGCAACTTTTCTCTTCTCTCATCAGAGTCTGGCATGCCCCTGAGACTTGGAGGAATATACCAAAAACATACATTTGTATGCTCTGGCTGCAAAAAGAACCAAACATACACATCAATTAAAAAAATAATACAGATCAGTCCCACACTAAGTACTAGTCCATAGCATATTTTATCACAGACATGAAAGACAAAATAAAGTATTAACTTTCCTAGTCCTGCATGTTAAACAGAAAGAAATGGATTGCAGTACTGCTGCTTGCCTCTGCTGCCTTAGATTCCCTATTCATTGTCCCATTTACAATATTTAGGGTGTTAATGCAGTGCAAATGCTTTTCACCTTTGTGTAGTTTTATGAGTAACGGTTTTTCAGGATCTCAGCAAGGGCAACCCAATTTTCCTTTTCTTAGTAAATGGAGAAATGAAGTTTATACTATCACCCAAAGGTTTATGTAGTGGCACTAGCAACAGAATATGCAGCAAAAATAGCAGATTCTCAGTTACGTATGTAATAATCTCAGGATGAGTAGGTTGTATTAAGGTAATCTTCATGCCCTAAACTGAGAATGTCTCTGCAGAAGAGGAGGAGATAAATCTGACATTTATGGTACAAAACCACATGTATTTGACAAAAAACCTGCTCAGATGCTAATAGTCATGTAGTTCTTTAGAAAATTAGAGCAGTTTTGCATAGCTGTCTTGAAGAACTGTGAGAAGCATGAAGACAGATTTGGCTCACACATATGTGAAAGCAAACTTACCTCCCCTTCAAAAACCATCTCAAATTCTTCTCTGTTTTTGATTTTAGTGTAGAGATATTCTGCCAGCTCCAGGCATTTGTTGATCTGATTTTCAAATCCTACTGTACCCTGTTTTAATAAGAAGTATTAATTATATGGTCATTTTTTTCTGCTCCAGTGCAATCACCTTTTCACACAGGTTTCACTCTTAAATATTTTCAGGCAGAAAACATTTAGCAGTATTATTTCTTGTAACTTAAAAGTAGTGTTAAACAACACTAAAAAAGTGGATAAAGTTGGCTGAATTTTAAATCACTATTTGGTTTTGTCTCATTTTAAGAGAATTTATTATGAAAATAACAAGTACTTTCACTATTTTTAGTAGATTATTTTAGGTCTTTTGTATCTTCTTCCAGTTTCCTAAAATATTATGGATATTAAGTCTTGCCTTCACAGCTGCTGCTGAAACACCAGAAACTTGGAATGAGAACTCAGTTGAAAGGGTAAGAATTGGGAAGCAATTTATTTCCTCTGAGCACTTTGGTAGAAATGTGCATTTAAGTCAGCAAGTAAAAGTCTGCAATATGTTTCCCAGAAGTCACTTGCCTACCCACTGATATCTTGTCAAGATCATAATCCCAGAAAAAGTATATGAGTGTTGATAATAAATAGTTGGGGTTTTTTCTAAGTACACTTTGCACATGAATGAAAAAGCAAGTATTTTCTCCGAAAGTGAAAACTGTTTTATGATTTTAGAGTTTATCACTAGATTTAATATCAATTTTATTAAGAAAATTAGACTGTGGACAGGTTACCCAACTGAATTCCCATTTTACCAGCAGAAGAGCAAGAACAACAGTAATGAGATGACTGCAGATAAAGCAATAAAAATGAAATGTGTTTTCTTGACTACATGAACCCTCATCTTGTGAACATGTAAGCCTGGACATAAACCCATGCTTAATTTCAGCCATCCAGACATACCACAGTAGTACCAGGTAATCAGCTGTGGAATTGTCATTTGGGCAAAGCTTCCTAGGAAAAAGGCTTTGTTTTCCAAGTTGCTTATAAAATCTATGCATTGAAATGTCATGTTCAAAAGACCCTTGTAAGTCATCAAGGCTACTCTGCTGCTGCTACAAGTAATCTGTCATAAAATACATATGCAAGTGTAGAGCATCACAACAAGAGACCATTTTGGTGCCCTGCCCTCAAAGGTTTTTCTGCAGGACTCATCTAGTGACTTAAGCTTTTCTTCTAATTGCCATCAGAATTTACCGACAGCTAGCATTGTTCTACAATTCACATAGTTCTTTTCTGAGTTAATACTTGGATACTTGTGTGTTTAGAGATTGTAATTACACAAAGATTTTTGTTAAAATAAAGTATTCCATTACATGACACTTAGAAATTAAATAAATTCATTTCTGGTTTTTGAGCTAAACTCTTGTTATTTACCTTTGCTTTCCACATCAACCAGAATTTGAAAATGTCCACGTGTCGACCACATTGTATTGCCTTATCTCCAGTGTCATAGGAGACATCATACTGTTTGTCTGGCTGGAAGAGATAGCCTGCACACATTTGGTTGCAGCCTTGAAGGATACCCTATAATGAAAAACACGTACACTTATATGACTTACCTGGCTTATATGCAAGAGAAAATGTACACATTAATAATGTATAAAAATGTATTTCAAACATGTTCAGAGGAATTGTTCTTCGATGGGACGTATTATAACATATGGACGTTGTTTTGTAAACCTGAGCCACAAAATTAAGTTCATAACCTAAGGTGCTTTTCTTAGAACTCTCTGAGTAGTCATATGGTTTTACAGACACAAACACATTCCCCTGAGAAAACATTCTCAGATTAATTTGGATACTTAGTTTATGATATTAGCTTTACCCACTTCAATTTGTAAGCCTATGTTCTTAACACTTAAATTTCTGATTTGTTAAATTACACACTAGAATGAAGCTGTGGTCTCCTAGTGCAAGAGATGGCTACACAAAATGAAGTGAAAAAACTTAATTGAAGGTTTAAACTTTGTATGTTGTTCAGCTTTATGACACTTAACACTAGTGATAAGTATAAGCACACATGACACAAACCAGACAATTTTTGCTTAAATAAATGTGGTTCACAGACCAATAGAAATCTATGGACTACTGGTAAAAATGTCTGATGGAAACACAGAAGAGCAAATTCCTGTTCGTTACACAGAAGACTTGCACATGACATTTCTAAAATGGTTTGCATCTCCTTTAGAGTTTATTAGTTTTTTTGCAAGAAACTTGAAGATACCAACATGTCTGATACATATGAAAACACCTATCAAAGTTCTCATACAGAGAAAAAATACTCTTGCCAAAATCCTGCAATAGTTGGCACAATAAGCATGGATGCCACTAAACAAAGGCTCATGCTTCCCTTCGATAGATGTGTTTTACAAAGGGAAATGAATGCTGCAGTCCGCAGTTCAGAGATGGATCGACTGGAAGAACAATGGCAGACCTAGGGCTGCAACTTACAACACTTCCATCCCGCTTCTACACACAGGGATTACTTCTTCAACTAAGCACTTCTAGTAGCAATTGGCATACAAGAGATTAGTAGGCGATGTAATTAGTTCTATCCACAGATGATATGACTTGATTTTTATCATTTAATAAAAATATGTATTGCTTAAAAGAAACAAGATACTGATTTTGCTTTCATTGATGACAACAAAGAATCTAGATGACAGCCCTAAATATACAGAGTCATAATAAAAGCAGCATGTTTTCTTTTCAACAGAACTGAGAAACTTCTAAACCACTGTGTAAGGTAATAGAGTTGCTTCTTATTTAAGCAGTTTAGACTGCGACCGAGTACTAAGACCAAGGGTATATGTTCGGTATGTCATAGAAACAACAGGGCAGGTGCTCCAATGAAGTACATTAGCATGGCTCTATTGTTGCTATTAGAATATACAAAGATCCAACAGGTGAGGATCTGACCCATGTTGTCTACAATTTTGACAAAAAAAGCCAAAAACCCCAGGACAGATAAAACAACTTCCAAAACACTGTGTAAATCCACACAATTATTCCTTCCAAAAGAAGTTTTGAAATTAAACGTATTTTGCAGTACCCTCTTAAAAATTAGGGCTTGATATTTACTATCTTTTAAAAATTATTAAATATAAGGCAGACCTTCTCCCGGACAAGTATGGCAGAACATTGTAACAACACTCCCATCATCTTGTGTGGATTCCAAGTGACTGAGTTGGCTCTGCAAAAAAATTACACATTCAGATAGGTCTGGAAAACAGAAACTTAATCTGAAGCAGTCACCTGCATTTTCTGCTTTCAGCTGGAAATATATGGAGTTTTGACTATGATGATATCGCTATGGATATTATTACTGTCTTGAGTGTCTTCTTTCCCAGTTATGAGGTCCAGGAAAGGAATTTTTTCGTGTTAACATTGCAATGTCAGATTTGTGATTAGTTTATATTATTCTAATACCAGCTAATTAGTATCAGATTGATTAGCTGATACAGTAACATCATCCCCAGAAGAGTCCTCTTCTAGAAATAGCTAATAAAAATAACAAAACCGGTTTGACATGTTCTATCAATTCAAGGTACTGACTGGGAAAGCGGGGGTGTCAGAGAATTAAGGGACTAATATGAATTGTGGGAGAATAAAGTTCTTTACTGATCAGCTGCAGGAAAAATAGAAAGGAAATGAAGATGCTCTGCAGGCTCACTTGCTTTCCCAGTTAGAGCCACAGCCTTTGCTTGTCAAGCCCATGGACTGCTAGAAGGCTCTAAAACTTTGCATCATATCCTACTGTTCTGTCTGTAGAGCTTAAAACTTCTTACATTTAAACACAGTGAATGCACAAGATCACCTAATTTACAAGTCAAACAGATGTTCTGTGTTTTAACATACTATCCTAGACAGTTTAATGATGACACCGAAATAAATGTGCCAACATTTCACATCCATTGACCTTTTCACCCTAAGTAATTAATTACCAAATGTCCCCTTGATTCACTGCATGTTCCAGAGAAGCAAAGTGCATAATTGTATTTCACAGACTATGCATGTGTTTTTGCAATGTGGTTGAAAGAAAATTAAAAGGTATTTCCTTCTCTTCTACACCCTGCTCTCAGAGGACACAGACACAACCACAGTTTCTCTGTTTTGAGCAACACAGTGATGCCTTCACCACAGTCTGAGAACCACTGATTTCTAGATACAATTCTAACCCCTGTGTGTGCTAGGTTAGACTGTAGCAGCCCTCAGCTGAAAGAACAGTGCAGCCTCTGCTGTATCTGGGGAGCTCATCATCCATCTAAAATCGGCTGCTTGTGCTGCAAACCAGCAGATAAATAGCTCAGACTTAGGAGGCTTAGTTTTTCTTTTAGAAAAACTTCACTAATAGTTCAGGTGGAGCAGTCAAGAAAAAGGAATTTATGTAACAACTTCCTTTTTAAAACATCATGCCTTCAGTTCAGCACATTCATTTAACTTTCAGGGTTTCAAACAAAGACAATTTTAAGTCATTCCTCCCAAGGAGCATTAAGTTTATTTTAACATGAAGCTGTCACTCTCTCCTCAGTGCAGCCACCCAGCCAGAGGCTATCCTACCGCAGGCAATCCCAGCTCTGTACCATGGCAGCATGCCAGTCCTCCATGCCAATGTCTCTGAGCAGGCCAAGTATGACCTGAGTGTTAGCAACAGACCCCAGCTGGGGTCTGTGACAGGCAATTACACAGTACATGTGGGCCCCATCCCATGTTTGAAGATCTGTATAGCTGACTAGGAAAGAAATAATTTCATGCTTCATGGCCCATTGCTTTCTGTATTTGCTTAAAATTATGGCCTTAATTAGCACCTCTGGGTTGACCTCAGGTCAAAAGGGGTGTGCCAAACTCCTGTGACCAAACCTCTGTAGCTTAAAATAATTTTGCAATGCTGACTTAATATTAGACATTGCCACGAGTCACAAGCAAATTGGAATGGGTGAAGGTTGATAGGATTCTGCTGCTTCAGAGTACTCCATGCCACACACTGCTGTCCTTGTGACAGAAGGGTCCACGTGGTTTTGCTGCCAGTCCTTCCATACACTATCCTTGATGTTGTACTTATTCTTCACTTAATGCATGAGATGACCAAACCTAGGATAGTTTGTTTTCCCTAAGGAAGAGCACTCCTCACTGTACTCATTTTACACCTTTACACGGTGCCCATATTCAGTACTGCTGACTCAAGGAAGCACTTTGGTGCTAATTTAAAAGCACATGGGTAGAGCTTGCCTCAAATATTTTTTGCTTCCCTGGAGGCTGATATCTGCAATGATGGAAAAGATCTAAAGTTAAGTTTCTGAATCTTCATTGCTTTTCTGATTTGTTTCAGATGGGCACCATTTTATGGTAGAGCGCTCTCAGAGGAAATCTAGAAACAAACACACCCATGGGATTATAAATATAGCATCTTGTACAGACGTGTCATCGTTGGATATGGGAACAACTGTGCCAAAGACTATTCCTGGAATGACTCTTGAGTCGAAATTGTAAGGACCAGTGGGAGGTCACACTCTTACTCTGCCGTCACTACCAACACAAATGCTTTGCCTCTTTAAATTTGGTTATATCAAAAGCTGGCTTCTGGTCTCAGTGGGCATCTTGGTAACCTGAGTTATGTACCTCACATGGAGGAGGAACACACATGCTCTTTTCTGCAGACTTCACTCTGACCTCTACAAGAGCTTCCAGCTTGCTTCATGTAACCCCCACATGGCACCAACACACAGGCCCCTGTGCCCTGAGACAGGTGAGCATCTGTGACCCTTTCTGGCCTCTCTGTAAATGACCTCACTCTTCTCCCTGGTATAGCAGAAGTGTAGCAGCTCTATCATAGTCCTTTCCAGCCTTATAGGTACTGAAACCTGCCCCTGAAAATTGCTGCTAATTCAGTCTCTACCTCCTTTCTTTGTTGTATACACCTATCTATTTTTGTGTGTATGTGTGTGTATATATATATACACACACACATATATAAATAAGAGCAATATAAGACTAAGCATATATATATGTTCCATTTATAGAACACTCATGAACATATACTCTTTATTTTCTGGAAGAACTGCAAACATCTTTCAGGAGAGAACCTCTACAAATTCCCACTGTGGGTATTCATGCTCAAGCACCTTCCCTGGATCCCTTATTTATCACTGCTGTTCTCAAAGCCCTACATTTCAGGGACTGTCTAGCTCCCACACTTCCTTTTTTTCTTCAAATCCTTCTCCATCTATTCCCAAACTTATGATCCTTTCAAAGCTATGCATAGAACAATTTCCCTTCTCTTTTGCCAAGTAATATCCTCGTCTTCCTTCAAATCTGCTGAAAACTTACCTCTCACTCAATGGTACATCATTGATTTCTTCTGTAGTATTGTTTTAATCTCCCTAGTCTGAACCTTTACCGTCTGTCTTGCTATTGTTTAATTTAGTGTTTAACCTCCTTGATGTAGCAAAGTAATATTTTCATGAATTTTTGGAGTGTCATGTACCTTATGAAAGTACTTTAATAGCAGTATTACAAATAAGCACTGTGTAGTACCTTTCTATTCCATTCAGTTTATGACGGTGCTTTCGGGACATTAAGAGTCCACCTCCCCAGGCAGCCTGGAAGAGACAGAAAAAAGAAAATACTCTTTTTTTTTGAAAAAGCTCAACAGATTTTAGTTTACTCAGGATCTAGTAATAAATATTTTAATTCAAGGAAAAACATGTGTAAACTAAGATCCTCTTTTGCCTGAATAGCAGCACTTTTTTAGTTACTTACATCTACATGGAGCCAGAGGTTATATTTTTCACATATATCTGCAATCTCCTGTATTGGATCAAAGGCTCCATATACTGTCGTGCCTGCAGTTGCATTTACAAAAAGAGGAACATATCCCTACAATAAAAAAAAAAAAAATATATAAATTGAAAACACTTCCAAAAAAAAAAAAAAAAAAAAAAAAAAAAAAAAAAAAAAAAAAAAAAAAA
>VZTH01019652.1:14077-28985 GCA_013397815.1 Aleadryas rufinucha
AAAAAAGAAGAAAAAAGAATAAAATGAAAATAATTCCAGAAACTTCATCTCATTTTCTAACCTAAAAATGTTTTTCTTCCCATATGAAAGGCACACATAAGCAACCTTAGAAACTAACTAATCATATACATGGTAAGAACAAACTCCGGTTTTATTTTCTTTATTTTCTTGTAACTTCACGAAATTAACTAGTTAGAAGATAAAGAATATTATTTTGTCTAATCTCTTTCAGTGAGGAGATTCAAACAATGTAGTAGAAGGTCAGCAATAGTCAAGTAAATTTGGGACTTTTACAGCAGTATAAACAAAAATTAATTAAATGTGATTTGGAAGGTGCAATTTGAAGGCTTGAAATTGTTCCTTTAGTCTTTATCTACTAATAAACAGAACAAAGCAGAATAAAGCCATCTAAAACAAAAGCAATGAATGAGGAATTATCAGATCAAAGAGAGACAGTTTTGAATTAGATAAAATAAATGTGAACTGCTATTTCATAGAGCGCCCAAATGTAAAGAAGTTAAGAAATTTAAAAAGAAATAATCTTTACTGCTCTTTGGTTGTTTTATACAAAATTCATGGGTTTTTCCTTTGCATTGATTCAAGAAATAGTAATTAATGCCTAAAAATTAAGCTTACTGTCTGTATTTAACAAATATACATGCTACCTACATGAAATCAATAGGGTTTTTTAGGGGTTCTATAGAATTTTTTACGGCTTTAGCTAAACTTAAAAGTTTAGATAGAAGTTACTTTGATTTTATGTTTTCATGCTTTTTTCCTTGTATTTCCAAACAGGAAGTTCTTTTTTAAAGTCATGAGGTACATTTGTGGTTCAAGAGTTAAAAATATTTTTGTTTTAAAACAGAAAATGGAAACCTTACCAAGACGTATAGATAATTCTGTAAACGATACATGAATGTATGATTAAGCATGTAAAAACACGGTTGTTATATTTATATCATTATAATGTTCTCTTTAATGTCAGCACTCAGGCTTCAAAGGAAGAAGCAATTTTACTAAGCCAAGCATTTAAGCACTAATTTTTAAAAACACAAACCTTTCCTTTTGCTTCCAGAATTTTTGCCTCCAAATCAGCTGGTATTATTTTACCTCTGTAATTATCACAGAAACAGAAACACAAAGAAAATTAAAGACTGTATATGGAAATAATAGCTGCAGTTGAAATATTTAATAGGATTTTCTCAACAGGCCATTAGCAACTTGACACACTATACTGAATCAGTCCTTAAACACAATAAAACAAATTTAACAGATGAACACATTTAATCTATCAAAACTTTAGTATTCATCCTACCTTTCATTGCATTTTATCAAAATAACATTGTCTGTTCCAAATCCAAGTGCAGCTCCAGCTTTCTTTATTGAGTAGTGACTCTGCAGCAAACATATGAACGTGAAATGGAGTGGTTGTTTAATGAGGAAGCATTTTCACAACATAGATCAATAAATTAAGAATTAGCAGTGTATTAAGCTCACATGCTCTGAGGTAAAGAGAACCAGTTTAGGGACTGCAGCCATGCCTTTGGTTTTAACTTCAGGGAAATACTTGTAGCGTGCAGCCATTATGCTGTACATGTTAGAGATCGCTCCTCCTGTGAATGAATACATAAATGAATAATAAAATAGTGATAATGGAAAAAAAATGTATATTATACCAAAGACATACAAGTCTCATTTGCATAATGCAGTGAAAGTGGCAGTGAACTATGAAAAAATATTTCTCTGAAATGCACAGGCATCTGTTTAAATAGCATAGGACAGACTCTCTAGAAAGCCAGAGTGATAACCAGAATTTCCTAAATGCCATCTCTTTCAATTGCTATCATTTTGTAACACATTCCTAAAAAGTTCAGCTTTCATTGTGCTGCTTTTGCATGATAACTTTTTGTTAGCAAGAACAACAAGAACTTATTAACTTGTCTGAGACTGAAGAAATGTCACCTATTGGATGGATTTATCTCATCTTATTGTATACATAGGAGTAGATGCTTAAAGGTAGATTACTACAGCTGAGCTACTTCTTCTAAGATCCCTCACAGTCAGTTATGGGAAAGAGGCACTTCACAGGCTATGATTCAGCTAATCTATTTTGACACTTACTTTTGAAGAATTTGAATTGAGGGAAAGCACCTATTTCTCTTGGTTTGCTGCTAAAAAGACCCCTGAAAAATTAACTCAGTTCTTTGGTGCAGTCCTCAAGCTTTAATAATACCAATTTCACCTGTAAATCTAGGACAACTTCTAAAGTTATCTCATTGATGAGAACACAGAAAGACCTGTATTTTCCTAGCAGATGGGACTGGAGATCAAGCAAGTGTGCACTTTATGTGGGCTGTTCCAAAAGGAGGCGGTGTTGTCCTTTGTGCTCTCTAACAGGATGGTTCCCTCACGCCGAATCCAGAAGAGTTCTGCTGGGTTACCCATATTGTCCACACATTGGCCAAGGACCTTCACATGATTTATCATCAGTCATTTCTGTCACTGCCCACTGCCTTTATGTTACTTGCAAGGGAAGACACTGTCTTGGTCTTTACACTGGAATCATGCTTGTAAATCCAATCAGATTATATCCCAGGTAATGCGTCCCAGAAAGTGACAGACAATCACAACATTTTCCTGACTGTGAGCCCAAATCCTCACTGACCACCAAAGAAATCAGTACATGATTTTCAAGAACTTCTAGTGAACAGGAGCTGTAGTTGCTCAGCACCTTCAGAAATGAGCACAAATAGGGTGTTTAAATGCCTAACTATGCGCCAGAGCCCGTAGTCAAGTTTTAAATGCTGACCAGCCATAGTACATAGCCACATGCAGAGATAATTTTTCACCCCAGGTTTTCTATGGGATGTTTAAACAAAGCATTCCTACTTCTAAATATCTGACTCATTGCTTTGTGTTGCAGATAGTGTGAATATTTGGACACAGCCTATGTTTATTTTAACTTTTGAAGTTTTAGTCAAACCACCAAAACAGAGAAGAAAAACTCACCAGGTGAGAATATTCCATCACCATCTTTATTTGACCATCCAATAATCTCCCTCATCTTTCGGAGTGTTATTTGTTCCATGAGGACAAAAACAGGGGCAATTTCATAGGTAAACCTGCATGGATAAAGCAAAACGAAGAAAAAATCAGATACAGATTCTAAAAACACATAATAATTTCTCACTCCGTGATTCTTTGTTAAAATGCTCAAGGTTTCTAAAAGTTTTCCTGTAAATTGAGGTTCTGATCCTGAACCTTTACCCAAGCAAAAATCCTCAGGAAGACAATATTGGAAATATTGGTGAATAAAAACTGCAGTATTAGTTATTTTGCAGCTTTCTATATAGTGAATGTAAGACCTAATATTCACCATCATAGCGCTGCTGACTTCTGCACAATGTTGTCCTGTAAAACAATTGTTTCCCAAAGTGCCAATTCCACACTTGTGGAGTAACATACTGCTAAATCCTTATGAAAACAGTGAACTTCACTGAGCTAAACAAAACCATAATTAGAACTATTGAGCTAGGGTTTCAAAGTCTAAGTATAATTAATTATGTGGATTTATTCTGTTGATGATCTCCAAGGACAACTTACTTCTACAATACAGTGTGATCAATAACTGTCAAGAGTAATTACAAATGATGTTTTTCTAATTACCAATTACCAAAACCAAGTCAGCAGTCAACTATTGTATCCACTTAATGAGGGCAAAAAACATTATATATCCTGGCATGCCCTGATGCCAGTGTCAGATATGTGGATGGAAATTGACAACCATACAACTATTTTTGGTGATCAAGGTACATGGATAAATTACTGCTGCTGTAAACAAACTCTGCTTGCGCATGGGGAAAAAAAAATAAGTACGGGGGAAAAGGAAGCAGAGAGAAATGAAAAATTCAACGTGTGATTTCCAAAGGGATCTATAGGAGTATGACACCCTGACACTTTGGATTTGACTGATGTCCTCCACTTGAATAATTTCGTCAAAAGGGATGTGTTGTCTCTCTAATACTAAAATGATATTTTGAGAATAGGTACAGCAAACTTGAACAAGACATGATATTAAGAAGGGAACAAGTGTCTGAAAAAATTTGTCTTTTATTTACAGCTACACTGGTTACTTACACTGTTAACATTTTCTTCAGTCTTTATGTGTCCTTAGTCCATCAGAGACACACCACCATCATTTTTAAAACATTCCCTTAAGATTAAAATTTCATAATTTGTTTAATTGCTGTGATTGATATTTTCAGAAGCCAAAATAGTACTTATTTTGCTTTTATTATCATTAGAACTGCCAGAGACAGATGAACACTGATCTGTAGTTTGCTTGCTGCCAGTATTTACAAATAGACAAAATTAATAAACCAGCGCCTGCTAACAGTATTTTGGGTTTGTTTTGGTTTTAAGCACTGCAAGTCTAGAATATATTCCAGTCTTTATTGAGGCAGAAGGATCAACTGAAGTCAACAGGAACTCGGCAATGTATAGATCACTGTAGCTCAATACAAGGTACATTTAAGTCAATGTGATTCTTCTTTCCCCACCAGTTTAAGCACATTTTGAGTTTTGTCGTGAGACCTTACACACTGAATATATTTAAACACAAAGAAAATAGTGCTTATTTATTCTATTCTGTAGTTATTTTCTGAGTCTCCAAAAACTGACAAGAAATAAAGGACAGCAGATGTTGATAAATTACAAAGCCAGTGCAGCTATATTAGATGATGGCTATGATTTTACAAATCACATCTTGCTAAAGTTCACTCCACCTTACTTGTTTTAAGCTTAAATTATTTTGAAAAATTCAGTAAGACCAAAAAAATGTGTTCAGCTTAAGAGGAACCATCCAACTTCAGAATCAATCTCTAATAAAAAAATTATGATAAGATTTTCCCTATAGTTGCAACCTTTAAAGGCATTTCTGTGAATTAACTAGAACAGTCATGAGTATCAGCTCTTTATTAACAGAATTTACTAACAGGTTTTTTGGTAGAAGCCAGTGCTGGCTTAATTCTGCTCTCACCTAAAGGACAAATCACTTTATCAGACCAAATCACTCTAGATACCCATTCTCCCATTTGCCAGTATGTAAAAAGCAGTCTGAGAATAAACACAGAGCATTTTACATCAGTTTTCTATTCATAAGCATATCTGTATAATGCTGAAAACACCAATAAATTCTCTTGTCTCAGCTAACAGCGGGCATAAACAGAACTTCCAGATAATATTTCTTTTTAACCTCAGCTGGCTGCTGCATGATGAGAGAATGCCCCGTACTACAGATCTCTAGAACTGGATGAATAATGAAATTCTGAAATCTCCATGCTGAAGGTCTCATGACTAGTGATTGAGCTATGAATAGCACATCGATACATTATTTCCAAGTCAATGTGGGAAGCTTATTATGTTTAATTTTATATATTATCTTCCCAGTGACATTTAAGTAATATTTCCTAATCATAATTTAATATTTTAAGAGAGTACAGATGTTTTGATTACTCAAAACTCATCTGCAAAAGAAAACACATATTTTTAATTGTTCATAAATATTTTAAGTATTGTTTATCTGTAGAAAAGAAAAAATGGCAAATGGAAAACATTCCCTACCACAATCCAATGTTACTGCTGCTTGTGTGTTATGTGCTTATGTAGCTGTAATAGGTTAAACCAGTTTCTAGGTAAAGGTCAGAACCTGTTCTTGTATGCTGGAACACTGCTCAAAACAAATAATATGTTCCCCAGATCTCACAGAGGAGATTTGGCTATTTTTAATAACCTTCTCTGACAGTCCTTTGAATCATATTTTACAAACATCTTGCTTTAACCTTACTTGCAATGACTGTGTTATTTGAAAGCACACCATGTTGACTTTGGTTTGCTGAAAAAAAAGCACACTAAGCCTCATACTAACAAATAGATACTAAATTTTCCAGTTCAAAGAGAAGTATTTTCAAGATATGTTCTTGTTTAAAGCACAAATGGATCGGAAACTACTTATTTAACAACTTGCTTTCAAAAAAACAAAGGAAAACATCAATTAAAAAGAGAGTTACTCTTTAAGAGGTGAATAAATGAGCACAATGTTATTGAGGATGATGGCAATGTTTCTTAAACTTGTCACAGTCTGCCACAGAGCTGAATTCTTTTATGTCCTATCAGATATGTGTAATTTCACTGATTACAAAAGGATAGCTAAACTGGGATAACTAAGTTAGTCAAAAGGGCTTGGAAAAAGTGACACTGAAGTATTTGTCACAGAGTAAAAACCTTTAAGCAAAGTTCTTTTTTTTTTAGAAATGTGATCAGAACTGTTTTCACTGTTAATTGTGCTGCTAAAAAGGCACTTTAAAGCACTTTGCAATACTTGCTTAACAATTAAAATATAGATTGCTGCATTTTCTTCCCAATCAGCTTTTAAATCTGAATGTCTCCTACCAATTTTTAGCAAACAGGGAACTAATTGAGATGATTATTATAAAGAGAAGGCTGGTTTTGGCTGGAGCACCTTAGGTATTTATTTTATTTTATGGCTAATGTCACAAAACAGGCACAGCTCCTAATCTACATAGAGCTGCTAGTAATCAGCTATATTTAATGAACCATATACTCACAGACAGGCCAGTGAAAATATTGTTCATTTTCCAATCTGCAGATGCATTTCCTATGTTATGACAATTAGCAACAAACTACCCAAAAGAGAGGCAGCTTTACAGCTAAAACACATTCAGTACAGGACTAAAAGAGAGCAGTCTTACCTGCTGAATATTTGGACTCCCATCACATTTTTGAACATATAGAAATCAAAACATAAATAAAAACTGACTAGAAGGTTTGAGGGTTTTTTGGTGGTTTGGGTTTTTTTTCTTGTTGGTTTGGGTTTTGGTTTTGTTTGTTTGTTTTTCTGGGTATTTTTGTTTAGTGTTGTTGTTTTTGGTTTTTTTCATTAATTGCACACTGTTGCAAAATTTCGTCATAATACCTTACACTGACATTTAGCTTTCATTAACTTTAAGGTCAAGAAAAATTAGGAAAAGTTTGATGCATTCAGATGTTAAATTCTACTTTTTTATACTTCTGTTTATTTATTTATACACAACTTTATTAATCTTAGACTAATTCCTTCATTATCATAAAATTATTTGTCAGTGTTACATTTTTAATCATTTAGAAGCTACCCAGAAGCCACTTCTTTACTAGCACATGAACAGAAGGTATTGCCTCAAGCCTGCTATCTCTGAAGTCAACAGGAGAGAAGACAATAAATTTTTCCATATCTTGTGCTCTAGTGTTAACATGTGGCTAGCTGCAGAATTGCTCAGTCTAGAGACAAAGCTCTAAAAAAAAGAGAAATATAAAGAAGATTGGTCCAAAAGAAGAAAAATAATTTAATGTTATTATATTAGAATAATCATGTTTTACTTAGCATGTGCTCTCAGATATTTGCATTTCTATTTATAAGAAATGCAAAACTGCTCAGTTTTATGTAACTATTGTCATTGTATTACTGACACATTAAGAAAGACATGAGACCCTTTTGTGGAAAATGTAGCATTCACCATTTAGAAACGAAAATTATTCATATCTGTGACAATACATATCTACCGTGATACATGGCAGCCTGTACAAGCACCAGTCACAGACACCGGTGACAAGACACTGCTTACATGTTTGTATTAGCAGTCGATGTCAGCCACTCCCCAGCCAAGCCAATAATGTCCAGTCCTGTGGACAGCTGATTGAAAAAGCGAGGATGACCTGAAAAGAGAATTGAGAGCACCTTAGAACAAACTCTACTGGTATCTCTCAGGTTTCAGTTTTAAACCATCCACCTTTTCTGACACAAATGACAGGTTTGGCACTCAGAACACTTGCAGCAAAGTTTTCAAAGCAAGTCCTGCTTATGGGGAGACCGATAGCCAACATTCACAGATGTTTTATTACAACCTTGAAAAATCACTTTGGGTAGGAGATTCTGTATGGAATAATTTGCATTTAAATTTAAAAGAGAACCTCAGAGCCGACTGAACCTGTAAAACACCTCCGGGACCTGCTCAAGGGCTCGGGCTAGCCCATTTCCAGAGCCCCCTTCCGACTTCGGTCGTGCTGTGAACTCTGGCGAGGAGTACACGGTGGGGGACACAGCCTCGGCACTAACAACCTCCAAGTACTGGCGCCATTTGCATTTGAATGGAGAAGGCGAGGAAGGCTCAGGTGCTTGAACTGGGGCTGCAGGAGCGAGAGAGGGATGCGGAGGAGCCAGTCTCTTCTCGAGCTACAAGGACACGGGAGAGACGTTTCGCGGGGTCTCGGCGGGAATGTCCCAGCGGGGCACGACGCCCTGCAGCGGGGGGAGAGGGCCCCCCCTCTAAGAGCTCCTCGGCTCGGGCCCTTTCCCCACTTGGTTTATAAGCTAGGATTCACCTCCTTAAACAGAGTTTGCTATTGAACCAAAATAAATCACATTCCTGTGTTTCAGCCGAAGTTGCTTTAACGACTTTTATAAGCAATAATCCCGTCTACTTTTCTAGCATGAAAAGAAGAAATTCCCAGCAACTGGTAACGGGCGTTGAGGGGAGGTGGGAGGTGTCATGATTTAGACCTCTCTGCTCTCCGGCAAAGGACACGCAGATAGCACACTGGGGACAGCCCAGCCCTAGAAGGGAGGTCAGCTCTCGACGCCTGGGGGGACCCTGTCACCTCGGATTCGGTTCAACACTGGGAACATCAGCATCTTTTGACATGAAGAAATAAATGCGATTCTGCCCCGAGCGATGTCAGCAGAAATCTTTCGGAGGCGTGAGCCTGCCGGCGCTGCCACATCGAGACACTTCCTGAATACCATGCGCCGCACCCGGGCTGCTCCCGCCCGGGGAACCCACGGCTCGGAGCTAGAGCCCAGAAATACCACCATGGCTTAGCTGTTTGCTTTACAAATCAGCACTTCTCTCCCTTTCCAGGACACGCGGACTGGGAAGTTATCTTAAGCTACACTTCACTGACCTCCCATAGCTGTTAATGAGCCCGCAGTCCCCTACGGCTGGGCTGCAGATTCAGACCCGGTAACTTTGAAGGGAGCCTCGCCTTGAGAGAGAATGTGAGCCCCAGGAGCCCACAGGAGAATGCGTGTCCTAGGCAGTCAGACGATCCGAGCAGCACTTTAAAGCTGCACCAGACACCGCTTTGAACAGAGCTTGTGTCTGGTCGGATACCTGCCTCTCAGGTCCCGGGGACAGGTCCGCTGGTCCCACAGAAGCTCCAGGGCAGGTCAGAGCGAGGGGAGGAGGTTGCTCGACATGCCGGCACGATGAATGGCGGAATAATGGTGCAAGCACACAGAGCGCAGCCACTCTGACTTAGCTTCTGGCCACCTGTCCAGCATCCCACGGGTTTGGGAGTGAAACACGCTCCCCTTTGATCAAGAGTACAAAAATCGAAGTATGCTCCTGATTCCCCCGTATCAATCAAACCACCAAGTAAATAGGAAAAGGGACAGAACGCTACCCGCCACATCTGTTGTCAAGATTTTGCTCCTTGAATGCACTGTGTTGGGTCTTCATGGCTGCAAAACTAAACACAGCAGAAAGCTGCGGCGCGTCCTTCAGGAGCCGTGGCTCGCAGCTGCCCAACCAGAGACAGCCGGGAAACAGCCGCCCTGTCTGAGCTCCCGCCGCCTTCCTCTCCAGCTCCGCGGGGAGACTGCCGTCCGCTGCGGCCGAGCCGAGCCGAGCCGAAGAGGGCAGCCGGCCGAGCAGAGCTCAGCAGCCCTGAAACGCTGGAGCAAGGCCGGGGAGGGGAGACTCGGCGCCCTCCGTTACCACTCCAGTTCCTGACCCGCTTGGGTGTGTACAGCAGTCAGGGCTAGTTGCCAGCCGAGATTTCTGTGGATACAACGTAAAACATTTCAGGCCAAACAGCCTGAAAGAGCATTGACTTTGCTCTAGAGCCTGGCTACAGCTCACTCAGTAAAAGAAGTGATAACAAACCGGGATTTCTGTCTGATTCAGAAGGACCTGGACAGGCAGGGCTCCTGGGTTACGGGCTGAAATCCACAGGGCTCCTTTACTGATGATTCCTAGGATTTCAGTCTCTTTTTCATTAAACGTTTGATGAACATAAAAAAGAAAAATTGCAAATTCTGTGTCATTTATGCCCTCATTTACCTAATGATATTGCTCCCCGGAGACACAGACAGCTCACATTTCATCAAGTGAAAGAGATTACATCTTAAAAACTTGTTTCTGTGCTCTACAAACAGCACTGAGCCCTACCCAGCGGGGACGGATGGCCATCAGTAACTGAAGTTTCTGAGCAGAGGCATTTCCAGTGCATGCAGCCAGCCCTGGAGCCGAGCCTGCACGGAGGCACAGGCACAGGCACAGGGTGTGGGCTTACCTCTGTGAGCTCAATCATGCTCTCTTCACCGTGAGCCTGAGAGAAGTCCCAGGAGGGACTCGCCAGAGTAGTGTACAAAAACCTACCTGTCCTCACTCCATATTTCAGTGTGTCCCGACAATCAACCAGAATCTGCTCCAGGGACTCAGGGTTGTCCGAAAGCTCCAGGTTGAAGCCCTCCATGCCCTCCAGGAGCTGGTGTGGGTGGTGGAAGTCCAGCACTTTGGTGGATCTGTCAAAAGTCTTCCTCACGTAGTTGAGGAGGATGTCCACAACCTCCAGCAGGAACTGCATGGTCTGCTCCTCACCATTCTTGGAGGGCAACAAATCTGTGGGGCAAAACCAGCTGTCAGCACTTGGTTTGGAAGACACAAGCAGAGATGAACCAGCCTCGGCTGCCTGCAACGCTCCAAGGACCTGGAAGCCGCAGCCCTAGCGCTGCCTGGTTGCAGCGAGGCAGGCTCCCGGTCCCTCTCGCCCCGTGGGGAAGGGCCAGCCTAGGTTGCCCACGGCAACAGCACAGGTACCTCCAAGGTGCCCCGGCCTGAGAGCACGCCCTGCAACGCTAAGGCTATGCAGTGCGAGGTACTCGCCTCCTGTGGACCAAAACTACCCGAAATCCGCACCTGCCCTTACCTTGCAACATCCCCACCTCCATCCGCCCCACAAAGGGATTGATTTCCCTTTCCCACTCTTCTTGCAATGGCCCCGTACCAGCAAACACGGGCTGCTTCATTACTATTTTACTAAGGAGGACAAAACCATAAAATTACTCTCCTCCTGGATGCTGGATCTGGAGTAACCCCTGGAACCGCTGAAGCTGAGCTGCAGAGGATCAGCCCAAAGTACATAAAACTGCAGTTCAGGAAGCCTGCATACATCACCAGTGCAGCTCCCAAAAAACACAGACACAGAGATTCCTTCAAAAACAGTCAAGGAAAAGCAGGGGCTGAACGCGGCTGCACTTCCGGGGAGATGAGGGCAAGGCTGCTAAGGGACATACCTGAGCTGGAGCAAGGAGAAACTGTGAAGTGTTTACCTCTGGCATACAAGTTGGAAAAGTCTGTCTCGGTGCGCCGGAACCTGGATTCCTTCTCACTGTTCTCACATGCCAGCAGGCTCTTGGAGGACTGCCTTTCCTTCAGAGAGCTGACAATCCGGCCCTTGTCTTCCAGGCTGTTGGTCCTTTGCAGGAACCCTACATTATTATTGCAAGGAGCACAGGTCAGAGTTTTCTCACTTCCCAACATGTTTAGAAATATCTAAAGGAGCTCTCGAGACAACAGTTAAAAGCGGTGTTGGCTCTAGATCTGACTAATGAGGTCGGGAATAAGGGTATTTATAGGGATTATTTGCCTCCAGGAGGAAGAGTTCAAAATGCCATCAACTGCAAAAACGCAGCCATGCAAAAAACAAAATTTCGTCATTTAGTGCAGTGGTAAATTCTTATTAAGTCGATCAGACAGATTCCACTTCAGTAATCAGCCACTGGAAGAGAGTTCAGGATGAGTCAATGCTATTTCAGCCTGCAGGCGAAGTTTATGGACCTAGCAGACAGGGGCAATGATGTATGATTAAAATTAGGGCCATTTTCAGTTCTCCTCGTGGTGCACTCACACAGGCACAAAAGGCATGAGAACAAGCAGCCATTCTGGAGCAGCTGTCCTGAGAGTGCTAGAGCTCTGAGGACACCAGTAGCACTCATATAACCCCACTTTCCTATTATCAGTAAGTACTGATGCGGATTTTCCACCTGAAAAGATGCTTTGATGCTAACAGTAATCATCCCCGGAGGTTTCAGTAGCTCCGCTCTCACCGGAAACGCATCTTTGGGGCCCAGAACCCGAACACAACTGCCGCTGTTATATGCCGCGGCAATAATAAACCCACTCACCCCAAGAATTATGGGGGCGGGAGCCACGCAGAGTCCGCGGCGAGTAATGAGATCTGTCTTCTTTAACAAGGCAGGGAGAACAACTAATTTTCTGGATTTGATCTATTAAATCTATGATGCCGACTAAAACACGCATAGTGTCGGGCTTTTCGTCATTAAGGAAAGCATCGGAGTTTAACCTTCCAGGTTACAGAGAGCGTGCCTGTAAATTTGGAAGAGGCACTGCTGCGGCGCCGGTCTCCTTTATTCTTCTTTTTCTTTTAAAACAAGCAACAATAAAACCAAGGCTCGTCGCGGCTGAGGATATCCGCCAGACAGGAGGGCTTAGCAGGGAGGAAAAACAACGTCCTGAGTTCGCTCACCCACGTCCCCCGACGCCGCTTCTCTCCAGCTCCCTCCGCTTTCCGGCCATGTGTCCCTGCTCTTCGGAGCCGTGACGGCGGACCGGGACTGTGGGCACCTCCCATCGGGCGCCCACCGCCGGCCCATACGGGACCCCTGCATCTTGGGCAGTCATAGGCACTGAATCTCGGGGGAGAATAGGGAGCGACAGCGAGCTGCTGGGCCAATGGCTCCCGGCGAGGTACCTGTGCCTCGGACCCTGCTGCCAGTCAGGCAGTCACGAAAGAGCTACCGAAAACGGAGCACTCGGCTGGCAGCCCCTTCCGCATCAGTCGGGCACCCATACGAGTCTCCAGGAGGGTCGCTCACAGGTAAGTGTGTCAGAGCTATACTTTCAGTGAACACCTCACGTTCTGCCTTTTAATTCTGATCTTCTATTGATTAGTCTTTTTTCTGTGATGCTTTTACGAATGAAACAAAGATTATTTAAGGGAAACTCTCTTCGTGCAAAATGTAAGAGTAGCTGTCCATATATACACATATATATATAGTTACGTTGTTACTGCTTCTAATGGCTCTTGCAGCGATCGTTAGCTCCTGCAACAGCTAGTGCTATTTGCCTGCTCATTAGGAGGAGCAGCTGATATCGAAGCAGGTGCAGTCTAAACTGAATTATGAATCCTCTTTTACCCGTTTCTGGGGCTTCATTTTGCTTTTTCTTCCCCCACCAGTCTTTTTTTTAGGCTTTCAGGGGCGATGCTCAAGTGGGACGAGTTCTGTGAGAAGAGATGTTTGCAGGAACAGCAGTGCTCCGCTTCCTTCGAGAGCCGTGCTCCTCGCACAACTGGCGCTCTCCTCGGTGTGCCGACAAGTATTCCTCAGAGGTTGGGAAAGGAGGGAGCACCGCTTCAGTAACAGAGAAAGGCTGTAGCTGCCTCCAGTTCAACTCTTATCGGGCCCAGCGAGGCCGTGGCTTCGCTGAACGGTCTGACCTAACCAGGCGCTGCGGGAAGGGAGCTCAGCCCTTGCCCGAACGACTCTGCTGCTGTTCTTCCCCGCGGAAACTCCCCAGCCCCGTTACCATGTCCCGAAGCCGGCGGCGGGGATCAGCTGGGGCTCGAAGCGACTGCGCACGGGGCCTGTCAGCCGGCGCCTCGTGGGGCCCGCGGGGCTGCGCGGCCGCGCTGGGGAGGCTCGAGGGCGGAGATTAGAGGACGAAAAAAGCCTCAAGACAGGATCTCGCTGTCGCCCGACATCAGCCCATCCGGCTGTAGGTGACGTGACATTCGCCCAAGTCCCTCGGCCACGGCAGTGTCTTGTGGACCTGGAGACTCTGTATAAGGGGGAGCCCGGGGGACAGGAAGAGACCCCGCTCTGGAGCCGCCGGACCATCTAGTTTCCCGAGCTCCTCCCTGGGAGGGTGTGGGACGTTCCCCAGCGCCGTCCTGTGCTGCAGAGAAGCGTAACAGCCGGCCCTCGAGGACTCCTTCCGCGCCCGGGGAGTAGAGCGTGACTGCAGCCGACCTTTCATTTGTATCCTACCCGAAAAGTGAGGCCGGTGCAGGAGAGTTCCAGTAAGTAGCAGAGTATGAAATAGCGTCCACGCTGCTTCTCCTGGAGCAGCGGACAGCGCAGCCTTTCTCAGCAGTAGGTCCGTCCCGCAGGTTCATTTTCATCGATGCGCTTTAAGACACCGAGTTTTCAAAAGCCGATTGACACCAGACTGGCGATGGAGTCCCTCGGTGCGCAACGTGACCATAAATTAAGCGTGATTTCACATCAGGCCTCGTACAAGGCAGATTTCACATCGGCCTCGCAGCCCTGGGGGGACACTCCGCTTCCGAGGCGGGGACAGACCTGCCGGCTCCCGGGGCGCACCGCAGCCGTCGGGGGATGCACGTCGGTGGCGGCTGCAGGAGATGCTGGTCCCCCTCCGCGGTCGGGGTGTTTAGCACCACCTACGTGACTCGGCAGCATAAATCCCACGGACGCCGGAGACGAGCCGAGTTTCTAAGACACATGGCTGTTTCTGAAGACTCATTCTCCCGCGTTGCTCACTAGGCTTGGAATCATCACCTGACCGCGGCCAAACAGCTGAAGACGCACCTGAGCAATTTTACTACGTTGAGCACTTCCACTGATGCCAAGCAAATATTAGCAGGATCAGTCCCAGCAATAACAGTTTCCAGGGCGGGAGTGAAAGGTGTAGCACACAAATCCAGACACGGGGAATCAGCCCATAGTTTGCCCGCCGTGACTGTTCAT
>VZTH01019652.1:29138-52941 GCA_013397815.1 Aleadryas rufinucha
GGGGTGGTGAGGGGGTAGTGGTGGTGGCAGTGGCAGCAATCTTTTCAGGCGGTGGCTTTCAACCAGAAAAGGAAAAAAAGCTAATCCTTAAATCGGTCAGTTATTTGAGAAGAAATTACATACATCTTGGATATGTAATTATTGAAAATGTCAAACATATAATATACCACCCAGATGGAAGAACCAACTCATTGTTCAAGACCTGCCTTTTCTCTGAGGTCAACCCTTATTTAAAGTTTGCATTCAAAATTAATCGATTTCAGCGTGATACACACAGAAGGAACAATTCCAAGGCGCCTTTGTGGCTATACAAAATTTAGGGTCCGGAATGATGTCTTGTGAAAGGTAAGGACAAGGAGATATCATCTGCAACAGTCAAACGTCAACTCTTTTAGCATGTTTAATTAGTATTCTTGGCAACCTTAATACTTCATTCTGTTTACCATAGGCAACCTTCCCTGCATGTCTTTGTGAAGGTGTTCGATTCAAACGGGAGGGCTCATACAAGCAAAAACAGTGGTCACGATCAAATCCGAGTATTCCAAACCGGCGTCACTCACTATTGAGAGTATATTTTTCATGTAAAACAGAAAAGAGCCAGTAAAGGAAAACTGAGCACCGAACCACAACCAAAAATATAGCTTGTCTTGAACTCCCTTCACAAAGCCTTCACTAAGATCTCTTATGCCTTTTTCAAATCCAAAATGGTGGGATATTTAATTTTCAGCGTGTTTGATCTCATTGAGAGAAGCTGCGCTGTCCCTCTCTAACCCCGGTAGTCTAGCAACACGGAGCAAGCCTAACAGCGCGTTACTTTATCAGTTCTGCTTGCCGGGCTAAATTAAAATGATGGTGAAAATGCCCATCGCTCCAGCCACTGAGGGGACTGGTAGGGAAATGGTCCATTAAACCCAGATCAGGAGCTATTTATAGAACTAAGCGACTACTCGTTAATGTCGCCAGCGGCTACCAATGAAATCTCTCACAGACACAGGGCTAAACATTTGCACCCTGATTCTTTTCCCGTTCAAACTTCCAGTTGACAAAACGTTTAGTGAATGAACTTCGGCTCCAGCAAGCAAGGAAAGAGGTTTAAATATTCCTTTGCATCGAAAAAAAGGTTAGTTTCTCCCACGACATATTTCCCATCCCCCCAAAAGAGACAGAGGGGAAAAGGGGAAATAATTTCTATGCGTAAGGGGTATGGGCTAAACTGAATGATTCTCTCCATCACAATATGAAGATTTGACTGTTAGTCTCTGAAAGCGAAGGCGCTACTTAGAAATCTAGAGAAGGAAGACAGCTTGTTATCTGCAAATAAATCTCTTGCTATAACGTTGCGATCTGATTGTGCATTTGTTTCCCTTCCGCATTTCATGTGCCTGCGCGCTGACTGGCTGCCAGCGCTATCTTACCAGCACAGCAAGCTGACGAATTGCTCTTTAATAAGGCTCTCGTTAATCTTTTTTCCCCAGGAGATCCGTATTTTCTAGTCAGATAAGGTTGAAAAATTTCAGACAGTGAGAGGCGGCGAACTGGCCCCTCGCCCCCCGCTCTTCCTCCCCGCCGGCCTCCCCGGCGGGTCCTGAGCTTTCTTCGCCCGGAGTGCCCGACGTCTGCACCCCCCCGCGTGTGGCAGGAGGGGCAGCGGGGCCGCAGCCCTCCCTACTCCGGCGGACAAAACCTCGGCCACCGCCAGCCCAAGGGAGGGCACAGCCGCGGGGCCGGGGCCGCCGAGCGTCCCTGCGGCCGGCAGGGGGCGCCCGAGGCAGGGCCGCGCTCGGGGGCGCTCGGCCGGTGCTGCCCCCGCCGGGGCGGCCGCGGTGTCACGCGTGGGTGTGTGGGGTGTCGTACGGAGAGGCACGGCCGCACTTACCGCATATCTTCAGCCCGATCTTCCTGGTGCACCCGTGAGCCACGCCGCACCATGAGTCGTAAGCTGGAAGAGAGAGCAGAGTTGTTCCCCTGGGGCGGCGGGGCTGTCCGGCCGCCGCGCCCCACCCCGGTCCCCCGCACGGCTGCATCGCCGTGAGAAACGGCTGATTCCGAGCCCGGCGGCGCTGGGCGCGGGGCAGCTGAGGCTCGGATGACAGCGAGGTAACCTGCTGGCCTGCCCAGAGGAGAGGGGAAGGCACCCGGGACTCGACATCTCATCATTTACTGGCGGGGCTCCAGGGAAGTAGCAGCTTAAAATAAAGTGGCGTGAAATGGGGTCACAAAAGAGTTCAGGAATTAATTGGGTGAAAAATAGTATTTGACTACATGATCGGACTCGCATCACTGAGCCTCGGACGGACTGACGGGCCGCTGACGGCCCTACTAGAACCGCACCCCAGAGGGAACAGGCTGCTTCCCAGCCCCTGGAGTCGTGGCTCGGACACGCCCCGGTCGGCCCCGACTGAGCCCACGGGAAGCGGCGAACGAAGCCCAGGACCGAGGTGGAGGGTGCACCAGCCGCGGCCCCGGGCACTGCCGAGCCTCTCCGGTCCGTCGCCCGCCGCACGGGGCAGCCGCAAGTCCGGCAGCGATGGACCCCGGAGGGCGACCGGGGGGTGGGGGGCGCTGACCTGGCTTCGGGGCGTGAGGGGAGAAGGTTTCAGAGGAACCGGGACGAGGACGGCTCATCCAAGCACGGAGAGCAGCGGCCCGACTCTCGGGGAGGGGGAAGCGGGGGAAGCACCACGGCGCTCCCGACCGGGCGGAGGAGCCCTCTCGGCAGGGGCGCTGCCAGAGCCCGGAGGCGGGGAGCCTGTGTGGGCAGGGCGGGGTGCTGCTGCCAGTGGTTATCTTAGTTTTAGCCATGTTGCCAATTAATTCGATTTCTGCGTGTGACACCTCAGTCGAAGGCAGCAGTGCCTGTCACGCGCGCCTGAAACAAGACCCAGTGCCGCCGTTCGCCCCCTCCCCCGTTTTTTCCAGTTTCAGAATAATGACAATAATGACTCCGATACTCGTGCCTCGTAGCTCTTTCAGGGTAAAAGCTGTTACCCGCTCTGCTGTCCCTGACAACCTTTCATTTCTTACTGCTGCCCGCTCTTTGTCTCTGATCTTTATAGCATCGAACCTCTTTTTTTAATTTTTTTTTTTTCTGTAGGCGACGGTCTGAACTGCCTGGCAGGGCTATAAACTGATTCTCTATCCACCTGCAGCAGCCTTTGCTTCCCACTCACACCTCAATAACTCAAGGCGAATTCAGAGCAATTAGGAATATAACGCTTTGAAAAGCTGCAATTAGCATCCAAATTTCGCTTGATTACAGGCTTCAGCGTAGGCTGAAAGGAAGCTGCAGCATTAGCATTTATAAAATGTAGCGGGGAGACATCCGCTTTAATACCCTGGTATAACTTCGCCCTTTAACGGATTCATTTTCTCCACACCCCTTCCAACATCCCGATTTTTTGTCCATCTGGGAGGTCAGTTCATTGTCTATATCTCTCAAACGTGGCTGTAAGATAAAGACAGCGTTGGCTACTAAGGTGGGCTTTTCCTCACAGCATTTTATTCGCCACGGACCGACCTCTCCTGTTCCCAGCAGGAAGATGGTTTCTTTGTGTAGAGCACTTTCCGCACCTTGCTTAATGGCGCGGAACAGGGCTTCACAGATGTATCATTTCGTCTCGAAACTGGTCTTTCTGAACCTAAGTGGAGAAAGCCTCCAAAGCACTTAAAACGAGGAAAATATTAAAACCTACTTGTGGGTCGCAAATTAGGTGGGGTGGGGTCCGGAGCATCGTTGGAGGATGAGGGAGCGGAGGAAGCCATCCCTTCAGAAAAGCCCCAGCCCTCGGAGCTCGTATTTTCTCGATATTCCTCTGAGGGGTGGGCAGCAAGGAATTTGCTGGAAGGAAGAACAGGCAGGTTTAGTAGTCTAGTCTCCTGGAGCACCGCACCGGAGTCCCGTCCAGACGCCAGCGGGCAGCAGCCGCTCAGGTCCCGAGGCGGCGGCAGGACAGGCAGGAGCCAGCCGAACCGGGAAAATGCCTTGACAAACTGAAGAGCAAAATCTTCCCTTCGCTAGATTTCAGGGCGCTAACCCCCGCGCTGAATGACGGATTTAGCAGAGCATGAAGTCTATAGCAATTATATCTGTGACCACTGAGCAGGGCAGTTATATGGCTCGCATCAAATGGAGACCAACGTGCACAGCGGGCTTCGAAATCACCAGCCCAAACGACCTACAATCCCAAACAGAGCCCGCGTCTCGGCTTTACCAAACACACGTCAGGCTAAGCATTCAGGAAAGACTGACACACAAAACCCCGCCACCACAAAGGTGCGTTTTGCCCAGGTCCAACGACAGGCGCCACATACATGTGTATTTGCACACACGTTTCAGCAAATCGGGGCCAGTATGTGCTCCGGCACTAACCAGCGATCTCCCGTGCCCATGCTCGCTTTAGTGGCGCAAATGGCAGGAGAAGCATGTCTGTCTGGGGAAAGGAAGGTGTAGGACCAGCCCTTGCTCTTCGCCAAATGTTCAGCTCTTTCGTGGCGGACACGGCGTTCCGATAAGCAATACAGGGTCGCTGATCGAGAATTGCCGGGTCAGTGCCCAGATCGTCTCTTTGTCCCCACGGCTACCTGCGATTTATTTTCTTCCCCTTGTAAAGAAAATGAAGGTCGCGGTAACGAAAGAACGCTTTCTTTGTTAGCGGCTTTTTTCAAATCGGTAGCTACCGATTCATTTCCACTGCTGGGTGGATTTACACCCGCGCGTAAACGCAACGGATTAACGACTTCAATGGAAAACAGGTATTTCATTTTTTTAAGACGAAAAAGAAAACAACCACAAGCAGAAGAGATTTTCTAGACAATGTCTGGAAGTGAAGTAACAGGTTAACACTATGTCTAGGGCGCTAGCTGTATCAAAAACCCCATTATTCCTCCATACGTACGACAGCGACCAAAACCGATTTTAGGGGAAAAAAATGCTCCAGAGGTTCCCAAAGGCTTGAAAAAATTGGATGCTCTTTAGAGGACACTTACCGAGGGGGTGAGCGGACACTCTTATTGCCGTAGTCCAGGCAAGCAGGGCGACTCTAGCCTGGGAGCGACCCGCCGCTTATAAACTCTGCCAGAAACGACGTCGGAATACCAATCGCGCCGCGGAATTTAATGCGAGATGACCTTTTTTTCCAGAAGTGCTCGGATTTGCTTTTTTAAAATCGTGAATCGCCGGCTGATCTGCTTCGACGCAGGCATGAGTCACAGGACTGCCGCCACCCCCTCCGCGCCGCTCCGCACGGGGGCTGGGGACCGCTGGTGCGGCCGGCTGGGGCGGGGAAGGGCGGCCCACCGGCCCCGGCTGCTGCCGCTGATCTGCTTCGCCCCGGGGCGGCGGGGCTGACTCCGGCGGCGGGTGGGGCTGTCCAGCCGCGGCAGGGGCGGCACCCCAGGCAGGCGGTTCTGCCGTGCGAGCCCCTTGTTGAGCCCCTCGTGCGGACGGAGCCAGAGGCTTTCCCTAGACAGCACCGGCTTGACCCGAGGTCGCCAGCTGTGCTAATAGGCACCGCACACATCGGCGCACCGTTGAGGCGACGGGGCCGAACTCCCGCCCCGGCCGTTCCTGCGGCCCCGGCCCTCCCCTGAGCATGGTGCGGGACACGAATGAGCCAGGCGGGGTCCGTGCGCATTGTAGCTTAGCAACACCCCCTGTCCCCCGCTTCGCCGTGCCGAGGGTCTGATGTGACCCACTGGCTCAGCCCGCGGTTCCCGCGGCTCGCCCCGCTCCTCCCCGCCAGAGGGTGGCAGAGGCACGGGTACCGCTGCAGGGGAGCACCTGGATGCCTGTGACTTGCCCTCAGTGTTGCCATTAGATTACGATTTTATACCAGACATCCCTTTGCTAAAAACAGAAACATTTAAGACAACAAGTATTTTTGTACCCCTGACAACCCCATGTCTGCTTTACTCCATCCCACACCCTGAATATGCTTAGCCAACATTTTGTGGTGGCGAACACGGTGCTGTATTTCAGCATACCACGGTAGCTACGCAGATGCCTCAACCAAACCCTTCTCAAAAAGATGTCATGTAAGGGGCTGGGAGGAATCTGCAATGAGAAGAGAGGAGGGAAAACAGCCCGATGGAGCCAAAGAATTTCATCCTTTGCAGGAGATGCTGGGCAGTGCAACGAGCAGCAGGGCTGTGTCCTTTTTGAAGGACTCGAGGGAAAAGCAAAAACTTACAAGCCCGCTGTGTAAAGGAAACCGGCCGACTGACAGCCAAGTAGCCAAGACGATTGCTTTGTCGAGCACGTTTACTCTCTAGGAACTGGATGTGTAACGAAAACACCAAGAGCACAAAGGCTAGTTTTTAAACACGGCTTTACAGACAATAATGGCCCTGGCTGACACGACCTTTTCTCCTATCTAGGCTATCATTTTAAAGGTGGTTTCAACCAATCGAGCAAAACATTTGCTTAGTGCAGAGTGAGAGAAATCATAATATAACTGTAGCTATTTGCCTTTATTAACTTAAACAAACGTTCAAAGGAAGTCATGGCAGGACTGCAGTACAAAGAGTCAACGAAAGACCACGCGAAGAACCCCTAAGCCATCAGTCACTGTGAGGCGCGACCCGGCCGGGTGAATGCCCGGCAACCACACAGCGTATGCGCTTATTCCTTCTCTTATGGCTTTCCAGAAGTGCGCGTGTCTGGAGTAAACAAACAAGATTTAACATAAATGTTTACATCCTCGTAGAATCTGAGGCCCGCGAGGGGAAGGAGCCAGACAATGAAGGCCAGCGAGCCTTACGCCTCACGTTGGAAATCCGATTCTTTCCAGCACCTCGATGAGCCCGGCGGCGCGGCGCTCCCGGCCCTCCATTCCGCTCAGCACCGCGGACAGCGCCCGCTCCGGCCCGGCCGCGCTGGCCCGGCAGGGTGAGCGGCACGCTCGGGGGGCGCGGGCAGCAGCCTCTCACGGCGCGGGCGGGTATGCGGAGCCCTCGCTCCCTCCCGGCCGTGCAGGAGGATGCCGAGAGCGAACCTCAGCGAGCCCGGCCCCGCTCCTCGCCTCACGGCCCCTCTGGGTGGCGCTGTCTCTCAAGCCCAGACGCTCCGCAAGGCCCTGCGCAGAGCCCGCCCGGCCGCGGCTGCCGCTGCTCCGAGCCCGTGCTCAACACGATCTATTCGTCCCGGACCCGGCGGAGACAAGGGGAAAGCAGCAAACCCTGGGGCTCTGCGGGTCCCCCGCTCGCTCATCAACAGCGTGGCTGTACAGCATGCCTGGAAACGCTTGCTAACTCCCCTTTGCAACGGACCCACTTGAAAATCCGACCTAAACCCGAACCACTCCAGCTCAGCGGCTTCATTCAGAAGTCGCCACACCAACTGAAATCTTTGAAACACCCTTGCCGGGTGAACACGCCCAGGCGAGGGCACTCAGAGATGTGCCGCTTTCACCGAGAGAGTTCAAAGTCTTCCCCTCCAGCTGTGCTGCTCAACCAGTCTGCTATTTTCTCCATGCATGTGACTGTCCCTTCCCTGAGGCTACTGCTCAAGTGCACTCTAGGCACAGGTTACAGAGAATCTCTTTGCATTTGGGGACCCAGAGGACTTGGGTTTTGCTTTGAATCCAGATGTTTACTGAGGATGTGAAACACACAGGAAAAACCACTGACGCACGGTATCAGCAAGGCAGTAGGATGAAGACATATAATTCCCTTAACTGAAGCTTGTAAGCAGCACATCAGTTAGAACTCACTTTAAAAAGCCAAACCATGGGGTATTTCTCGAATTCACTTCCATCCACAAACTGGACCTGCTAAAATATGAATCCTGAATACCCTGAGTGGGCAAAGGAATGAATGTGATGCAATAAATATCTTTTGCAACAAAGACTACTCAATTATTACATAGTTTTTTATAGCTGTGGACATAGAAACAATGACTGTCAAGCAGAAAAATAAAATTTACTATTTGTATTGCAGCCTGTAGGTTTGAAAAGTCACTGTGTTCAGAGCTGCATACAATATTTTAAGAGATATGAGTGCCTCCTGCCTACACTGTAAGGAGGTCACAAGGTCACATGCCAATGGAAAGGCAAATAGAAAAAAGTCCCTGTGCCATAATGTTTTTTGTTTCTTCATATTCTGAACTATAGTCACATTATATATACATTTATCTGCAGGCAGGTCAGTAAATTTGATTTCTGGTGATTATTATTATTGTGGAGGGTTCCCTCCATTAATACTCTATGTTGCCTTTTAATTGCCATTTTGCGTGGATTATGAATATTTTAGCACGTTTGGATTAGTCAAACTCTTTCCTTGAAACTGTACACAACACTAAGTACACAGAACACCTGTGATGTTTCTGAACTTGTGGGTTTGTATTTTTGTCTTTGCTGTGATTTTTTTTTAGTAACACAGTTATAATAATTTTTAATCCAGTACATAATTAAAAAATATGTTTCTTGCATCTGGTATCTTTCTTTTCCTACCATTTCTGGTATACAAACATGTTTCATTTACCTGTATCTTAGATAGAGTGGAATAATTTAAATAATAAATTTTCTTAACTCTTGACACAGAAAAATTAGAAAATTGTTCAAAATTAAGTGTTTCAGAACTTCCCTGGCTATCATCTTCAGTGCTTAAAAATACAGATAATAAATTACTGTATATCTGCAACCAAAAAAATGAATGTGCTGAGAGAAAAAAAATAACAAATTAGTGCTTTGATTATTTGGCCCTGTCCAGAAAATTCTACAAATAGAAATTTGGTGAAGACTGTGGATTTATACTCCTACTCCACAGATAACTTTGGCTGTTTTCTGTCACTTAACAAAAATTAATTGAAGAGGAATGATATGTTTGCTTTGGGTTTTATGAACAGTCAATAACTGATGTACCCAACTGGTTCACCACTTGAATTTCAAAGACAGCTCAAGATGAACTGCCAGACAGAACATTCAGCACTGCTGTGATGAAGGGCATTTAGAAAAGTCTAATCTGAAGCACATTGTTTTACGTACTTTGTGGCTTCTTGTTTCAGGATGTCCCCTTCCTGATCCATGCTGGCATGTCTTGTTGTCCATTTTGATCTGCTTCATCTGAAAAACATCCCAAAGAACAACCCACATCCTGAAACAATCGGAGTGGCAAATCCCAACTCTCAATATCCCCAAGCAAACATGGAAAGAAGCAAAGAATACCCTTACTTTCAAACTGAAACAAAATAAACCCTTTTTTATCTAGATGGATTTTAAAAAATTATTTAAGTTAGGTAACTGTGACTGTAGCTTGAAAAAATAACAAAAGTGATAGTATAGCCAGTAAGTCTACCAGTTTTAGGAGATTGCAATTTTACCCTGTGTCTGAAAGGAAATTTATTTCCCACCTACCCCAGTAACCCTGTAGAGCCAAGACAGCTAATGCCTGGATATATTTCCCCCTTGTTATAATTGTTGCATCTCACTGAATTATATCTTTTTATCCCATAGGAGGGCATCAGTTTACAATGAGAACATCCAGAAGTTTCAGTAATGCTGCTGCAGGAGACCATGCAGTTTGACTCTCTAATCTCAGAACAAATTTGGAGAGCTGGACTCTGGGATTTTTTAACACAATTGTTTAAATTAAGCATATTTCATAAACAGTCCTCAGGAAACAAGAAGCATGGGCTTTTCTGCTACTTTTAAAAAACACTTCTCAAATCATAACTCAGTTTCAGGTATGGGCTTTGAAAGTCTCAGAAATTTTTGGGATCATTAGAGTTGTGAGCTTAGCTAGGCGCTTTTTTGTTGTTGTTTTGTGGGTTTTTTTTGTTTTGTTTTTGTTTGTTTTGTTTTTTCCCTTTTCCTCCTCTTTCTTCTGTAGTGGACAAGTCAGGTTTTGCCTTGACAAGTTTGTTAGTTTGCCCTGGATAGCCATCAGTACTAGTGAAACAGCAGACTTTCTGCAGCACCACATTTGAAACCCTTTCTTCTTCTGGTTTCTTTTTAGCTAAAATCTTACAGAAATGGAAATAAAACTTGTTTCCAAAGTGGAAGGTTAAGGGCACCTGATTGAAATACCAGGGGTTTAAGCAAAATACCAATACCTACATTTTTTAACACAGCGCAATCAAACCACAGAAGCCCAGACAGGATGGTATGAACATCTACAAAGATGGACAACTGGCACACTGTACTCTGAAAAGTACAGTGATATGTGCTTGTCCACCAAGATATGAGTTTGTCCACCAGAGAAAACAGATAAGCAGGTAAGAAAAAAATCCCTTCTCTCAGTGTTAGACTGAGTAGTTCATATTCCCTATTCTGAGTGGATTGCATTAGCATTCTTACAACTAACAGATTCCTATTTAGAGGTAATAGAAGAGTGCATGAGCTTTAAGCAAAGCCATCAGCTGTTACACAGGCTTCTCTATTCAGTAGGAGTATGGAAGATTATGAAAACATTGAGGGGCATTTTAAAGGGAAAAAACACTTCTCCCAGATCAAGAGAGAGGTGATTCAAATTGAAGACATCTCCCAGACAGAAAAATCAGATTAGAATTGACTTGTTATGGACACATATTCCAATCTATTTATGTAATAAAATCTCATTGTCTACTTTGTCCCTTCAAAACTTCTCTGCAAGCATACACTTACCTAATGCTCTTGACTCCTCTTGATGGTATTCTGATAGCTGCACTTGAAGAAGACAACCACAGGAAAAAACAGAGCTGCTGTCATCTGGGACAGCATTAGCAACTCAGCACTAGAACAAGAGACAGAACTTAGCCATGTTATCTTTAACAGTTCAGCCACAACAAAGATTTTTAGAGCTAAAACACATGAGATAAAGAGCAGCGCTGCTCTGAACAGTGAATTAAGCATAACCTCTCTCTTCATAATCTTAAGGGATACTTAATGTTTGCTAGGGTTTAAAGAAACTGTCTGGGAAAGGATTCAGGAGAGTACAATAGATAATGTTCTGGTTTCTGACAGCTCTGTTCTCCCCAGGACAGGTAACAAGGTTACTTGCTTCGCTCTCCAGCTACAGAGAGAACACCAATAACAGAACACCAACTTGGGACTTCTCTCCTTAGCATTCTTCTACCAGTCATCTTTTTTCTTCAGAGATCAATAGTCTGCTTAAAAAAAAGTCTCAACTCCACTGAAAGTAACATGAGCTAGCAAAAATGCTGAAAGATTTGTCAGATATCCACACTCAAGCTAGTCATACCATACAGAAAAGCTTAAAGATGTTCCACTGGCCTCTTCCTTCAGAGAAAATTCTGTTACAAGGGTTTTAGGGATCTGAAGACTGCAAGAACAAACAAGATATAGCTTTTCTAGGATGTTAAAGAGTCCAGAATTTCCTTCTCCAGTATCTGAAATGTTAGACATGGAATCTGGCTTGTGTATTGGTGTAAATTAGCCCTCAGTATCTTCAGATATTAACATAACCATTGCTTCCTAGAGGCATGCTATATAAAATGCTGCAACAGGCTGCAGTCTGCAGTAAGCAAGACTGCATTCTGGTTACTGGTTTTTAACATGTTAAAAAAAAAATCACTGTCTTTGTGAGTGAACAGGCTCTTCCTAAGATACAGCATGGGATTCAGGTGGGTGAAGGATTAACTCCTCAGAATTTTAAGAAATTCTTGTTCAAGTAAGGGCATTACAGATTGATCTGCTATGTTAAAATGTTTTTTGGTCAACAGTCAGTTTAAAAATGCGTATTTTAACCAACAAACCAGCCAGTCAGCCCGCCAGCCAACTAACCAAGCACAAAAGGGGCAAAATCCTTTCAAAAAGCATTTAAAACCCAACAATCATCCTTCATTTTCACTTTGCAGTAATTCTCTACAGAAGAATAAGAATATACTGGTAATGACAGGGACTTAAGGAATGACCTTAGACACCACTGGCATACAGAGATATTGTACCTCGGACCAAAACAAAGTACTGGAGACCTGCAAAGGCACTTCTGCAACATAGGAAGATCTCTTCAAGTAACTAATCTCAAAACCCGTGATTTCATGTTCTTTATGCTGCTGGGGTTAAACAAAGAAACAGACCCTGCAAAGCTAAGCCCTGTTAAGAGGCACAAGTATTTGATAAGCATTTTCTCTGTCATGTTTATCCAAACAGATCTACATCAAGAATTACTGAAAGGAAAATAACACAACACAGAGATATCACTTCAGCTAAAGGCAGGAAGAAACCCATGGAAGTTCTTTTATATATAGGCACACCTATCTAAGCATGAGAATATTAACCTATTATTTCTCCAAGACTTATAAACTTTATTAAATTACATTTAGACACATCATTGGTAAATAGAGATTTTTCTTACGCTAAGGTAAAAGAAAAATACACACTTAAAATCATAGCATAAAATGGTTACCATATAGTCTTAAATATTAATACCAGGCCCTGGAATTTTTGTAGTGAAAAGCAATACTAAATTTTAATGTACTCATGTGTTTAATAAAATATGTTTATAGTATCTTTTCTTCTGCCTACCCCAGAACAGCATGTTATCTATGTTTGGTTTTCATTAGGTAACTTCACTGAATGTGATTACACTCAGTCTAATTCTCCATACCTATATAACTGCAGGTTTTGTACAGTAAAATTATTAATATCTAAAAAAAAAATTAAACTGTAAATACAGTAAGAGTTGACTACAAGCCTTACGTGCAGTAGCATGCCTCAATCAAAGTGTTTATTCACCACCTTAAAACCAGAGAATTGCACTAGCTGTCAAGTTAGATGCATACCTTTTTACAGGAATGCCAGCCAATGTATATCCAAACTTCTAATAATATTTTAATTTATTATCTATTTCTTTCAGCATTGTAACATGGTTCACTTAGTCCTCATCATGTGGACACCAACTGATTTGAGGTAATACATATGGTAGACATCCCACATAGATGTCTGCATTAAAAATGGCAAAGATATTAGTATAAAATGTAAACCATCTTGAGTTTATATATATGATCTACTCTTGAGATACTCTACTAAAGGGGAATTTGACTCTCAAGAGCATACCTAAATCATTTTCAAGTTTTAATACCAGTCCAGAAAAATAAGCATATTTATAAAGTAGGAAGAATGACTCCCAGCCTATGGTTTCTCCCTGTCACTATTAAGAGCATTCATATGAATTCACTTAGTTCTTCAGCAAATTGTTTTCTCTTAGAAAAAAATTCAAATTCAAAAACAAGCAATAGGAGATGAATGATGTGGACACTAAAATGAATATTAGTAATTCAGGAATCACAACCTCAAAGAGCTTGATCATTTTCACTCCTTTCAATTTAAGTGAGAAGGGAGGTGCTCCATTTCTCTCTGGAAAGCAGCTGGTTTACTTTTCTCTTATCCATGTCTAGAAAATAATCTTTTGCCCTTTCCACAGCCTAGCTGTGTCCAGAGAAACAATTGAGTATCTGTGGTAAATTTACTCAAGGAGTCTCAATCTTATAATCTCTTTATGCAGACCAGCTCCTCAGGATTGTAAATTCAAACCTTCCCAGTTGATTATGAATATTTCACACCACAGTGGCAGCTACTACTGTAGCTCATGCCATCTCAGTCTATAACTTTTATAAATGTTAACAATAAATTAATATTAAATTGGTACAAGTCACAATCTTATCAGTTATGTAGATTTTCTGATCAATTTTACAACTGGCACTTATTCAACGGTGCTATTTGGTTTATCTCCAAATCTGGACAAGAGACTGTAAAAATATATAGCTTCAATGACAAAGATGTCAGGAAAGGCTTTTCAGCTAAAATACTCTTAAGAGTTATATCATTAATGTCAAGGCTATAAAAATCACAACAATTTTCAGCAAGCAGTGTTTTTATTTTAAGGCAGCATTTCTGCCACTCAAAACTACATCATTGTTTTGCAGATTACAGAGTTTTATAAAATCCTGCTGGTTTTCCCTTGTTCAAGTGGTGCAAAGGAATGTATCAAGTCCAACACTCCTAAAACACTGTTTTGCTCAACTGATGATCTGTGCCACAGTTTCCATGTAACTTACTGCTCCAGCAGAACAATACTTTATCAATTACTTCTGCGTACATCAAATTTGCATGTGTCATCACGTTAGAAAACAAGGTAATTTTTACAGGTGTAAGTTCGAAAATATTGCAAGTACTACAAAAATTCTAAGATCTGATATTAATTTTAGTAAAGAACATTGACATTTCTAATAATAGTTATGATTAAACAGTGTACTTCAACAGTGTATGTTGAAGGTTGTTGGAGAATCAAAATCATCAATTGAAATACCATACTATCTCCACACTAATTTTCTTCAGACTTTTCTTCATAATTACTATTTGAACAGCTAGGATTTTATTTTTTTGTTTTGTTATTGCTGCTTTCATCACTTGCTTCAGCATCATCTTTACTCTCACCGCTGATGAATTTCTGTGCTGCTTCTGCCATAAAAATACACACAGCTCTACACAGCTCTAAAATCAGCACAGCTGGTCACCAGAAAATCACTGGTTTATGGGAGAATGGTTGGATGAATTACGCCACCAAGCCACTTTGTTGTTCCTGTTTCCTGTAGCTACACAATGGCAAGAGAATGGAAGGTTCCCTCTCTCTCTACCCCCTGCCCCAGGTATCTTCATATCCTAAACTGATACATGACTAGGAATACGTGATCACAAATGACCAGTTGTAAGCTAAAGTGAATATGTGAGAGAAGAAAATACACATCTAAACCAGGTTTGGGAGTATTCAAAGATGGATTAAGTTGATACTTGTAATTTTTTCCTTCTCATTACTACTTTCTCATATTACAGAATTCAAAGGGACTTCTTGAGGTTAACATCCTTCAGACTAACATCCATTTCGTAATAAACACGGCTTACATTTTGGCACAGTTCAATTGCCATGATCACAGGTAATATCTCAGAGCATCATCAGAGGTCATTTTGTGAATAAGGGGCAGTTTAAAATTGATTTACTTTACTAATTTTTACATATTCTCTGCTGAAAGTTTCCTGCTCAAGTACTAGAAGAGTTTTCTTGAGCATTCCTCTTCCACTTCATTGCAGGGTGAGCTTTATTGAGGTGAGGTTTTTATTGATGCTTTGGATTATGTTAGTTGATATTATATTGAGACAGTTGATGTGAACTCACATGGTCTACCTGTTCTGAATTTAGAAGACTGTTTCTAAATTTGTAGGATTTTTGACTATTTTTTCTTTCTCTCTTAATATACAGTAAAATAAATACTTGCAATTGAACATTAACAAATGGAGAATGTTTACTTTGACATTTTATAGACCAAGGCAGAATATTTAAGACATAGAAATCCCAGACACAATAGAATTATTTTCTCCATTGCTGGCTTTTAAAACATGAAGTCAGGTTCCTGTTTGTACGATAATTCTCAATGTGAAAGGCAAGACTGTCCATACAATAAATACTGTAGTTGCGATTCTCAAACTTACCCACCACCTTTTCTTCAAGGAGTGGGAAAAACTGCTTGGCCGCAGTATTTTCTGGTTCATAGCTCAGAACTGCAGGTTGACAACATAAGATATTACAAACATGTATGATGACAAAATAAACAGGAAAAACACCCCAGAGATAAGTCTACCTCTTATGGTTCATGAAAGTGTAAATCATGTAAAGCAATGAAAAACCTTACAAGTACACAGATCAGAAATATCAAGCTTACTGTTACCACCAATGCTCTTGAGTAGTATCATAATTTTGGGTAAGTGTCTGCAATGCAAAAAAAAGAAAAAAAAAATCGATGGCATCAATAATTTTAAGATTAGGATAGAAAGCTGACAAATTACATTTAAGAGCAATAAGATGATAAAGATCTTAAATAAAGATCACATTTATGATATGATTATATCAATTAAGAATAACAGACATAAAAAATTCAGACACCAGGTTAAACCTGAGAGAAACCCCAAAATAGCAAAAGAAGAAAAACTTGTATTATTTTGCATACCACTTGCACATATGCACAATAAAGTGAGCAAAACCAAATTCAAAAATCTTACAGAGAAGAATAATTCTGAAGATGAAAACTGCCCTAATTACATCCTTCAAGATTCTGTTAGACAATGGCTGTGCAACTGTAATTTTTCACAAGATAATACAAATTTCACTAGTTTTGTTATAGCAAAGTGCCAGTATTTTGGGTTTTGCCATCCTACCTCCCCTTATCCATCTTCTGTCTCTACTGCATTTTCTACAAAAAACAACTGCAGTAGTTGAAATGGAGGTTCCCTTCCTCGTCCTAAAAAACAATGCATATAGGAGCTTTTGACCAGATAATGAACAGGGAGCCAGGAGAAATCAGCTGAAGTCACTTGGAGGCAACAACAGCAACAGAGATCGAAGAATAAAATACCAAAGCCAACTACTCAATTAACTGACGGCAGTCAGGCAGGCAAGAGGGAAACATTTATAACCCTAATAATCATTTATTTAGGGCCTGCAAAGTTGTGCTGCTTGGCAAACAGCAAAATATATAAATATGTTTCTCACCAGGAGTTGTCACTGGGAAATCATAGGAATAACTGACACAATGTAGCATGGATATTTTTCACTATAAGCCAAAATCACATGTAAGTCTAGGTCTGGGAATGAAAGGCTGTCTAAACAACCTGGTCTAGTGGAAGGTGTCCCTGCCCGTGGCAGGGGGGTTGGAACTAGATGATCTTTAAGATCCCTCCCAACCCAAACTATCCTATGATTCTATGATATTACTCCACAATTCATACACCTCTTTTCAAAATTACCAAAATCTGAGTCAGCATTTGCTATGCATACAAGTGCAGAAATTCCAGAAATTAGGTCTCAGTACATTGTCTATATTAAAATTGCCCTTACACCGTGTCTCCCAAGGAGGAGCAGAACCTTGTAATGAAGCAGCATTCTGATGCACTGAAAAAACAGGAGACATACATATATGACTTCAAGATCACAATAATAAAAAAGTGCATAGTACCTGGTTTATATTTGACATGCCCATAGGTTTCTCTCAGCCTTATAAGAATTTTAGCTCTAGTGCTTAAGTTTTCCAAGTTGCAAAGACAATGTAATTCAGAAGTCCATACACATTAATGCCCTTGATATGTGTTCTGTTGTTGCTGGGGCACAGAATGATCCCTGGAGAAACACTTTCACAAATGTTTTTTCAACTACTGTTTCTAATTGTAATGAATTTACACATTCTACACAAACCAAAAACATGTTAAATTTATTTATCTATATGTTCACCTACAGTTATAATAGAAATATAAAAAAAGATTAAAGGACAAGTCACAGAACATGAAGACATTGAGTTCCCATAATGTAGCTTATCCAATACTATGTTTTATTTGATCTAAATTACAATGGTGCCAAGTGAACCACAGGTTAAACAGTTCATCCATGCATTTCCAGTCTTTCAAAATTAATTGGGTGACAAATTGTTGTATTATTGAGCTCTAATTGCTTAAAAAAGCATGTAATAGATCAGCTGCAAAACCAAAGATATATTACCATGGTACTGCTTGAACTGCCACTTCTGAAAAGCAAATTCAAAAACAGTTGTTTCACATTTTGATTTACCTGATGCAATTTCATTCCTCAACTCAAATATTCCTTTGACTTGAAGCTCTATGGTGAAATTTTTTAAAGTTCCACTTCAAATATACACTATTAAATTGTTCAACCCCTTGCTTTGTTCGATTTCCCTGATTAAGTAATGAGTATTTTAAAGCAAATAGTATTATAAAAGTTAGCGATCATTAAATAATTTACCTTTTGGCCCCTAAATACATGATTTTTTAATTTTGTTTGTTTGCTTCCAAAACAGAGATAGTAACTTTAAAAAGCATTAATTTTCTATTCATGGTACCAATAAATTCCTGAGGTAGTGAAAATTTTCACCAGTTTCAACACAAATCTACACAAGGATATAACCCGAAACTTTTGAATTACTTAATCTACTGCATGAATATGCAAAGCAATGGAATTTAAAACATCATTCAATTAATCTATTGCCACAAAGGAGGTGTACATTAGGTTCTGGACTAAGTTGATGTTTCTGTTCTTGGTCTCTGTCCTTTCTAAACAACTGTATCTAATAGAAGATGAAATGACAGAACAAAAGACCAACTATGTCTTTTCCTTTAGAGCAGACTATCAGAATTTGTCTGAACAGACATTCAACACCAGAACAAATAGAACACCCTTTTTCTCTTCTTTTAAAAAAGTCTTGGGACAGCACGTTTTTACTTCACTTATGTTACTGAAACAATTCATATTGATTTAAACAAAGGAAAAAACTCAACAAACAAAAAACCAGTGAGGACTTTAACAGGGTTTCCCACACGTTCTTGAGGTGGGCTCCTTTGCTAGGGTCTCCATCACTACTAGAAATCATCTATCCAGAAAAGTACTGATATAGAGCTCATGATCTACCTGATTATGTAAATACCCCCAGTTTGTTCTTACATCCTTCTGAGATCACCAAAACTCAAATGTGCGCTCAAATGAATTTCTCTGGGGATTCTTTAGTAAGCAAACCACATGAATGCAACAATTATGCTATTCAGCATTGAAGAGTTGCTAGCATTTATGACTAGAATTTTTGACAGTCTTGATTTTCCACTGTTATCAAACCCTCACCACTCCAGATTGATTTTGTAGTCCTAGCGGATCACCACAACGAAGCAATATGGAAGAAACATACAGAGATTTTTAAAATGTGTCTAATGTCTACTCTGTCATTAGAGAAACAAAAAATTAAGCTTCTATTTTTAATGACCACACATCTTACTCTAGAGTAATTTTAAAATCTTATTTGGTATGTCTTATTAAAATAATGTTTAAGATTTATCAGCTATTTCAGCCCTTGCATTCAACAGGTACCTTGGCCCATCCCTTGGATAACAGGAATTTAGAAACTTACCTGGGAGTGAACAGACAGGATAGACCCTCTCCTGATTCACTGAGGTGTTGATGGCATTCAAGGAGAGCAAGTGGGAACAAGATAGCTCTAGAAACAGAGTGAAGCTGTAAGCCACGCAGCCCCTTTTCCTCTGTCTAGTGGATGCCAAACCATGTAATTAGGAAGGGTTATTTGGGATTATATGACTGCACAACGGTGAAGTGCTTCAGCATGAGGAGCAGCTACAGTTTCTAGAATTGTACATCCAGAAAGGAGAATGAATTCAGAGATGTATTGCACTTTCACAAGTACCTAACTAAAAGCTCCCTAGAGTAGCTACAAAAAACTGCATTTTTTCCTCAGCTGTAGCTACAGCACGACCTCCATAACTATCTAAAACCAAAGTACAAAATTTGAATGTAGAAGTTGGAATTAAAAAGCTTAAAATTTGACACATCACAAAAATTATGCCCAGTGCAGTAAGTACCATACTTAACCTACTTTGCCCTTCAGAATGTGCACTATTTATTATAATTCTAACTTAGTCCACTGGGTGGATTGCTCCTTTTTTATCCACTAGGCTCGATCAAATCAGTGCAATAGAAGAACTGCTGATGCGTGAAATGATAGGTCAATGTAACCTTGTCATGGAGTAATATCCCTGCAAATCACAGTAAACAAATAAAACAATTCCTTTTATTTCCTGTAGGTATTAGGCAAGGCATCAATTATTGAAAGCTAAAGCAGGAACATTTAAACTGCAAATATAATATATTGCTCCATATTACTATACAAAAACCTAATTTAAATAACATCTTAATATACAATATGGAGGAAAAGCTATTACAAATAAATGGTGGTTGTAGTCACAATACCATCTACCACCAGACTTTCCCAAATCAGTATAACTAATGGCCTTCATACAATGAAAGCTTTCTAAAAACTTTTGTCATCAGGAGGTGTCTTTCTTTTCTTGCTTTGTCAATTACAGATGTCTCTGGAGTAAGTTCATCCAAACAACTGGCACAGCATATTTAGCATAATTTTTACATATAAACGTTCTCTTATTTGCTACTTTTATTTTTCATTTTAGTTAGTTTACCACAATAAAGTTAGCATTGCATTCTTGGAGTTTCCATGTACTTAAAAAGAGATTTCTCTATGAGATTATTCATGATCACATAAGAAAATACTTTGGAAGGTAAGTGTAAAGGCAGTAAAAATCAAACTACCACCATAGAAGTCACATGCTAAGATAACCTATAAAACATACTGGAAACATTAATGCATGATATTATTCTTCAGAGCATGAGATGTTCTTTATGGACCTTTTCTGTGCATTGTTATTCATACAAAATCTTCATTAAAACACTTTTAGAATAAACTACATATATGTTTGTGTAAGCACATACATTTATAGAGACTATGGGTAAATACAACTTACAGGAGCTTAAAAGGCTGTTGTTGTGTAATTCACAGAGTACATGCTCATAATGGTTTTATGTAGTAACAGAAAAATGTAATGTAAACAAAATTTAAATGGTATTTAAACCAGAGTCTCCAATCTTGAACAGTTTGTTGTATGTGACAACTGTATAGAGAACAAGTTACATGTACTACTGAGAATCTAATGTGTGCCAAACTTTTAGGGTGGGTGGGTTTTATTTTCTTTCCTAAAATATCCTCAGGAAAAAGTGTTCAATTTTACAAACAAACACAGAGAAATTATTTTAAGTGTTAGGGATCAGCGAATGGGAAGAAAAATACATGATTATTTTATGTGAGACAATAAATGTTTAAAATGAGTAGTTTAACATTAAAAAGTAGTGCAAAGTAATTTTTAAGTCTGAAATATAGTGGTTTTAGTTATACATTTAACATGAGAAGGAGGTGTTGGAATGAGGTCTTGAAAATATGTCATTTTTTATTTCGGACATGAGTGGGAACATATGTGTTATCGTGATAGGTATCTCAAGTAGAGATACTCTTGTCAGAGCAATTTTCCAGCAAGTAGACATGGAGCTACATTATAAACCCCACATACTACACTACAATTCCACTATTAATTTTAAGGAGGGTCTGCCCGGCTATACAAAAGACAAGTTAGAAATATTAATAATATTTCTTAAAAACCTTATTAAAAAGTCAAAATAAAATCATTAGATATTAAAATGTGTTACTGATGCTATCATAGCAAACACACTTTCCAACATTTTAATAATAGACTTGGAAATGAGAAACTCTTACTAAAAATACTGCCACATTATTTGTAGTCACAGATACTTCATAAGAAAATACAACTGGACTGATCACTTCTGGCATTCCAAAATCCTGAAAAATAAAATTAAACATAAAGAAATAATTTTAAAACAAGTTTCACAACCATATCCACATAAAATCTACTAGACATCTAAAGGCTTCTATAAAGAGAATCAGCTGTTTTTCCTTTAATCTTAGGCTGAAAGGGTCTGTGACAGAATAATCATATGCCAAAAAAACCCCTGGGAACATAAAAAGATCTGCAACTTCTCTGGTCAGTCTTAAGGACACATTCATTTTTTCTATAGCATACAAATTAGAAGTTCAGAAGCTCAATAACAAAAAGCAGAATTCCTGAACACACAGTAGCTGTTCATCCTTGAAAGCAACAGACCTATGTCTCCCTGCTCTCCTTGCCAGTACTGGCATTTATAAATATTTTCCCCTTGCTGCTCTCTCACTTTGAAGCAGCTAAAGCAAGCTGTATTTTGTTGCTGGGTTTTGGCCTCCCCTCACAGAAGGCACACAGCTGTCAGGAAAGCATGATGTTTTATGTTTGAATTCTACTGCAGGGCCAGACTGCTCCCTTAAAAGTCAGAGAAAGTAATTCCTTTAAGTTAATGAGGAGCAGAAAGAGGTCTTGAGTAGCAAGTTTCTTCAGTATTGAGTGTATTTATAGCATCACAGAAAGGTTTGGATTGGAAGGGACATTAAAGATTATCTAGTTCCCAACCCTCTGCCATTAGCAGGGACACCTTCCCCTAGACCAAGTAGTTCAAAGCTCCCTCCAGCCTGGCCTTGAACACTTCCAGGGATGGGGTATCCATAACTTCTCTGGGCAACCTGTTCCATGCCTCACCATTCTCATAGCAAAGAATATATTCCTAATATCTGATCTAAATCTACCCTCTTTCAGTTTGAGCCTATTATCCCTTGTCCTGTTCCTCCTTGCCCTTGCAAGAAGTCCCTCTTCAATTCTCTTGTAGGCCACTTTGGGTACTGAAAGGTGCTCTCCCTTGGAGCCTTCTCTTCTCCAGGCTGAACAGCCCCAACAGCCCTCTCAGCCTTTCCTCACAGGAGAGATGCTCCAGCCCTCTGATCATCTTTGTGGCCTCCTCTGAACCCGCTCCAAAAGTTCACATCATTCTTATGGTGGAGGCCCACAGCTGGACACAGTGCCCCCGGTGAGAGTAGAGGGGATTTCAATGGGGTGAAATGACAGGCAGAAAACAATGCTACTATCTGGGGAAGCGGCTGAAATTCAGATGCCTAATCAACACCCCAGATGTGAGCCTACTTACTCTTCTGACAACAGAGAGGAGGCCACTGAAACAACTATGGCAGCACTGCACAGCTCATTAACAGACTGCTTCGTGCAGCTCTGCCTATACTTAAGAGTTGCTCCACATAGGACGAACCCCAAGAGCTGGCAGCAACACCACACAGCTGCTGCTTCTACCCTTGCCTTATTCTCACCTGCTTTTACTTTTTGTAACTTGGGCACTGATGAGACACAGCATTCCCTCCCGCTCCTCCAGGTAGGTTATTTTACAGTCAACTCATACTAGCCAGATCTAGTTAAAAGATACATTGCATGGGCTAATTCAAGAGTAGGAAAAAAGAAGTCAGATGAAGGGAAGAAAAAAAAAAAGACGTGTAACTATTTAACCTCATCTAAGTAGCACAGAGTCCAAACATTGAACCATGCCTCCTGCAACAAATATTCATCATCTGAAGCACTCAGGAAACTCGACAGATCTTGTACATTGTATTGGTTATATATATATATATCAGACAATAATAACGTATTACAAAATTTATCCTGAGAAAAATAAAGTATCAGAAGGGCTATCACCTTTCAGATGTTAACATCTTAACCACTTTCATCTTTTTGTATGGTGTAATAAAGGGAAAAAATAGAAGTCAAGACTGTTTGTCTAATCACATTTTATACTTTAAATGAAATCAGCTTTCATGTTATACAGGCACATAACAGAAAGGTTTGGAAAGCCATAAAACCTCATATTTCAACTCACTCCTTTAACTCCAAAGTTGTCCACTAATAGGAGAAAAGTTTCTCTGGACTTCATATAATCTGCTTCAGATACAGGGACATTCTACAGCCCAGGGACAAGCTGTGAGGACAGAGCTGTGAGTAGAAATGCTGTTGCACATCTGACCTCAGAAGAAATGAACTATAACAATGCCGAAGCTCATCCCACTGCAGTGAAAGATGAAGAGGTCACATTACAGAAATAAAAGCTAGGAGTCTTGAGGGCCATGTGCATTTAAAACAAAACAAAAGAAAAATCAAACAAAAAAAAACCCGATCAGCCAAACAAAACCCAAAAAATCCAAACCAAAAAGACCCCCAAAACACCAAAAGCCAGTATACAAAAAACCTTAGGTATTCTGGACCTACGACTCTGTGAAATTAGTTCCAAGTTGCGGCAAAAAGTCTGAAATACGCCCAACGTTCCGCCAGGTTTATTTCCTCAAGTCCCCTCAGTTACCACGCGTCCCACAGCAGAACGGCCCCCGCTGAGCAGGGCGAGCCCCCCTGCTCAGCACCAGCGGCACCGCCGTCCTGAGCCCAACCCCGCGGCGGCCGCACTTGCGCGCCCACAGCCTGGGGCAGCCGCCGCCCGCGGGGGCACAGCGCGGCCGGGCCCG
>VZTH01019652.1:52947-65136 GCA_013397815.1 Aleadryas rufinucha
CCCCGCCCCGCCCCCGCCGGCAGCTCTTGCAGCGAGGCCGCGGCTGCCGTCGCCTGGCGCAGGGAGGGGGCCGGTGTTCCGATGTCCCGCGGCTGCTGCGGGCGGGAAGGGCCGGCTGGGGTCAGAGGGCGGCCTGGGAGTCACTGTAGCCCGCGGCTGCGACTGAGATTATGGGCCGGAGGAGCGCGGTGCGAGACCGTGTGGGTGGGAACGGCCTGGAGAATGGGATTCTGCGCCGTTCCTCAGTTTTAAGGGGCATTCAGGCAACACTGAAATGGTTATAAAGGCATCATGGCTGCTCAAACAACTCTCAAAGGATGTTGAGATCCACAAAGTGTAAATCCAGTCATAAAGGGATGAGACAAATCTGTGATGGATCGGCCTATCTGTGACTACTAAACACAACAAACAAAACGCGATTCCAGCTCAGGAAGTTTCTGAAGCACTGCTCCCCAGAAGCTGAGAGGCTGTGCCAAGGGGAATATCTGTTTTATATATGCCTTGTTTTTAATCCACTTTCCTTAAGCATCTGTTACTGGAAAACAGGCTCCTAAGTTAAACAGACCTTTGGTCTGGCTCATGATGGTTGTGCATCTCCATTATGTTTACCATTTCCCTTGAGAAAACCATTTCAAGCATCTCCATTACTATTTGCCAAAGGAAGCTGCATGTAGCAGGGGCTCTTCCTGCATTCTGGGACTCTCTAATGATTATGTGCTTGGCTCCAGGGGCATGTGCAGTTCTGCAGCTTCCTTATGGCTTCAAACACATGCTCCCCCAAAGGCCCTGAAATTATTTGAAACAGACGGAGCTGGGATACTGTTAGGTCTTCCCTGAGAGCATTACAGTGGAGCAGGTAAAATACTCTGACCCCAGAAACATGAATCAGAGCCCCCCAAAGAAGTTAGGAAAAAGCTGCGACTTGGTGGAGGGGTACTAATTGCCACGCTGGCCACTAGCCGCCCGGTGGCGTGGCAGGCGACAAATAGCTGTTCTCCTGCGCAGGACACTCCAGGAGCTCCCGGTGCAGCAGCACTCAGCAGGGTTCCCAGCTGTTGTGAGTCGCTGGTGGTTGCTTAGGGAACCACAGTTCCCCTGAGGCAGTACGCCCAGAGCCAAATAGGCAGGCGCAGCCTAGATGGATGGTCGCGGCGGGCGAAGGCAGAGACAGAAGGAGGGCTCAGGCGACAGTATAATCCAAGCCTTTATTCGATAAAGGACCTCACACGGAACTATCCACCAGAGCCCAGCCGTGGGACTGGCTTGCTCTGCTAGGGTGACGCAGGATTTTATTGGGGGGAGGAGAAAGGGGAGGAACAAGGGAATAACCAATAGGGAAATGACAAGGGGATGACATACAACCAATAGGAAAATACATGGGGAGGAACTTATTCAAACTAACCAATGGGGAACCGAACAAAGCAGAACTTTCCAGAACTTAATTGATTATACAATGAGCTACTTACTAAACATGAACCGAATCAACCAATAGCGAACCGAGGGACAAAGATGATTCCAGAACCCGGGGAGGAGACATATTCCAGGGACCGCCTAGTGGGCGGTGATGTTATACCTCTGTCTCCTCCTCCGGTCCGCCCTCAGAGGAGGAGTCGTGGGCAGGGAAGTCAACCCACTGGATGTCCGTCACCCTGAAAGTGGGTTGGGCCACCGCCACACTAATAAGAACCTAATTACTGATGCCTGAGAGCTGAAGGTGAGAAGATGCGATCCTAACCGTGCTCTTCTGTTGTCAAAAACTTAGGGGCATTAGCTGTGTTATCTGGCATGCCATCTACCCCTGGGCAGGTCTTCAGGGCTGATTCAATCATTTTGTGAACCTTTTCAGCTGAAGTGTTGCTTATTGCAGTCTAGTTAAAAGTGAATTTCTAATGACTTACTTTAAATGAAAATAAGCTTGATAAAAGTCAAAATGTGAAAAAGTGTGACTTCACATACACAAATGTTGGAATTTATTTGTAGAATTCACATTGTAAAAATCCTTGGTATTAATCATCATTAATATAGCTCTAAATGCATCTCACACTAACAGGCATTAGTGATATATTCAGATTATTTGATTAGGATTAATAGAGGATTGGCTTTCTGATCAGCAATTAAAAAGATGCTACAGCTTTCTAAAAACAAGTACCCCTTTGTGTCAGCCAAGCTGCTGAAGACAAATACTTTCCTTTTAAAAATTCTTATTCCAAGACTGGATTGTAACTGGTGCATAAAAAACCCTCTGTACATGGAAAAGGAGAAGAGAAAGTCAGGTCAACCATAGTTCGTCCCTGACTCACGTAAGACTTCATGGCTTAGCCAATGAGAAGAACATCTCCTGCAGGCAAGAACTCAGATGAGACTATTTTATGCTTTTGATTTACCTTTTTGAATAAATGATGATAGAGAAAAGTGATTATCACTACAAAAAAGTGCTGTGGAATCAGCAGCAAGTGAAGAGATTTGGCTGCTTTGATTGAGGTTTTTCGCATGGCATTGAGATGGCAGGAACTCGGTCATTTCTGCAGCAAGATTTCATGAGAGACTCTGCTTACTGCTTTTGAGATCAAAAGCAAAACATTCAGGACATATTAAGGATGGTATATTACATAGTCTATAAATTTTAAAGGGGCAAGGCAATCCTGTAATTGGAGGTAACCTTGGTTGAATCATTGGATCTTAGATTCTGTTTTAAAAAATGTGCTTTGTTGTATGCTGTGCTTTTCTCTTACACCTTTTAAATAGGAAAGAATGTTTTCTGAACTGAAAGAACAAATAATTAACACATAGGTGGCATATGCTCCACAGGCAGAGGCTCTGCTGTGATCTGATGGTTTAGCCTTGGGAGCAGGATAAGGACTGCAGCACCCCAAGAAGGACTTGTGCAGAGAGCAACAACTGCTTACCCAGAGGCAATGGGTGATTGCAGCCGTTCCCACGAAGGGTAAAGCTCCTGTTGTCAAAGTACCCAGCCAGCTCAGGGAAAACCTCCATGTCCCTGTGCATCACACCTGTGCTGGGGTGGCCCATGCCCCTGTAGGCCACACAAATACTGCAGCTGTTTCTGGACTTTATGCAGAGAAAGTAAATTCCATGTGCTCACACTTTGTGCTGTCTTGCAGATCTGTACAAGAACCATGGGGAATCTAAACCTACATCATCATTCTAATTGTTTTTACCATCATCTAAGTTTTTAATCTTTGATAGTGTGTGTATCTTAATTAGGAGCTGATTCTCAAGTGTATTGAAAAGCAACCAAACAAACCAAATAATTGTGTAATTCTAATACATCATTCTGAGTATTCAAAACATCTAATTGCTGTAGCTAATTAAAAACAGGCTTGAACTTACCCTCCTCCTTGTCCTTTCTTGAACATGCTCACTAAGTGTCAGAGGTTCTAACATCTAGATCAGAATCTAGATCTCAGTATTATATCTGATGCTTGACACCCATTTTAAATTAAGTCTAGGATGAATGAATGCATATAATAAAAAGACAAAGGAGATTGTAATGTACTTAAGCACTTTATAAGGAATTATTTTAATGTAACATACTATTCTGCTTTACTGGCTGTTTAATATTTAATATTTCTTAGCAGATTAAAACTGTGGTTCTAATGAGAAAAATAATTGAATGATACATCTAGAAGGTAATTCCCACATTTAAGTCTCAGTGATTTCAGTACTTTGCAATCACTTTATTTAGCTTAGAAAACTTTCATCTTCATGTGTAATGAGGCACAATGATTTGGAGTTTTGTGGACAGGGGAGAGAGCAAACCCCATGAATGCAATGTAACAGCTGCATAGTGGAACACCCTGCAGAAAACTTCGGGGCTGTACTACAAACTCTCCTGAGTTGTGTAAGGGAATTGGGGAAATGGAAGCAGCTAGAGGCTTCTAAAAATTCTTGGGTCTTATGCTTCCTCTCTTCATCCAGGATGTGAAGGGAACTAGGATTCCTTACTAGTGTTGATAGTTGTGAGGGCAAGCAAGGATAGCCCATGAAAAGGGAAGGTGGCCTGTCTGCTTTGTCTTCTCCCTCGCCCTCCTCCTTGACAGAAGCATAATGATCTTCAGATCCTTGAATGTCTTTTTCCCCCTCTTGTGGAAAAAAATGTTTAACAAGCCCTTCCTCTTATGAGAAAAAACCACTTCCCTGTAGACTGCCAGGATGTGCTGAGTATGTTTAGTGTTTCTCTTTATATATTCACAATCCCATTGGGGTAGCAGAGTTACAGTTCCAGTGTTCACATGCAGTTTTAAAGTGTTGCAGAGAACATACTTCTCCTAAAAAGATTGCTCACAGTTTTCTCTCTCTAACCTAAGTGTTCAACCACCAAATACAGCTTTGATTACAGTACTTTGCAAGTAGCTTCTCAGTGTCATTATACAATTTATTAAAGCATTTTATTAAGAAGCTCAGACATAGCCTTAGGCCTCATGTAGGCACATAAGAAGATTTGGTTAATATTTTGGGAAATATAAAAGTGTAATCTTTGCCTGCTTAAAACTCTTTCAGCTCTTTCAGAGCAAATTAATAGCAAGAAGTCAGTGGAGCCACACTGCTGAAGGGTCAGGTAATGCTATGAAGAATGGGCTTCCTATATTAGGCTACTAAGGTGCACAAGCAATGTTTTAGAACATGTAAAGCAAGCAGATGTCAAGTGTTTTGCTGTTCTTTGCAGAATTAAACAAGAGCAAAGCACCACCACTCTTCCTGCTCAGAAGAAAAGCAAATTATTTAGATGTGAGGGGAAGAAATGAAGCTGTTTTCACACTCCTTTGGGATTAACATGTGATAGCTGAGACCACCTGATATTCTCAGGCTGTGTTATCCTGTCTAATCTTTAAGGAGTGAATAGTGTGCATTTTTCTTTCTCTTCTTCACATGTGGATTCTAGACCCGTGGAGAGCTGTCTGAAATAAGAGTGAATGTGGTGGTGTGACTGACATCTCCTTTCCATGCAGATGAGAGATCTGCATGTGGAGATCACAGGCACACCATCTGATCCTGAAAAAAGCTTGTGGGACATGACCCCAAGTGAAGATATGGGCTTTGGCTAATAAAATTTCTTTTAACCTGCTTTATAATTAGAGCCTGTTTTGAAAGTATGCACTGTGATGTCTGGTTCGTGTTAAAAAGGAAAATGAAAAATGTTTTTGAGTAGTATACAGGGTAATACTGGAACATTCTTCAAACAGCCCAGTACTATTTTAAGAACAGGGATAATAGGAATTATTACAGATAATAGGAATATATTGTTTTTGCAGACAACCCTACCTTTTAAAAATGCATGAATATTTACATTAGTATGCACTATTGTTTCTGATGAAGCTATTGACTTTGGTATTTGCAAACAGATACATTTAAGTTGTGAAAAGTATCAGTTTATGGCATTTGAATATTATTTTTCATTTTGAATATGAGTATCCTAAAAAAAAGGGTTTATTTTTCATTTTCCCCCTTGTGGTTCAGCCTTCCTCCATAGTAAATGCTATGGTGATGTAATACTCAGTTCAGGACCTGTCAGTCACTGTCATGGTAAATGTCTATAAATCAGTGGCAACAGAAAATTATAAATGTAAAAAAGATTGCATTTTATGATGGGACAGGTTGACAGGAAGGACAAATTAAGATGTTGCCTAAAGTGAGTTACTTGCTCAATATTGGCATTAATGGCCATAAAAGCCATGACCAATATTCCAGAGAAGGCGGATTAGGATGAACTGCCTTGGTACAAGGTTCATTTAAAAGTGCCTTGATAACTATGTGCACAGAGATATAAATTTACTCTATTTATGAACTTCTGAGTGGTCTGCTAAAATCATTGAACATCACTGAGCAGTAAAAGGTATCTTTCGTCCAAGAGTTTCTAGAGAGGAGCACTGTAGAATCTGAATCTATACAGACAGTCTGTACAAGGCCTCTGCACCATTAAAGAGCACACTTAAATTGTTCAGTGAATAGCAACTCAGTTCATACCTCAGTACAAACTTGCCACTTCTTCAGAAGGTCCCGGCCACTAACTTCAGTACATTGCAGCACAGGATGCACCCCACAGCCTCCTGAAGAGGAGATGGAGACCTACTACATACTTACATGGTCCTACATGCCCTTGAGTGGACATCCATAACCTTTCCCAGGAGCACACAGGTTTTGTGCGCAGCCCCAGGTCGGCTCCTGCTGACATGGCTAAGCAACGATGTAATCACCAGGCCTGGGTCAGGGACACGATGGGATTTTGTGTGTCCTTAAGTAAATGTGTAACACAAAAGATATTAAGAGATGATGAGAAGAAAAACAGCATTGATGCCCTCCAGGTTAAAGGCCAAATCTCACTATCCATAATCTCCCACTGACTTGTCACAGTCAGAAGGTCAAAATACATGTTTGTTTTCTTTGATTTTCATTATCCATACTGAAACACCTACATGACTTCAAATCAGTTGGGAGTAAATATTAACAGGGAATAAAACCCATAAAGTTATTTAGAAGACCCTTTGAATTACACGCACTTCTGCTTTCTCTGGCTGAGACTATCCCTTCAATCAGCCTAGGGCCTTGGATCCTTCTTCTCTACACTGCATATTAACACTTACCTGACAAGGGTGAGCCTTGCTGGTTGCTGCATATTTCCAGGTCCTTAGTGGCTTGGACAATATTTAAATGCAAAGTTATTGAAGATACCTGCTTGGCAAGCCCTTTGAAGGAAAACTCAGTAGTTTTGAAGGTTTAGGGATACTGTTTGGTAAGTATTTTTAAAAAGTTTGGCAGGAAAATCTAATAGGTCTTTGAGCTGATGCTGTCATGTGCCAGAGTGACAGACCCCACATCTTTACCACAGGATTCACAAGAATCTCGTAAAAAGTGTGAAATAATTCAAAAAATGGTAACAGAGGGAAAAAAAAGGTTCTCTGGAAAACTATAAAATCTGACAAGATAGACATTATACTTTTGTTTCTCACTGCTCAGTATGAGAATAGACTGACAAATGGAGATTTCACAAGATCTATGAAATATTACAAGGCTAATTTCAAAGTGTAATTGTGCAACCACTTGCACAGAGATACAAATTTGCCCTATTTATGAACTTCTGAGTGGTCTCCTGAGTCATTGAATATCACTGAACAGCAAAAGGTATCTTTCATCTAAGAGTTTCAAGACAGCAGCATTTTATATTCCCTATTTCTTCAGTATTCAGGACTAATATTAGATATGTGAGTTTACAAACTGAAATAATTAAGTTTTAGTTACTTTAAAATGCAGTCTCTCAAAATCTGCAAATAATTGAAGATTAAATATTTCTTTCAAAAATGGCACCCTTCATTTAATATGGAAGGAAGAATTATTATGATAGTTTTAGGAAGGACATCTCCCAGTACAGTTTAAAAAAAACCTTTATCTTACTTTTTCTATAATAACAGTTGAGGAGGTAGGAAACATAATTTTATAAATTTGTTGGATTATTGCAATGAAAATCTGGTCAGCTGGGACCAAAAGGTCAATCCTGCAACCTTCTCCCAGGTGAAAGTCTTCTTTTATTTGGCCTTTGACTAAAAATAATTTGATTAACAACACATTAAAAACCCCCAAACTGTCTGAAGAAAAATGTTGATTATTTGTGGGGTTTTTTTTAATGTTCTCTGCTCAGTTTGTCCAAGTGTGAAAATCACTTTTCAACACAGAAAACAGACCAAATTTCAAGTTTTTAAACCATATCCCATTTTTTTTTGTTGAGATTAATTTATTTAACTACCAGATGAATTGGTTTATATGATATGTCTATTATACCAATGACATTTAAAGTTTTAAATTAGGAAATGAATTGACCTTGAGCAGCATATGTACTCAAAATCTACAATTAAGAAGAATATTAATCATTTAATTTTATAAAATGAACAGCTGTTCTAGTTGATTGGAAACAGCTAAAAGTATAAAATGTATTTTGTGAATGCAAAATTAAAAGTTAATTTTATTATGGAGTGCAATTTGGCAACTAGAAATAAATTCTTGAGATGTAAGCAATATATTTTTGTAATGCTCTACCTATACATCAGAAAGGTCACATGTATATTTAAATGCCATATTACTAAAAAAGTTTAATGATTTCAATTGAAAAGCTATCATATGATTTAGCTATTTACAGATGAGTATGAAACAGCTGTGATGCACCTCCTTTTCCCAATGAACTATTTAAAAGATTTACAGAGAAATAGTTTTATTAAGTATTTTTTTATATTATAAACTGTTTGTTTCACTTAGCCAGGTAAGTGTCCTAAATCCCTAATTTTCTGCCTTTTTTTTTTGTCTGTGTATGTGCTGTTCTTACAGATTAAGATTTTCATTAGCATTTGATATTACAGGTTTTCACTTAAATACATCTCTCTCTCACGGCAGGCTTTTAACTAATTTTGGCTGTATGTATTTTAGCCCGTGCACTTTCAACCTTTAATGTAGTCATTACACATATATGCAAGTGCATAGGCTACAACATGACACTACTTTTATTTTTTTAATCAGATACCACCACCCCCTTGACATGGTGCTGACACTGCCTGGGTGATGGTCTTTTGCTTAAAACCTGAATTACTTGCAGGCTCATACTTAAGCGAGTGGTAAAACTGCCCATATTTCAGTACAAGCTGTGCCTTGTGGAATGAATAAGAACCCAAAATAGTCTGCTAGAGCAGACAACATAGATGCTGGGCAAATTCAGCATGCCTTCAGACTGGAGGAAAATCTTTCAATAATGGTCCAGCTTACAAATCACCACATCTACCATTATTGGGCTAATTTCTGCTAGTTACATCTGCTGTAAGAGGAATGGGTCTCTAGTTCTTAGTCAGGCTAAACTTGCACCAGAAAGCATCTAAGACATTGCTTCAGCTCACTCTAATGCTTCATCTTGGCACTTAATCAGCAGTGAAAGGCCTTCCTCATGTGGGAATTATTCCATCCTCTAAGAGACCTTTCATACTCTGGGACACTGTTGTTTCTCCTGTGCTACTACCAACAAAAGCACTTTCCATGCCTCTCCATTTTAAGTAGTTTTGATCCATACACAGAATTGAAAGACTATTTAGTAAAACAAACTCTTTTAAAGCAATCTGAAATTCTCTAACTCTACATTCTTAATGTAACTTAGTATCAAAGAAAGGAAGCAGATTGCCACTGTGTGCCATGAAATATTTTAAAAAGCAGAAACATTATTATTCCTGATGAAATATTTAAATCCTACATCAGTAGTAAATGGGACGCACTTTTGTCTCAAAGACTTTTTTCACTCAGAACTTCTGGATCAGGTCCATCAGTTATTTCCTGCCTTGCTGTCACTCAATCTGGAACACTAAAGATATCTTCTACTTAATATCACTCACACACTTCTGATGCCTATATCTTTGGCAAAGGAATGCTAACTAATGAAGCTAAACATATTCCTCTCAAGGTTTTCTATAACAGGGCAGTTTACAGAAAATTCTTCAATAGAAAAGAAGACAACTGCTTGGTTATTAATTCAGTAACTTGACCCTAAGAATATGGTGTGGGAAATTAATTCAGAATAATAAATATTAAAATATTGTTAAGGAGCTGTACCGTGGTAACTGTCCATTAACTTCTCATTATTTCAGATATGAGGGTTCTTGTGGTATTGTCTCATCTCATTATTCCCTGAGAGGACAGATTCTTGGCAGTATTTGACATACAAATACATTAGTTTTACATGTCCTGTCGTTACAAACATTTATTGAGCTGTGTTTTTTCTTGACTCAGAAGTCCATGGCAAAGCGTATCTCTATCAACATGGTTGTGCCAAAGCTGGCTTGACAACTGCCACCAGAGGATTTCACCTGAAGCTAAACAGTTCCAGATGAAGTTTTGAAGGCACATTTTATTGCACTGTCCCACTAGGTAATCAGAAAATAAAGCTGATGTCATAAAAATATAAGGAGCAAATAACATATTCTCAATGTTAGAATGCAAAATTCAGCAAATTACTGATCAGGTTGCTCAGTTTGTTTGGCTACATAGATTTCAATGAAAAAAAAATAGAGAACTCGCTTCAGTAAGAAAGGTTATTATTTTAAAAGAAATATGCCTAAACTCATACTTACGTGATGCCCAGTGAGAGATAAGGAACCCTAAAGGCTGTCACCATCTACCAGGTACTTTTAAACACAGTTTTGTGACAAGTATCTTCCCGTCTGCAGGACAGGGACTGGCACTTTGTTGTACTGGCAGGGTAACAAGTATCTCACCCCGAAATTCTGCAGTTTTACAGAAAGTTAACGTATGGGAAGCATGTCTGGGCTCTGCTGTGCCGAAGACAACCTAGGCTGGGAATGGCTGTTTGTGGCTGGCCCTGCGGCCTGGACCTCTCTGAGAAGGGGCATCACTGACACTGACTGCTGCCCACTTCTGCACAAATACATATCCCAGTCTGTGGAACTTGACCTGTATGTTCATTCCCAGTATTGGCACCCTGCATTTATCTTTCTTCTCTCAGCTTCATGTGTAGGAAACAAAATATTGAAAATAATTTAAAAAACCCAACGACCCAAACCCAAGGCCAGCCCACCAACCAAAGCCAACAGGCACACCCATCCGAAGCAGCTCCCGGCATTTTAAAGGTGTTTACCGTGAGCAGCTCTCAGGTCACCGTGCGCTCAGCTCCGCTCGGCCGCCGCGATGGAGCCGGACCGGGCCCGCCGCCTCAGCGGGAAATGGCGGGAAGGCGGCGGCCGCGCGCGGGGCACCCGGGGAAGGATCAAACGAGACCGACGCGGCGGGACCGTCCCTGCTGACCCCGGTGTGAACGTGTTTATTTCACGCTGCGGTCGCGGGTCGCTTTACAGAAACATCTCATGCTGGACCCCGCGCGGGGTCGAAGACGGAGGGGAACACGTGTATTCAAACGTAGCTATTAAATAACCTGTACACAAAACTTTTGTCTGTTACCCTGAAAGCACCGAGGGCCGAGCCCTAGCACGGCCACACCGACGCTGCCACCTCACCCCCGGGTGTCTATAAGCCTCGACCCCCGGGGCCGGACTGGTCCGGCCCCGCTCTTGCCCCAGCGCCCGGGGCCTCCCCTCAGCCGCGCTCCGGGCCGGGCACCTGCCCCGGGACNTCGCGGCTGTCCTCCCGCTTGACGCCGTCCGCCGCCGCCTTCAACTTCTTGTTCTGGTGGGTCTTGACGTGCTTGGCCAGGTGGTCGCTGCGCATGAAACGCTTCCCGCACTCGGGGCAGACGAAGCGCTTCTCGCCCGTGTGAGTCCGCAGGTGCCGCTGCAGCTCGTCGGAGCGGGTGAAGCTCTTTCCGCAGAAGAGCCAGTTGCAGACGAAGGGCCGCTCGCCCGTGTGCCAGCGCAGGTGCGCCTTCAGGTGCGAGGTCTTGCCGTACACCTTGCCGCAGCCGGGGATATGGCAGATGTGCTGCTTCTTCTTGCCCGGCTCCGCCTCAGGGGCGCTGCCCGCGGCCGACTGGCAGTTGGGGCAGCGGCAGCGGCGGCACCTCCTGGCCGTGGCCGCCAGGGGAGACTTGGTCTGCAGCAGGGCGGCGATCTGCGTCTGGTACTGAGCGAAGTCCGAGTGCCCCAGCACCAGGCTCCGCGGCAGCGCCGCCGCCGCAGGGAAGCGGTGGCCGCAGCCTCCCGGAGGGGCGCTGGCCTGCTGGATGCTCCACCAGGGGATGTCCTCGGGCGGCGGGTTGGGCGACAGCTGCCGGCAGGGCTGGGCGGGCGGAAGCAGGTTGGAGTACCCGGGCGGCAGGGCGGCCTGGGCGGCGTAGGGGACGTAGGCGGGCGGGCAGCTGGACGGCAGGGCGGCCATGGAGGAGGGCAGCATCTTGACGGGGGAGAACTCGTAGGGGTAGGAGGGGTCCGCAGGGGGGGTGAGGGGCAGTTCGTGCGAACCCCCGAAGGAGGGCTGCAGGTGGTTCTTCTGAGGGGTCAGCCCCAAGCTGGGATGCGGCGGCGGCAGCCCCCCCGGAGAGTGCGCTGGCATCTCGCCGCTCCACGGGTGGAAGATCCTGGAGGGGGATCCCAGCGTNGGCCCTATGAGCGTCCAGTCCCGGGCCCGGGGGTCCGCCCCCAGCCGGGGTCTGCTCGCCATGCCCGGCGAGAGTCCGGGAGCCGGCCGCCCTCTCCCCGCCGTCGCCGCCCTGCCCCCGGCGGCGAAGCGCCCCCA
>VZTH01019653.1:0-21522 GCA_013397815.1 Aleadryas rufinucha
TGGGTGGATGGAAGGATGGATGGGGTTCCTACTGAGATGCTCAGAGGCTGTTGAGGGTCCCTGAGCCACCCCCAGCTGGGGCTGGAGAGCTCTTGGATGATCCTGCCCCCAGCACAGGGTGATGGTGCTGCTCTCTGTGTGTCCCCGGCAGGTGCTGGGCGCTGAACGAGAACATGGCTTACTGGTGGATCATCCGCATCCCCATCCTGCTCGCCTCCCTGGTAGGGAACAGCTGCCAGCCCCAGGACCTTTCAGATAACAGCAGCTCAGCCCCTGGGTCCCGGCCCTGGGCAGGGCTGTGATCCCCAGGGAAGCTTCCAGCAGAGGCCAGGAGGGAGAGTTTGCCTGCAAGGACCAGCCAAATGCTCAGGGGGTTCAGCCATTTGCTGACTCCCAGGTTCTGGGGTTTCATGAAGGAAGCTTGGGTGCTGAACCCCAGAGAAAGGGGCTGGGGGTGGCCCCTGCTGCTTCCCAGCCGGGATTTTGGGATGGCAGGCAGGCAGGAAGGGCAGCAGCAGGCTTGGCAGCACAGGGGGTGCCGTCTCCAGCTGGGTGAGTGTCGCAGCCAGGGTGGGGGTGCTGGGCTCTGTGTGCCCCTGCCTTGTCTCCCCCTCCCAGATCAACCTGCTCATCTTCATGCGGATCCTCAAGGTGATCCTGGCCAAGCTCCGGGCCAACCAGAAGGGCTACGCCGACTACAAGCTGAGGTGGGCCGGGAGAGGGGCAGGGACAGTCTGGGATAACGGGATAACACCACCTCCACATCCCACCCAACGCCTCTCCTCCACCTCACACATCCTTTAATGACCACCCTGGGATTAACTGGGAGTTTTGGGGTCCCCTTACTCTCCTCCAGACTGGCCAAAGCCACCCTGACCCTCATCCCCCTCTTTGGGATCCACGAGGTTGTTTTCATCTTCGCCACCGACGAGCAAACCACAGGCATCCTGCGCTACGTCAAGGTGTTCTTCACCCTCTTCCTCAACTCCTTCCAGGTGAGGTGGGAGTGAAACAGGTCCTTGCTCTGGGCGCACCATGGAGTAAAGATCAGGGGCCCCTCTCTGAGCTTGCTCTCCTTGTGATGCTTCCATGGGAAGGGCAACACGGTCTCTGCCACACTCTGCCCCTGAGAGCGTGGTGATGCCTCCCATGCTCCCCGAGGCAGCAGTGCCAGGGGGACCTCAGCCCTAAAAGCACCCAGAAGTGGCCAGGGGGGAGCCTAAGCCCATCCCAGCCCCAGCAGAGCGATGGCCGGGGGGGTTCACTCCTGGCTCTCCCTGCAGGGCTTCCTGGTGGCCGTGCTCTACTGCTTTGCCAACAAGGAGGTAACGTTCCTGTCCCTGCACCTGTCCTTGTACCTTTTCCTGTCCCTGTCCCTGCCACGGCACCTCCTGCCCACCTTCCCCACCCCACCCTGTGCCTGCAGGGAGGGCACAGCCAGGGATAAGCCCCTGCTCCTTCCCCTCCATGGCAGGTGAAGTCCGAGATGAAGAAGAAGTGGCAGCTCTGGAAGCTCGACCACCCGGTGCTCTGCTGTGCCCAGTGAGGTGGTGACCAGCCAGGGCAGAGGGGCTGCTGGCCACGATGGCCATGGGGCCTGGCTGGAGGGCAGGAAGCTGCAGGAAGCTGTGCTGGGCAGTGCCCACTCGGGATGGCCAGGCTGGGACCAATGTCAGGCTGTGCTGCACTGGAGCTGCAGGAAGGGACATCCCTGCTGTGACCCGAGTGGGAGGTGGCACCCCTGGCTCTTGCCAGGCATCGCTGTCCCCTCAGCAGGGCCTCACCTGTGCCCGGGGGCTGCGTGGGCAGCACCTGCTGCTCCCTCCCACTGCCTGGGCAGCAGCAGAACCTGGCAGCCTCCCCAGGACACCTTCCACACAGGGAACCCCTGGCACACCTGGGCAGCTGTGGGATCACAGCAGCCGGGGGGAACCTGGTCCTCAGCAGTGGGAATGGGAGATGCTGCCCAAACCCTGCACCCTGGGCCACATCACTTCCAGGGCCTCCCTGTCCTCCTGTGTCCTACCCCAGGACCATGTCAGCAGCACCCTGGCAGCTCCCAGACACCCACAGCCACCCCGTAAAGCTCTTCACAGCGAGGGGCTGCTCCTGCATCTCCTCCCCACCCTCATCACCAACACAGAACAGCAGCACCCATCCCCTCCTCGCTGCTCTCCAGCTGCACAAAGCCCCTGGTCCCACCTCACCACAGGCAGAGCCAAGGATGGAGCCTCAAAATCACTTGGGAGTGAAGGATTCGAGAGCAGCAACTTGCAGGAGCAGAGCCCCACATCCCACATCCCAGGTCCAGCACCCAGCCCAGCCTCCTCTTGCTGGAGTTCCAGGCCTGGCAGGAGCTCAGGAACCATTTTTCTGGCCAAAGGCTAAAATCCTGGGAGTTTGCTTTCCAGTGGGGTGCCAAAGCATCATCCCACCCTGGCCAAGCAGCCTGTGGATCCCAGGAAGCCCAGGAGCAAGGGAAGCATCTGAGGTGGTGTTGCTTGAGCAGTGCTGCCTGTGCTTAGCTGCCAGCTCCTGCCCTGGTCCTGTGCTGTCCTGGAGGAGCCCAGAGCAGCTGGAGCCCCCCTCAGCACCTCGCTCGGAGCTGCAGGAGCAGCACGGACATGCTGCCAGTGCTTCTTCCCACCACATTCCTTCCTCTGCTATGCACAAAAGTCCCCTCCAGGCTGGAGGAAGCAGCTGGGACGCTCCAGGAGATGCCCATGGACACAGGAGGTTCTGCAGGTCCTGCCCCTTCCCTGATGGGGTGGGGGAGCCTCTCCCAGTGCCTCACAGAGGGGCTGCCTCAAGCACACAAAGCAAAGAGGCTGCACCAGGCTGGAGTCACACAGGAATGGTCCTGGATTGATGGAACCCCCACGAGACCATTTTACACATTAACTCTCTTTGCAGATGTAAATAAATATTTATTTTTCAGCAAGCAGAGCCTGCTGCTTCTGGCTACACCAGGGGAGGGAAGCAGCTGGTGGGCACAGACAGCTGAAGCCCAGAATGGATTGGGGCAGAAAGGACCTTAAAGCTCAGCTCATTCCACCCCCTGCCATGGGCAGGGACACCTTCCACTAGCCCAGGTTGGTCCAAGCCCTGTCCAACCTGAATGGACACTGCCAGGGATCCAGGGGCAGCCACAGCTTCTCTGGGCACCCTGTGCCAGGGCCTCCCCACCCTCCCAGGGAACAATTCCTTCCCAATATCCCATCTATCCCTGCCCTCTGGCAGTGGGAAGCCATTCCCTGGGTCCTGTCCCTTCTCCCTTCCGGAGAAACCCACACACCACAGACAGGCTTCTCAGGTTTTATTCATTTATCCAAGTCAGCAAATGCCATTTTTCCTCGGACAGCTCACCTTGGGGTAGCACCAGACTCGTGGTGCCTGCACAGCCCCCCTGGCACAAGGATTGCTGCTTTACATGCTGCATTTCAGGAATTGCCTCCTCAGGGATACGCTGTTGTAGAGGATCCGCTCCCTGCTCTCCCCTTGTCTGCCCTCACACCCCCTTTAAGCCTTTACAGCTGGGCTCCTGCAGCACCTGTTTATGGCCTTTTTTCCTTCACACACACTGCCCCATCTCCCCTCTGTTCCCAGGCATTCTAACCTATTGGATAGATCATGATAGTCCTCCAAACCCCCTTTATTCCAGCCTCAGACTTAGTAAAGCCAGCCCCAAATCCCCATAGCTGCTTTCCAGCCAGTGTCCTGCACAGCACCCCAGTTCTGAAGGCACTGCTGAGCCAGAGCCTCCTTGGCTCTCCAGGTGCCCCCAGGCCCTTTCCCTTAGGATTTTCTGAGGGGCTTTACCTTAAATTCAAGGGAAACAGCACTAACAACCCTGTACTAGTGCAGCCAGAGGCACCACCTAGGGTCTAGGGAGAGACCTTGGCACTGCCCTCCCTTCCTCTAGTGACAGGGAATGAGGGACAAAGCCCCAAACACTCTTCCCAGCACAGCCTCAGCCCTCTGAGGAGGCTCCAGGGATGCTGCACAAGGAGAATTCCCTCCACATCACCCAAACTCTTTAGGGTGAAGCTCCTGCAGCCTTGTCCTGCAGCTGGCACTGGGTGCCCATGTGCTTCACAGCATTTTCTCAAGACGAAAAAAGAGTGAGGGTGGGAGGTAACCACGGGCAGGAAGCAGCACCCCAGAGGGGAGGACACTGCCAGGCACAGGGGGCACAGCTGAGAGGGCCACACCTGCCTGCTTTGGGACAGGGACTGGCCCCAGGAAGCACAGACACCCCAGGCAGAGCAGTTGTCACCCCTGCCTAACGGGACTCAGGCAGCTCATCAGAAGGGGTGATCAGCTCAAAAGATGGAGCTGGATGGGTTTTTTGTATCTGCGATCTGTGACCAAGGTCCAAAAATCAGAAGGAACACACAGTTCCATCCTCTTCCCAAAGGGACTTTTCCCGATGCATTAAGGCCCTCACTCATAGACTTCAGATTTTGATTGCTGTGTTTTTCCCCTTTACAGGATTCAGCAATAAATGGGAACAGAGGCACTGGAAACCACTTTACATCAAGGTCCTTGGCCCCAGAGCCCTCACCCAATCCCAGGGACAGGGCAGCCTCTTCCTGCACTGCCTGTCCTTGGCAATGCCCACCCTAGACGGCCCTGGCAGAACTATTTCCCAACACTAAAGCCTGCAAATCAAAGGCAGGCAGTGGTGAGGAGCAAAGCCTGGCACCACAGCTCCATCTGGGCTGTGGTTCCTTTGTCCACCTCCCATGGGGGACAGAGCTATCCCTGTTCCTGCTCTGCTGCCCTAGCATTCCCCTGCTTGCCAGAGGCACAGGAAGCTCAGCACTCCCAGCTCTTCCTTTTTCTCCTCTCTTTCCAGGGGAATACCTGCCTTGCTGGGATCTTGGCCCTGGCAAACCAGACCTGGCAAACTAGGCCCTGGCAAACCTCTGCCATAAAGCACTGACCACAGAGCCAAGGTTTTAGGGATGGAATAACTGTGATGTCCTGGTTCTGGCCAGGACAGGGGTCATTTTTACAGGACCAGGACCTCCCTTGTACACTTCTATTACTGTTGTTGCTGTTACTGTTCCTTATCTCACTGCTGTTTCCAGTAAATTGCTTTTATTTCAACCAGTGATCTTCACCTTCTGTGCCTCCAGTCCTTCTCTCCATCCCACCCCAGTGAGTGAGGTGGGAGTGTTTCAGTGAATGCCATCCCTAAACTACCCCATGTAATCACATCCAGCCCCTGAGGACAGCAAGAACCCAAAGTGAACCAGAGTGGGCTGGCTGGAGGAACAGGCTTTGAAGCCCAGATCTGGGATGGCAGCAGAGCAGACATTCCAACAGGAATAGGGCTGCACTTTGAGCTCCCCTGCAGCTCAAAGAGCCAAACATCACAAACTACTTTCACCCATCCACAACAAACTGCCTCTTTTATGGCCTCAGATCCATTCTCTGGGCCAATCCCCACAGCACAGGAGGAGCCAGGGACACATTTCAGAGGCCCTGGAGAGTTTGGGATGCAGAAAAGATAATGAATGGATTGCTGTGTGCAACTGTCACCTTTCTACCACCACCCACACCTGAACAAGGGCTGCAGGAAGCTGAAGGCAGATAAAACTTCCAGATTTGGAGCTTCTCCTCCAAACCTAAACTTTTCAAACAAAGATCCTGGGAACCTTGAGTCAGGCCCCAAGAGCTGCTGGTTGTTGTCCTCTGCTGTCCCTCATCCTCCCAGCTGTGTTCTCTGGTGGCCACGGCCTCCTCCGTGCCCTGCCAGCCGTGGTGGCCCTCGGCAGAGCCACGGTGCTGCCGGCACGGCCCCCGTGCTCCCTCTCCCAGGCACGCTCAGCTTCCGGGTGGAACAGTCACCCGACGTCAGTATTCCTGCAGCCACCAGGGAAAAGGGGACAGTCACCCTCAGGTGGGACAAAGGGACAAGGGGGCTATGGATTTTCCAAAGGGAGAACCAACCAGAGGGCACACAAGGACAAGTCAGAGCTCAGCCCTGGTGTGTGGGTGACGAGTGAGCTCTGGGGACCGGCAGCGAGGGACGGTGTCCCCTCAGTGCCACGGCCTGGGACCGGCAGCGAGGGACGGTGTCCCCTCAGTGCCACGGCCTGGGACCGGCAGCGAGGGACGGTGTCCCCTCAGTGCCACGGCCCGTCCCAGGGCAGGGCAGTTGTTCCCACTCACCCTCCTGGCTTGGTTATGGCTTTGGCCAGCTCTGCCCGCTCTGCCCCAGGGCTTGGAGCCTTTGGAGGTTTTGAGTCACAGTCTGCAGAGCTTTTCCTGAGGACAAAGCAAAGGGAAAAAGCAGCATTAGGAAGAGGACAGGAAGCAGGAAAGAACAGGCTGCACTCAGCCACTGCTGTGCTGCCTTCCTGCTCTGAAAACAGGGGTGTCTCTACTGTCTGCAAGCTGCTGGGAAAAGTTCCTATCACCAGGAGAACAGGACACAGGCTCAGGGAACCACATCCCCAGCAGCTCTCACCACTGAGCAGGAGATGCAGGGACCACCCCCCATCTCTCAGCCTCAATCTGTCACCAGGGGATGAAGCAGAGCCCAAGATTTGCAGCAAGAATAAGTTGTCAACACCAACTCTAGAGCCTGAAGGAGTTCCCTGAGCTTCCCTGAAGGAGCAGGGATTGGGGAGTCTCTCCCAACAACCACTCCAAACCACCAACCCCCACCCAGCACAACAGTCCCTCCACATGCCCAGAGCCCTTCCCACCTTACCCATCTCTCCCACACAGTCCTCCAGCACAGCTGACAGCTCAGGCAAGCTCAGGGACTTCAGGGAAGGTGGCCACCCTTCCAGCACTGCAAGGACAGGGACACAGTTAATCCATCTGCACACTCTTGGGGACGCAGCACACAAGGGGTTGGTGTTGCTGGGAAGCATCCGCAGCCAAAGGGGTCCCAGTTAGGGGTTCTGAATCACATAGGAAGAGAGCTGGAGCTGCCTGTGCCAAACAAGAGTTTTCTGGCAATGCTACCACTTAGGAATTTATGTTTTTATACTGGCTGGGTTGTTTATTAAGAGAATCTCAAAGGGGTTAACTGTAGTGGACAGAAATCAACAGGAGCTCTACTTATCTCACTTCAGACACAGGCAGCAAAGAACAGGGCACTGGGAACATGTCACAGGCAGCAAAGTCAGAGAATCTCAGAATCATGGAATGGTTTGGGTTGGAGGGGACCTTAAAGCCCATCCCATTCCACCCCCTGCCATGCATAGGGACACCTTTCACTAGACCAAGCCCCTTCCAACCTAGCCTTGAGCACTTCCAGGGATCATTTACCAACTTCTGTGGGTGGTCAGGCCTGATCTAGCAGCTCCTTATCCCTAGAAGTTCGTCCCATGGATCCAACAGCACAATCCCCCAAACTGGGTTAGGGAACCAACCACATCTCCTGGTTCAGACCCTGCTCCAGTGCACAGGGTGGTAACAACCCAAGGTGCATCCACAGGCCCCTGAAGCAGGGCTGTCACTGGGGCCTGTGCTACAGCTCTGCATTTTTAGCCACAAACACTTGCCAGACCCCAAAACTTCCCACTTGCTGAGAACCAAAACTTGCTGAGAAACTCTGCAAGTTAAACTCCAAATGCCCTGAGAGCTTTAAATACTTCTCCTGAGCAAGAATTAAAACTCACTCTAAAAGTTTGGCCGCTCACCCACTCCCAATGTCTGACTTCATCCTTTCAGCAAGGAAAGGCAAGCAGGGGGGTTTGTTTTGGGCTCTCCCTCTGCAGCTGGAGCTGTTGCTCACCTGGGCGCTCTCCGGGCCGCCGGCTCTCCCCAGTGCCACGCTGCTCCCGTGTGTCCGGCGCTCCTTTGGCCGCCTGCTCTGGGCCCAGCCGGGCTGACAGCTCTGCCTGGCAGCTCCTGCCAAACCACACCACACTGGTCAGCAGGGCACAGGGACATGCTGGGAGTGACACTGCACACTCCTACAGCCTGCAGTACCTGCGTGGGGTGCCCAGGCAGCGCCTCTAAGGCCCTAGGGTACAACCTGCTCCTTGCTGCTTTCCCAGGAAGAGGAAGTGGTGCCCCAGCCCAAGCTCGGGGCGCTGGCACCGCTCAGCTCCCAGCCACTGCTCCCCATCTGCAGCCACAGCCAGCTCTGCCCCGTTCACAGAGGAGCTGTGGGGGGACAAGACAAGGAGGGGCCGGGGTGAGCAGCAGGAAGCCCAAGCCAGGGGCTGTGCCTGGTCTGTGTGAGAATCAAGCCCGATCCAAGGTTTCTAACAGGCAAAGGAAACGACTTCAGGACAGGCAGGAGGGGCACCCAAGGTCTTAGGCTGTCATCACCATCCCACCAATTCAACCAGTGTGTGTTCAGAGCATGCCAGGGCCCTTCTACAGCAGCCTCAGCTCTTCAGTCAGGGGGGAAAGCCAGGCTCTGCCCCTTGCAGTCGGAATATTGCTCTGCTGAGCTTCTGGATCCAACTTCAGCTCACCCTGGCTTGGCAGCAAGCAGACCCCACTCCTTCTGGGCTAGGATCCACAAGTAGCAGGATTTATGTCACTTTCAGGGATGCCCCTGTTCTGTCACTGGACAGAACAAGGCCCCTGACAGAGTCCAACTGGGGCAGATAGAAAAGCACCACAAAGGCAGTAAAAGGAATGCCAGGAGCTGGGACAGGGCTGGTTTTTCTGCCAGGTGTCACAGAGCCGCAAAAAAAGTATTCTTCACTTGCAAGTCACTGCATGTCCTTTGACAGGTTATGGGTTAAAAACTCATTTTTGTATTCACCTTATCACTAAGTTTTACCCAGGGCAAGCACAAAACCTCAGCCTTTTGGTTGCTTCTAGTTGAAACAGGAGCACCCAGCACCTCCAAAAAGGCCACTTACAGCTCATGCCTCTGACCAAAGCTTCACATGTGCTCCCATGGCTGTGGCTTTCCACTAGGGAAAGTCAGGCAGGACCCAAAATGTGTTCGAGTACCAGGTGAGCTCTCCTGCCTTACCCTGAGCATCACCTGTAAGACTGCCAATATGACCCCAAATCCCATTTCCCAGTAGCCTCAGGGCCATTTCCTGGGAATGACTTACTTGATCTGATCCAGCAGGACTCCAGCATCCTTGGTGATGGCCTGAGCCTCTCTGAGCTGACACTGGATGGCATTCCAGGTCTCATCCCGCTCCATCAAACAGCTCTCAGCCACTGCACGCAGCTTCTGCTCCTGGCACACCTGGCCCTTCATCACCTGCACCTCTTCACACCTCTGCAGCAGAGCACACTGGGGATCAGGCTGGGAGTACTGAATATCTCCTACCTGCTGCTCTCACATGTCCCTCAAGTCCCTGCAATTTTAATGCCCTAGGCAGCCAGAATGTTCCTTTCCAGTGGGAAAGGAAGCTGGATGAAGCTTGGATACTGCGTACAGGTTCTCTCTGCACCAAGCCAGCCCCACAGTTACAATTCCCCCTTCTTCTCTGCTTACAAAGTTACTCATTAGTCCAAATTTCCCAAACGAATAGAAGTCTGTTCACTGATGGCTGCACAACTTCACCATAAAAAGGCACTGCTGGGAAAGAGTAGGGATTTAATTCCTGCCCCTGGCTCCTATAGCTCTCAGCTGGATGGGAAACAGACACAAAGAAGCACAAACAATGAGGAGAGGATAAGCTGTACTTGTGTGTACTTGATGCCAACTGTGTCCACTACAAGTCATGGTCTGGGGTGAAGGAAAAACATGAGAGGCACAACAAAAACACAGCACTGATCACTTCCTGCAGGGCATAGGGCCCTGAGGAGCTCCCAGCAGCCTCACCTTGTGCAGCTGGATGGCCAATTCCTGCATCTCCGCCTCCAGCCGATCGGCATAGGCCAACTCCAGTGCATCGCTGGGCGGGCGGGCGCTGCTGTGCCAGCGCGCAATGGCCGAGGTCATCTTCCTCTTGGGGCCAAACAGCCTGGGGGAGATGGAACCAAGAGGGGTCAAGCCCTGCACCACCTGTCCCTAAGCCCAACAGGATGCTATGAGACTCTGCAGTGTGCTGGTCTCTCCAGGGTACCTCCAGAAGCAGGAGCGTGTTACAGTGAGGATATGGGGATGGCAAGTTGTGTGGGAGGCAGCCAGAAGAGAGCAGAACTCCCCAGCTAAACATTCCTGCCCAGGCTGGACATGGTTTGTAAGGGAAAGCTGGGAAGGACAGGACAGACACTCACGTGATGCCTATTTCCTTCAGGTCACTCTCTGTGAGGGTCAGGAAGATCCGGAGGTCCACGTCTTGCTCCTCAAACACCTGCAGGTACTTCAGGCACCCAATCTCCTCGAGGAATGTTGCCAGGTCCTGCAGCCCAGACAAAACAAACTTATTTATACCTTCACAACAAAAGCATCACCATTCCTCTTAACCATGAACATCTGCTTCCTTGTGCTGTTGTAACACCTTTCTGGGTTCCAGAAGCAACCACAGCTTTCTGTGGTTCCCTGCCCTTCTCCACAGTCACACATCAGGAGCGGCCTCTCTGCTGTAGCCATGGCCTCTTTAACAAGTTCAGAGCAGAATGACACAGCACCATCCACCCCAGCCCACACCACTGCCAGGTTTGATACCCACCCACAGGCCTGAAGGGTCTAGGAAACCCCTCCAAACAATAGCAACATCTCAGCAAACAGCTCCTGTACAAGAAATCACTGTTTCACAAGCATTTCAGTTTGGGCAGATGTTTGATGTTTTCCAAGGTGTTTTGGTGACCTTGGAAAAGCCTCCCATGCCTGGTACAGTGACAGAGCCTGCAGGACAAGTCTGTGTGGTTACCTGGGGCCCTGTGTAGGCTGGGGGCTCAGGAAGGATCAGGTGCTGGCTGCAGCCCCCAGCCTTCCCCAGGCAGTGGCTCCACTGGCTGTCACTGTTGCTGTAGCGAGTCTTGCCTTTAAAGCTCTTGGCTTGTTTCCGACTTGGGGGGCTGTTGGCATGGTCAGAGTCCTGGAAAAGGCAAAAAACACCCACAGAATGGAAAGGATGATTGTGCAGAGATGTCAGGATCACTGGAGCTAACAAGTGCAGACACCTCCAAGACCTAAAGGCCCTTTTGTACTGCAGCCCCAGAGCTGCCTTGACCCACATGAGCTGCGAGTAACCCCCAACCTCTTCACCTTCCTTGGTTTTCCTGTCCCTGGAACAGCACCTTTCCTCACCCAGCCTGATCCTACAGGCTCCCATGGGAGTAGAGTCACCCAAGGGTGACAGCACTGCCCAAGCTGAAGGCAAAGAAAGGAAAATCCACCTCATTGCTTTCCAAGGAGCCTTCACTGCTGACTCCCGGGGCTCTGATCAGGCATTCGCTGCTGCTGCTGCTCCTGACGGTTCCCAAGCTGTTGCTGGACAAAACACTATCCTCTGTTAGGATACAGGAATAGGAAAAAACTGTTTAAGTACAACTATATTACATTCTGGTTTTGTTACACAATTACCAGCAAAACCTCCTGGAGGTGCAAAGGAAGGGGAAACCCAGAGCAAGGCTTCATGTACAGCACTCAGGATACAAGAGAACCCTGAGAGAGAAATACCACAATCTCCAGCACTCATCTTTCCCCAAGTCTGTTTGCTACCAGAGACACTTCTGGAAACAGCCATGCTCTCTCTCCTTCCCACCCTCCTCCAGATTATTTGTACAAATTGATGACATTACCACACTAAGCTTTATCTTCTGTAGCTAAACCATCCTGGCCTTCCCTTAGGACATTCCAGTCTCAGCATCTTACTGGGAAGGGAGGCCAAGGCCTGGACTCACACCCAGGTGTGCACTGCAAGCTGGACCATGTTCTGAGGCAGTGACTTACCCCTGCTGCTGCTGCTCTCCACATCCAGCTCGTTAATCGGGGAGGTGACATCTCTGTTCCTGATGACACCTGGCTCACAGCTGCCATCGCTGCTGAAGGTAACGTAGCCCTGAGGGGGCACCTGCTCTGTGTGCAACAGGAAGGGAGAACAAAGATTAGGATGCAAGTTAGCAGGGAGGCTCCTGCACAAAATGCAACCACTTATGGATCTGAAAATAACCAAAATGTAAGACTGTCCTCTGAACTGGCAGGTTTCATTCTAAAAAGCTCAGAGAACACCCGAGAAATGCAGATTCCTGCAGCTCCCTCACATGACCCCACAGCAAATGTACTTTACTTACACGGTTACATTGAAAGAAAGTCAGAGGAAACACCTCATAGCAGAGATGTACCTTAAACAGCAGCTTCCAGCATTCCCTTTCCCCTTTACACCCAAATTATCAAAGGGGAGAAAGAGCTGCTTAAGAGAGCAAGGTGCCAGCTGTGTCCCACTCCCAGCCCCACACACCCTGCAGAACCCAAGTCCTCTGCAGCTGTGCTAAAACACCAGGAGCATCCCACTGGCATTTAAGAAGCTCACAGTATCATTCCAATACAGCCTGTGGGATAACATAGACTTGTGTTTAGGAGAACGAACTGAGCTTTGAACAGGCTTTCAAGTCCATAATCTTGGTTATTCCAGGCAACCAGTCTGAGAAATACCCTTGACAGACAGTAAAACAAACTTCCTAGCACTGCATTCAGGGGCTGATGTCTGAACTGGGAACATCTTTCTCTTGGTCTGTTGCAAAGGCTTTGCAATCTCATTTTTAGAAGCATTTCAAGCATTAAGGAAGGCAAAACTCACCAAGTTCACTCTCATGATCAATGATTTCTTGGCCACTGTGACCATCTCCCTGTCATCACCTTGAGAAGGGCTCTCAAACTTTTGAGCCTGCCTCAAAAAGGGAAACTGAACTGTTCTCAAGAGTCAGGGGAACAGCAATTGAGGTGAGAGCAGAAAAGTATCCCACTCATCAATATCCAGCCTTGACAGAAGAGTTCAGGGGACTTTCTTTCTAACCCAGACACTGGATAGTGAACACCATCATACAAAGCTACCTTTGTTCTGTACAAAACACACATGAATCCCAAACAAAGAAAAAATGTGTAGCAGGAACAGCTGCGGTGCATTTGAGGCCTCAGGGGAGTGTCCCTCAGGCTCCCAACTCTCCTCACCATAGCGAGACTGCTTCCTTCCCCCAATCCCAACTGCTGTGATCTTGGCTAAGGCCTGGGGCCCCTCGTGGATGCTGGGACCCTTGGTCCTACGAGCAGGTCTCTGTCTCTGGGGAGCAGAACATGATTCATCTGAGGAACTCAGCTCTTCATATTTGCCTGTAGTTCAAACACAGGTTGTTAGCAGCACAGGAAATCATTTGCCTGCTTTACTTGCTCCTAGTCCCATAAATGCAGGGGAAAGAAAAAGGGAAATGTTAAAGAGTGAGGGTGAAACAACTAAACTAGGTCAGAAAGGGACCAGCAGACAAGAGTTGTTGTATTCATGCCTCTTCCATCCTCAGAAATGCTGGAATTTCCAGGATAGACCAGCTAGCACTACCCCATACACACTATAACATACTTTCAAACACCTCACTTCAGGTTCCATCTTAAAATGAAGAAGGTAAAACATCTGTTACCTGGACCTCTGCAGAAGACCTTGGGCACTGGGGCTGCATGCAAATCTATCAGCCCCACAATCTTGGTGTGGCCATACTTCATGGCCAGGGTCCGTGCTGTGGCTCCAGTGTTATCTCTGACATCTGCCTTCACTCCCTGCAGAAAAAGTACCTGTTTAAGTGCACATGGCAGAGGGCAGTATAAAAATATATATATGTACACTAAAAAAACCCCCAAGGATTGTCTTAGCTCCTCCATCAGCAATACAAGCTCACCTTTCACAGACAGTTCAAGCTGCACTAATACCCTGAATGCCTTTCTAGTTGTCTCCAGTCTCTCCAACTCCTGAATGCCAAATAGCCCAGGCACATGGCTCTTGTGCATTGCCACTGGGAATTGTTTGTTTGATCTAAACTGTTTTGTATTGCTGCCTCCTTCTGGCAGTAAGCTGGACCAGTCAAATGGGATTAAAACCAAATTGTGTAAGAGCCCTGCATGCTCATAAGCTTTTGGATGCAGATGTCCACCAGCATGAGCATGCAAGCCCATAAACACAATAGAAAAATTACAGCTTCAGTTGTTTTCTATTTCAGACATTATTCAGAAGTCTGGACGGTCAGACCTCCCTCCTATTCCTGCAAGAGCAGTGTAAAATCACGGTACCAGGCTGCAGAAAGCAGATACTTTGGAAACAGCCCTGAAAGTCTGGGACTTCAGATGTGACTGTCATCAAGGACCAAAAATAACACTGTCAAAAAAAGTCTGGTGTCAAACTTGTGGTAGTTCCTCCAAGGGCTGGAACGAGAGACTTCCAGCTTTCAGAGAACTGTCAGGACACTTACATGATTGAGAAGGTACTGAACAATTATCTCATGGCCAGAAGCAGCTGCTTCCATCAGAGGTGTGTATCCATAGACTGGCTCCCTGAGGAGAGAACACACACGTGGACTGGTATAACCACAGCAGAACGGTGCTGCAGTTTCGCCATACCCTAACAGAGCATTTCCATCCCTCAACCTTTGCTGATCACAGACTCTATGATGTACTGGCTGTCCTGCTGTAAAATTCTCTGTGGAGATTCAGTGTTCCTAAATTGGCTGCACAGCAAGAGATTATTCTTCCAGCCGCAGGTCTGCCTTTAAGAGCCCAAATCAGTTTTGCAGGAGCTAATAAAGCAGGAACCTCTTGTTGCCCTCAGACAATTCTATGTGCATAAATGTGTGGTGGCCCCCAAGACATGGGAATGGAGGGCAGACTTCAAAAACCAACCTGAACTCTGAGTACACAAAACAATCAATAGAAAGACTTGTGAAGTGTACTTGAGTTCAGAAGATGTCAGTGTTTAGCTGATAATTAAACAAGCAGTAAATCTATTTCCCTTTATCTTAGTTTAATAAACAGGGACAGCATGGGCAGACTTCAATTCAGTTTGCAGGTCACCTGTCCCTGTATTAGCTGTGCCACACATCCTGAGGTACAGGGGGAAGACAAAAGCAGGTGTCTGTTGGAGTGTGTTCATCTGCCACCTGTTGCTTTCATACTGAATGACAAATGACAATAAAATGACAAGGAAATCAAAGATTCCTCCTTACTTGCAGTTGGCATTTGCCCCATTCTCCAATAAGAACTTGACCATCTGCTGGTGCCCAGCGCTGGTGCAGTGGAACAAGGCAGTCCAGCCATGGATGTCTTTCATCTCCAGCTCTGCCCCTTGCTGCAAGAGAACAGACAATGCTCCTTGCTGCACCTGCTCTGCTCAGGCTTTCAGCCACTGCCCCTCTGTGTTGGGACACCAGGAGTTTGAATTAAATCCCACCACGAAGCTGAACTCACAACAGAACACAAAGCGGCCACTTGTGAATAATCCCACCCTGAGCATTTAAACCATGTGCTGTGGCTTTACCTGTTTTCTATGGGATACACACCTGTAGAAGGAAGTAAGCAACACTCTCATTGCCACAGCTGGAGGCCAGCATGAGGGGAGTCTGCCCTTCCGGGGTGGGGATGTTCACGTTCACTCCCGCTTCCAGCAGCAGGTGCACAACGTTGTTGTGGCCGATGTAGGAAGCGTACATGAGTGGAGTCCAGCCCCCACAGTTCCTCTGGTTCAAATCCAGGTCTCCACTAAGGAACAGAGGAAAGAAGTCACATGAACTACTGTGCTGGAGCTGTGGACCACGGCTGGCTCCTGCAGACTCTTGTTATCATCTAGCACTGAAGACTACATGGGAATTTGTACCAGCTCCAGCACAACCTCCCCCAAATTGCAGAATCACAGAATGGTTTGGGGTAGAAGGGACCTTAAAGACCACCTCATTCCAGCCCCCCCCCACCATGGAGGGGACATGCCTCCCACTAAAACACTAAGGAGATAATTTTTATCAGCAGATTTGCCCCTGCAAACTTTGTGCCAAGAACCCTTTGGGAGCCGCGGTGACGTGTCCCCGTTGCCCTGACCAGTGTGGCACCGGCAGCAACCACACCTGGAGCGGGTGGCACCCCAGCTGTGCCCTCCCCAGCCCCTCTCACCGCTGGATGCACTCCTGCACCACTTCGTACTGCCCGATGGAGGAGGCCGTGTGCAGGTCCAGGGGCACATCCAGCTCCTCCCCGCAGACCATGTGCCCGACCCCGTGCCACATGGAGAGGCTGCGGCTCAGCAGCTCCGACTCGCTGGCTTCGTCGCTCAGCTCCGACATCCCACCCTGAGGAGCCAAACCAGAGCACAGCATTCAGCAGCTGATCCCTGTTTTCCATAGAATTACAGCTTCAAGGTGCCACGGGATTGGAAGGTGAGCTCGGATGTGTGGGGTTTCAAGTTCTTACCTTGACTCTGATCGATTCCTCAGCCCAGGGCAGTAACAGTTGCTGAGAAGATTCTGTTGGAAGTTCTCTCTTGCTGCAGGGAACTCTGCGATTCCAATACATTGGAAAAATAAAAGACAATAATGCTAAAACCCACATCTTTCAAATCTCATTTTAAGATTCCAGAAGCAGTGGCTTCATTTCCTCCCTGCCTAATCCAAACACGCCAAAGGCAGCTTTGAATAACTTCAGCAAGAGAAGACTAAACATCTATTTAAGAGCTGAAGGTGGGCTTAGTGTTATACAAAAGGATGTAATTCTTGCTCTGCATGTTTCATAATGCACAGAGAGAATTAAGAGTTCATGTGTCAGACATTGCTGGTCTTCTCCATCTGTCTTGCATTACAGGATGGCCCTAATTAAATTAAGACACAGTCATTAATAATGACAACTGCCTATTGCTCCCAAAAGCAGTCAGTGTCACCTGAAGAGGGTGCACACTCCACTGTCATCAGGTTGCAAGCAGATTGTTTCTCCCATTTATTGGTTCAGCCCTTCAGAAGCAGCCCAGCCCCACCTCAGTGAATCCTGGAAAACACTGAAACACTGGGAGCAGCAGCTCACCTGCCCATTCATTATCCCAGCACACCTCCCATCCTGCAGACACAACTTAATTACACAGCTCCTCCAGCTCCAGGACTGCTGAAAGGTTTATCCCAGCCCCAGCCTTGGGGAGCAACTGCAGATTAATCATTTGAACCTCTCACAGGAGAGTGTTCTTGTTTGGCACTCCATGAAGAGCTGCTCACACAGCTGCAGCTCCAGGACACAGAATCCCAGAATGGTTCAGGTTGGAAGGGACCACTGGGTGTCCATCTCACCCAACCTCCCTGCTCAAGCAGGGTCCTCTGAGCACATTACACAGGGCTGTGCCCAAGTGGGCTTTGCGTATCTCCAGAGAAGGAGATCCACAGCCTCTCTGGGCACCTTGTTCCAGGCAATCCCATGGGAATTGCTTTCCCTTCTCTGTAGTCTCACTGCCCACCATGCAGCACTCCTGGGGTTTGCCTGGTCCCTCTCTACATAAGCTAAGCCAACATAAAGTCTTTCGTCTTCCTGGTAACTTCTTGCCAGTTTAATTCCTTTGATTCATTCTGGGGTCAGGCAAATGCCAAATGCGGCATGGGTGAGGAATAAAAGAGAGCAGGAACAGGCTTTTCAGCAGCAGCTGCTCTTCAGATTCCCTCAGCTGTAACGCCTCAAAACCATACTCCTATTTTCTGAACAACTGGGAGTCTTTGCCTTGCAAGCACCAGCCCCTTTTCTTATATTATAAGAAAATACCTTTAATTCCCACCTCTTCACTCCCCACCTGGATCCTTTCATCTCTCACCTTCCTTTTCTTCCCCTTCTTCATCCTCAGCTTGTTAAGACTACAAAAGCACCAAGTATTCTATTTCATCAACTGGCAATTATCTCCCTTTAAAAACAACTGTAAAAGCACCTACTTTGCCTGACAGCAGCAATTTGTACTGCACTGGGCAACCCAGAGGCCTCAGACAAGAATATGCAGAGCACAGGTGAAAGGCCTGAACACCTCACAATGAAAACACAAGGAGAGCTAAGTGGGTTGAAGTGGATCATAAGGGGGAAAGTAGGAATTTCTCACTAAAACAGATTAAAGGTGTCCCAGGAAGGCCAAAAGGCAGTGAAAGGAGATAAAATCCAGGGCAGTTTGTAGAAGCACATTCAGGTGCAAGTGAAGTTCATTGTTGTCTGCAGCTCTCTGTGTTAATTGGGCACATTAATTATAAACCACTCAGGTGTTTGGTCTTTGTCACAATCAGCCCCATTCAGGTACAAGTTACCAACACAGCTTTGGTGAGGTGATCCACAGCCAACACAGCAACAACGACAGGACAGAACACCCAGGACACTCAGCCTCACTCCTACACCTCCTCTGTGCTCTGCCTACACATTTGCTTTCTGATTTTCACTTTTTTAAAGCTCAGAGATTTCCTGTCAGACTGAACTTCAGCAGGATGGCAGCTCTGCAAGCACCTGAGGACAGCTGCTCACCATCTCCAGGACAACAACAAGAGTGATCAGAGCCCTCAGGACTGAAATGAAAAGACCTGGCTGAAACAAAATTGGGGTTGTCTGGTCCAAAGAGGAGGAGCCTGGAGGGGACATGTGACACAAGCATCCAATACATAATAATCCATAATAGCATGGAATACCGAGATGGTTTGGGTTGGAAGGGACCTCAAAGCCCATCTTCTCCCACCCCCTGTCATGGGGCAGGGACACCTTCCACTATCCCAGGTTGCTCCAAGCCCCATCCAGCCTGGCCTTGGACACTGCCAGGGATCCAGGGGCAGCCACAACAGATCCTAAGAAGCTCAAGTCATAGCATGGAACATTTGAGATAAAGCCCACAAAAATCCCTGTAAAAGTAAACACAGGAGTACTGAGGGACATTGGGTTACTAAGAATAAGTTTGACAAAGACCTCCTGAACATTCACAGGCTGTTCCCCTGCTTCGGGGCACAGTGACCAAGTTCACAATTGTTAGAGACCGCCCTCACCTCTGCTGTCCTGGTTTCAGCTGAGATAGAGTTCATTTTCTTCCCAGCAGCTGGCTCAGGCTGTTTTGGATTTAGGATGAGAAGAAAGCCGGTAACACACTGATGTTTTGGTTGCTGCTGTTCAGTGCTTACCCTAAATCAAGGACTTTGCAGTTTCCCATGCTCTGCTAGCAAGGAGGTGCCCAAGAAGCTGGGAGGGAGAGCTGACCCAAACTGGCCAGAGAGATATTCCATTCCCCAGAACATCACTCCCAGTATATGAACTGGGGAGGTTGGCTGGGAGGGGCCAATCATAGCTTGGATGTGGGATGGGAATCAGTCAGCAGGTGCTGAGCAACCATGCTGCTTTTGAGTTTTATTTATTTTCTCGTTATAATTATTATTATCATTATATTTTACTTTGCTTCAATAATCAAATTGTTCTTACCTCAAGCCATGAGGTTTTTTTACTTTTCTGATTCTCCTCCCCATCCCACTAGGATGGAGCAGGGAAAAGCAGCAGCCTGGTACTTGGTAACCAGCTGGGGTCAAGCCATGACACCTGTGAGGCTGCTATTATTACTATTATTATTAAATTTAATTCATCAGCACTCAGCTATTTATCAGGGTCAGAGCTCTATAGGGCTGGGGCACAGAGCAGGCAGCAAACCCCACACTGCCCTGAATTTGAAACTTGCCATTTGAGCAAACCAGAAGGCAGAGAAAAAAATAAACTTAGTATGAAAACTGCAACAAAATGCACCTTAGAGCCACACTAAAATAAATGGGACATGATTTGAGAAGCAACCAGCCCCTCTACACAGAACAAATCCAACACTGCCCATTAATCATCCTCACCAGGCACTGCTCAGCTCCAGGCTCTGCTCAATTCACTCTCTCACATCCCCTCCCACAAGCACAGGTGACATCCACACGTGTCCTTTGTCCCAAAAGAGGGACACCCAAGGCAGCACAAGAGTGGAAGTTGTTGGAGGTTCCAACTGAGCCATCAAGCTGACAACAGAGTGTCATGGAATATTCGGAGTGGGAAGGGACCTACAGGGATCATCCAGTCCAGCTCCTGGCCCTGCACAGACACCCCAACAACCCCACCCTGTGCCTCAGAGCAGTGTCCAAACGCTCCTGGAGCTCTGGCAGCCTCCGGGCCGTGCCCATTCCCTGGGGAGCCTGGGCAGTGCCCAGCCCCCTCTGGGGGAAGAACCTTTCCTGATATCCACCCTGACCCTGCCCTGGCCCAGCTCCAGCCGTTCCCTGGGTCCTGTCCCTGTCCCAGGGAGCAGAGATCGGAGCTGCCCCTTGGGAGGAGCTGCAGCCCCCGCTGAGCTCTGCCCTCGGTCTCCTTCTCCAGCTGAAGAATCCCAGTGCCCTCAGCTGCTCCTCAGACCCTTCCCCATCCTCGTGTCCCTCCTTTGGACACTCTCCAACAGCCTTAGATCCTTCTGATATCGTGGTTGCCCCCAGGACTGGACATGAGGCCCCATCAGGGGGGAGTGGAGGAGGAACTTGCTCCTCTTCTGCTCTTGACTTAGTTCTATTTCCACTAAGTCCAGCAACAACTTACTGGAGGCAATAAAAAGCCCTGTTACATCCCTTTTAGGTGCAATTGTTATCAGCTCAACCACAACAAGAACCAGAACATCTCATTTTTGCACTGTACCATCTGCTGACTGACTCAGCTGGCACAAATCACAGTTGCAGGAACCCCATCAGGCTCCAGAGGCGGGTGAGAGAAAACATTCCTCGACCCACAACACTCGAGTCCAATCCTACCCATGTCTGTTGAAAATACACAAAATACACCAAACTCTTCATCTTTTAATGCTTTGACTCAATGATCTTAAAGCTCCTTTCCAACCGGAGTGATTCTACCACGAGCCTGTCACTGTCAGGCACGTTAAAGCACATCAAACAACCTCAGAACAGCGAGGTAAGGGGCACAAAAGCACTTGAGCAGCCACATCAGGGAGCACATTTCCCGTGGCAGGGGCTGTGCCCGCCAAGGCAGCCGGACACGGCACCCGCAAGGCTGGGCCCGGGCACGCTCCGCTCACACAACAACGCACCTGAGGCGGGCCCAGCGCGGTTGGAGCCGTCAAAGCCGCCGCCACACGGCTGTTACCGATCGTCTCACAGCGGAACGGCTCCCGGGGCGTTATCCCCGCACCTGCCTCCCTCGCGGCCCTGCCGGCAACGTGGCCTCGGCATCGCAGAGTTCAGCGAGCGAGTAGGAACCGCTGCAGCCACGGGCCCACCGAGGACGGGGAGTGCCCTGGGCCGGCCCCAGAGGTGATCGTTACCTCTGCTCCTGCTCGCCGCAGTCCCGGTGCCGCTGTCCCGGTGCCTCACCTGCGCCCCGGTGAGCGCCGCCGCCGGAACTAGTCCCGCCCGCGCAAGGCATGCCGGGAGCGCCCCGCCCTCCCGAGCACCGGACTACAACACCCAAGAGCCCCCGCGCCACCGGACCAATGGGAGGAGCCCGTGTGAGGGGCGGGGCGAAGGGCAGCCAATGGGGTTGGGGCTGGCGGCGGGCGGTTGTAGCGAGCAGCCCCCGAGGACGCGGCCCTGCAGCGCTGCCCCCGGCCCTGCGCTTGTCCCGGTGCCGCCGGTTCGCTGTGCCCGCGGTCCGGCCTGGCGCCGAGCGGGGCGGTGGGCGCCGTGAGTGAGTGAGGGGAGGGGAGGGGA
>VZTH01019653.1:21557-92835 GCA_013397815.1 Aleadryas rufinucha
GGAGGGGAGGGCGGCGGGGCGGGGCCGGGGGCGCGGGAGCCGCGTTGCCACGGGGATGGCGCGCGTGCGCCGCGCGGCCGCCATGGTGGGGCTGTGAGGGGGGATCGCTCAGCCGAGCCCCGTCCGTGTCCCAGTGCTGTGACCGGGGGCTGCGGTGGCTCAGCCCCGAAACCAGGCTCTGTCTCCCACCATTGCCAGTGTCTTCTCCGCTTCTCCTTCCCAGCGAGGGGGATGTGACAGCGAACGTCAGTTCTGAGAAGCTCAGGGTTTCCAGTTTCAGTTAGAGTCATGGGAGTCATTAAGGCTGAAAAAGACCTCCAAGATCATCAAGTCCATCCTGCGACCTAACACCTCCATGCCCAAGCTCTCCAGAAAGTCCCTGCTGTGTTACAGCTAACAAGTGTTTGTTTTGAACAAAGAGCGCTGCTTGCTCTCCCAGAGGATGCTGCATTAGCTGACTGACAAGTCAGATCCAGGGTCCATCCATAACCTTGGGATATTTATCTCTGGATTTGGCACAGGGAACCATACTACACAGTTTGTTTTATCCCCATGGGGTCCTCTGGCCCTTGGCAAGCTGTGCTCAGTGTCAGAGCACAGTGCTCCAGCCACGAGGATTTCCCTCGGCTTTATCTAAATGAAATTCAGGGGTTGTTTCACACCAACAAAACCACCATAGATGTGGCCTATGAAGTATTTACAGAGGCAATTTGCAAGTTATAAACTTTCCAGGGAGTAAACTGAGTTTAAGTTGACGTTTTGAGGAGTGTTATTGGCCAATGCACATAACAGTGACAGTGTGATCCCTTGGACAGCTATTTCAGTCCTGAACAACACAGTCACCATCCTTCCAACTCTGGGTATTCTGTAAAACCTCTGAACCAGAACTCGTTTACTCTCATGTCTGACTGCCCAGAAAACCGTGTGATTGTAGCATAAAATGTAGAGCTTTCCTGTGAGGGTGAATTATCTGACCTCTTAGTTCAGCTGCAGTTCCTACTGTGTTGTCTCAAGGAACAGGAGGAAGGAATCCACTTTAGAAACCCTTTGAGAGGTCAAAATCCATGAATGTGCCTATTCTTAACTATTTTTTTTCTACAAAAATCCAGTGAAAACAAAAGTAAGCATTAATCACACGGAAGGTTCCCTGCCCATGGTGGGTGGGTAGAACAAGACAGACTTTAAGCTCCACTCCAACCCAAACCATTATGAGATTCTATGATTTTGTGATCATTTTATCTATCCTTTGAGCAGTGAGGAGGGGAATGGGAGGGAAATAAGGATGAGAAATCAATCCAGCTGAGAGCAGAGGTGTCAGCCTGCCTTTGCTGTGTTCCTGTCCCATCCCTGCAGGCAGAACATGGGAACATGCATGGAGAGAACACAGTGACAGCACTCTGGCTAAGAACCCCAAACTGTGCTTTATAAATGAGGGGCTAAACTGCCCCTGGAGTGTGTGTGGTGAGCAGGGCAGGAAGCTCTCAGCCCTTTCTGAACTCAGGTGGGAAGGAATAGGTCCGAAAATGCAGATTTTAACATTCCCTATTGGGAGTGCTGGGAATTCCACTGCCCTGACTGCACACTCTTTGTCCTTGTTTTGGATTGATGTTATCTCATGTTTGGAGAGGTGTCCTTAAGCTCCTCTTTCCTTTTCTCCAAGGCAAGCTGTCCCAATGGCCTCAGAAGGGCAAAGTGAGGGTGCAGAACATGCAGCTGAGCCTCCTGCAGCTCCTGTGCAGAGGGGCAGGACATTCCAGTGGGGAGCCATCCTCACTGCAGTGAAAGACCAGCTCCCATCCCTGGACTCCGACTCCTCCACAGTAAGCACTGCAAATCTGCCTTTCTTCCCTCTGGATCATGGAAAAATCTCACAAAAGCAAGAGCAGGCGACCTTAGCAGGCATTTTGGGGTGGCTGGTGTGGTGTCCTGGGTGGGCTGCCTGCCCTGACTATGGAACTGTGTGTTAATCTACAGTCTTCTGGATTATCCTTAATTATCAGAGTATAATTGCCACCTCCTCTCCCTGTATTGTTTGGATTCTGCCCCTCTGCTCAGCTCAGGTGAGACCCTACCTGCAGAGCTGCCTCCAGCCCTGGGGCCCAGCACAGACTTGGAGCTGCTGGAGCGAGTCCAGAGGAGGCACCAGGGTGATCAGAGGGATGGAGCAGCTCTGCTGTGAGTCAGGCTGAGAGAATTGGGATTGTTCAGCCTGGAAAAGAGAAGCTTCAAGGTGACGTAATTGTGGCCTTCCCATGCCTAAAGGAGCTTCAGGGGAAGTGGAGAGGGACTTGGGACAAGGGCATGGAGTGACAGCACAAAGGGGAATGGCTTCAAGCTGATAAAGGGCAGGGTTGAATGGGATACTGGGGGAGAAATCCTTCCCTGTTAGGGTGGGGAGGCCCTGGCACAGGGCGCCCAGAGAAGCTGTGGCTGCCCCTGGATCCCTGGAAGTGTCCAAGGCCAGGTTGGACGGGGCTTGGAGCAGCCTGGGATAGTGGAAAGTGTTCCTGCCCATGGCAGGGGGTGGATCAAGATGATCTTTATGGTCCCTTCCAACCCAAACCATTCTGGGATTCTGCAGACAAGAAGTATTTCTAGGGAAGAGGAGGGTGGTGGCCATCTCACGGAATGAACCCACGTTCCTTCTTAGTTTGCTGAGTCAAAAATACGGTGTGAAAGCAGTGTCCTGCTGATTTAAAAAGAAATGAAGAGGTTTTATGCTTGGCAGTATTGTGCTATTCATTCCAAGCATGTCCTTGCCAGACAGCAGGCCTGGTGGGATGGCTTTCTGTCTATGAGGATCACAGCAAGGTAATATTCCTGAAGACTTGGTAGTCCATTAGGAAAAAGCTTTTTTTTGGCAGATATTTCAATCCCAGGTTCTGCTTTTTCTCCCTGCCTGTAATTCTCCACAAGCCAGGTTGCTTTTTTGTGCTTCTTACCTGCCAAAGAAGCAAAATTGCAGAAACCTTTTCATATGAAGTGTGAGACTGAGAGGTATTGTGCAGCATTCTTGCCTGGTACAGGTTTTTCACTTGCTGGGTCTGGGCCAGGCTGTTCTTGGCTGCTGAACATCTCTGTTCACAGGACAGCATTGCTCTGGTGCTCCTCTCTAGTGCAAGGTGCTCTGGCACTGACTTTTCTGAGGGGATAACATCTCTCAAGATTTGATTATTAGTGGCCTTTTTTCCCAAATCAGAACACTGTGTTAATTTTCAAACATGTATAAACTTGAAAAACGTTTTGAACACACAAAGGATATGTTTTATCCTGACTTAGTGTGGCCATTAATGGTACGAGGGGAGTCTTGTGAGATGTGAAAGAGCCAGAAATGCCTCCAGGGGGTATTTATTATTTATTATTAATCAGTGATCCAAAGCAGTGTGATCTGGTGGATAAACTGTTGATGGGGATTCCATGACTTGGGTTCTGCACCTGGATTTCTCACTATCACACTGGACACGCCACATTCCCTCACTGTTTTCAGTTTACTCTACCTACACTCTGTTTTAATTATTTAGAACTACCCTTGCATGTTAACACGTGTCTCTATAGTACAGGTGAAGGCCCAACACTGAAATGATTTGTGAGCTTTCTTGTTGAGTAAGTTACAATCAGGCTAAGCCAGAGGAGCAGCTCCATATTTTGGTGCCAAATACCATTGTATAACCCTAAATCATGCTGACCATTTTTTTTTCACTCTTTACAATCTCCAAATTCTCTGTTTCTGTCCCACGTGGAAAAGATTTCCTGCAGAAGGAACTGAGGCAATCTGTTTGGCACTTCATTTGCATTCAAAGGATCTGGTTGTGTAATCCCTGTCCTGCTGAGGCTGCAGTTCCAGGGCTGCACCTTTGTCCGAGGAGTTTCCATGTGTGGAAGGATCCATTTGTGCATCTGAGAGCTGACACCTGAATGTGCTCTGCTCCCACCTCCAAAAATGGCACTCACAAATGTGCTTTATGTCCTGAAGCCCTTTCATTACCCTGATATGCAATTTATTAAGATGAAAGATGTTCTGTTGCAGTTGGCTTCGTGTTAAGTTGATGACACCAGAGAGGATTCTCTGCAGTGTGAATTCCCAAAAATGCATACTTGCAAAACAAAGGGACAAGCAAGGAAAGCTGTGTCCTGACTGCTGAGGAGGTGCTTAATCTCCCTTTGGTGTCCATGCATAAGGATTCATCTCCAGTGCATATCTGATGTTTGAAAAAGGGATTTTCAGAGCTATCTGAATGCTGCCCAACCAAACACAGATGCTGTTTGCATTCTGAACAGGAATCAGGGTCCTGAGGGCAGTGAAAAGCCTTCATGGCCCTGCCTGGCCTCACCTGGGGCTCCCAGCAGCTCTATTTAAGCTCAGCTCTGGCCCTTCACTGCCTCTCTGAGCTATGTTAGGGGAGTTTTGATTTCTAATTATGGTCCTGCTTGAGCCAGACTTCACCTGTGAATTGACTTTCAGGCTTGGTCTCTGACCTGCCTCATCACTCCAGTATTGCCCAAGGATCTGGAGTTTTACCTCAGCCTGGTTGTTACCCTGGTCTGTCCTGCTGGTTCCTCTTGGGTGCTGTGGGACTGGGCTTTGCCTGCTGAGGCCTTGCCTTTCCAGTCCCTGAGAATCCCAGAATTCCAGAATGATTTGGGTTGGAGGGATCTTCAAACTCATCCAGTTCCACCCCTGCCATGGGGGGTGGAACTGGATGAGTTTGAAGATCCCTCCAACCCAAATTGGATCCAAAGGGATTCCACACCTTCCACTATCCCAGGTTGCTCCAAGCCCCGTCCAACCTGGCCTTGGACGCTGCCAGGGATCCAGGGGCAGCCACAGCTTCTGTGGGCACCCTGTGCCAGGGCCTCACCACCCTCCCAGGGAACAATTCCTTCCAATATCCCATCTATCCCTGCCCTCTGGCAGTGGGAAGCCACTCCCCTTGTCCTGGCACTCGAGGCCCTTGTAAATATTGAGCAGCTCTGCTCTTGCCTCTCTGATGGTGAATGAGGTAGTGCAGAGAATCACCTGGGAGTTAAGAGAACTTCCCACACTTTCCATTGCTTTTCTCAGCAGGATGTTTGTCATCAACCTCCATGGGAATTCGATGTTTTACACATTTTTTACATTTGTAGCTTGCTGAAATGTTGGGTTGGTGACTCTTGGGCTGCCAGACTGTCTAGTGAAGGTGTGACTGCAAGGAAACTTCTTGTCTCTGCACTTCAAGAGGTGACAACATGGGAGCTATCACTGCAAACCAGATATTCCAATATCAGTGAGTATTGCAGTCTCCTGTTTAATTTATCTTTTTTTTTTTTTCTGTTTGCAGTCTGATTGTGAGAGTGATGAGGAGCTTTTCATCTTCCAGCGGGACCTGCCAAACTTAATTCCGGACCTGTCGGAAGAACTGATGATGTTTTCCCAGGAAGACTCCCAGGAGCAGGTTGGGACTGCTGTGTGTCGGCTGTACTGTCACCTGTCTCTTCTGGCTGTCCCCAGTGTGGGCAGCTGCTGGTGCCTGACCTATTTGTCTGAACTGGAAAAGCTTAGTCCTCAGTATTTTCTCCCACTAGAAAACAGAATTTCTTTTACTCTTTTTGCAGTGGCCCTTTCAAGTTTTCTCTGTTCTAGAGATTTTAGCCCTTTTTTGTCCCATCTCCTGGCAGTTTTTACTGTCCCTTTACTGTTTTTCTTTCCTGGGCACTAACTAACACTGTGCAATCATTTTATGTGTCTAGAAAATGCAGGAAGGGGGAAAAGTATGAAGTTTACTCTTTGAACAGCTTTTCTGGGCTAAAATAATCACATTGTTCCTTCAGTGATGAAGATAAATCCATAGAATCACAGAATGGTTTGGGTTGGAATAATGAGCACGTGTAAGAAAAAGTAATTTAAAGGATGTTTAGCATTTCCTGAAATTAAAGTTTTTGGAAAGTAAACAGTCTCACTGTTTTCCATGAGGGATATGATGTGGGTTGTTTCCATATGGTGTCTGACTTGGAGCTGTTGCCTTCCAATCGCTCTGTTTTGGTTTATTACCCCCTTCCAAAGCACAGGGAGCTGTGACTTTCTGCATGTTTGTGCTTTCTCTACCTGTAGCAAATCCAAGAAACAGAAAGACTTCCATGGGAGATCTGGAACGGAGACCTGGAAAGTTTTGACTTTCAGGAAAAAACAGATGGTGCCCAAATCACTGCAAAAGAAGACGTACAAATGATTAAAGATGAGGCTCCTGAACCTGCCAGCCAGACTGAAGAAATGCCAAGCCAGAAGGGAGCTGTTCTTGAAGAGTCCCCTGCAGATTCTACAGATCACCTTGAGGAGAAAGAACTGGGCAGGACATGGGCCGGGGAGAGAGGGATCTCCTGGCTGAACACAGCAGTGTCTGTGGGAGAGCTGTGCAGTAAAAAGGACAGAAAAAAGCTGATAGAGACAAAGATACTCTCCAAAATCATTCTGAAGCCTTCCCCAAAGCAGGATGTCAAGCCTCCCTCCCATGGCATCAGCAACAGTCTAGGAAGACTTGCAAAGGAAGAAACCTCCTCAGCTGAGCATCTTGGAGAAGTGACCCCTTTGTCATTGCAGGCAAGTGGCCCTAAAAGAAAGCTTTGGGGGTTGCTGCCTGTGGGGTGGGGGCACAATGCAGGGCTGCACTATCCTACTGCAGTGAGGAACTGAAGTGCCCAGTTCTGACACACCACAGGGGATGTGTGTTACACAAACACCAAAAGCTGTCCCAGAGCTGCCAGTACAAGTCCAAACCATGGCAAAAGCCATGGATCAGTAGCAAGGTCCGTGGAACTGTTCAGGGAAGCCAACCATAGCATCTGTCCCTGGGAAGGCAAGGAGTTTTTCAGGTCCCAGGCAGACTTTGCATTAAAACAAGGAGTTTTCTGGCCTTCCAGTGTAGTGCTGGAGGTGAGGGGGTGTTTAGGGTTGTTCCTGAAGTCCTAAATCTCACCCACCTAAGGTAGGTGGGATGAGCAGCTCAGTGTTAACTGAGATGTGGCCCAGGGTGGGGAGGCGGTTCTCTTCAGTACTGAGTTACAGATCTGCCTGTATTGATTTTTGAGTTCATTAGGACTTAATCAGCACAGAACAGGGCCTGATCTTCTGTTCAAAGCCTTCCATGGGTCAGAGTACAGATACTTCCCTTCCCCTTTCATGTATTCACAGAAATGAACTTTTTGATGTTAGGGCTGTTCCAGTGCAGGCAAATCATGCAGCTGCTGGCCTGTGAGTTAAATTGTGCTGCATCATTGAAGGGCATCTTTTTCAAGTGGGTCTGAATTTAATTCCCAGCTCACCTCCTAGAATTCAGTGTCCCTGTTAATTTAGGAGGCACTATTGGCCTTTCAGAACCTGTTTGATATCAGTGACTTCAATGAGTCTGGTGCTTTTGGGTGAGTTCTGAGACCAGGCTCAGTGTGTTCTCACTTTGGGGGTTGTTGCTGCCCAGCTCAGCCAGGCACCTCAGTTTGTGTCAAGTTGCTAAACCTAATACACAGTTTCTTCTTGATTCCTATCAGTTCATTTGAATTTTTTTTCTTAAGTTTCTTTCTGTATTAGAAATGGATTTTTGCAAACTTTCACTTCTTTTTCTTCTGGGCCTTCTGGAACTTAAACCAGTGCTGCAGTGTTAGAATAGATCTAATCGAGGTTCAGATATGTGTGAAGATTTATTGCTCAGGAAGGAGAGAGAACCTTCTCTTCAATAAGAGGGGCAGATGCTGGAGGTTTTACAAGGTGAAACTGCTGGTTTGGAGGCTGCTCTACTTTTTTAAAGCCCGTGAGTGTTGTGTGAAGTGCATGTGTGGTGGCAGTGGTGTCATTGTCACATCTCACAGCCCTCTTCCTTTCAGGAAAACTTGTAGGCACTTCTAATTTCTGGTGATGATATTTTGTATGGGTGTGGATACTTTTCATTAAAACTTCAATTTCAAATAATGGTCAGAGGGGAAAGCAATGAGTGGTTTAAATGCATGTGGACTTTCATGGCAGCCAGGTTCTTGTACCTGAGTTAGGAGTGTGAGTGTGCCCTCAGCCAGGGTTCAGAGCAAGGAAATGGATGATCCTCTCTTCAGGGTGGGGTGAGCAGCTGTGAGATATCATCTGATACTGACTGTACCCAGAGGAATGGGAATTTACCCTGCTCAGAAGTTGGAGGGGGAGGAAAAGGCTCATCTCAAAGAACTGAAGAGCCAGAAGTCCTTCTCCTGTGGGTGGCAGTGAGAAGTTCTCACATTATTCAGGATCAGAATGCACATGCTTGGCCTTGTATCAGGCCACTTTTATATCTGTTCCACTGTCTCCAGTGATTTTTTGTAGTCTTATCAAAAGGGTTCATGATTCTCAGAGAAAAAGCCTCAGCAGAAGTAGCTGAAGCAGCTGGAGGGATGCACTGTCTGAAGGGATATAATAAATGCATTTCTTTCCTTACAGCACTTCCTCTGGAATTGCTGAAAGCAAGCTGGCACTGAAATTAGGGGTGGTCTTTTGGGAGTAGACTTTCCATCACATTTCTCTTGTCTTCTTTCAGAATATTGAGAAATGGGATCTCGACAAGAATCTTGAGGAGCTGGAGCAGCAGAGAGATAAAACTCATGCAGAAGTTCCTTTCTTCCCAGCAGATTATGGTAATGTCACTAGCTGAAAGTGCAGAAAAATAAATAAAACTCAGGCTCCTGTACTTAAGTCATTCCCTGCAGCATAATTTTGAATGCTGAAATCATAGTGGGTTTTTTTAATGCTTCTAAAACATGTTTAATTAGCTTCCCTCAAGATTTCATCTCGGTTTCTTAGCCTGAAGCCAGTGCTTTGTGGCCTGCCATGGGCCAGACAAGCCAGATGACAATATTATCTTCATCCTTCCCCTACTGCCAGACTGTAGGAAAAGGGACAATGTGAACATGGGGAACACTGGGTGATTCCATGGCAGAAGACCACAACTGATGATTATTTTGTTGCTCTTCCACAGAGACCTTCAGGAGGAAGTTTGAAGATGAGCTCATGCAGAAGCTGGCAGAGCTGTGTGCCAGGCAGTCCAGGACAGGCTCCCCTCTCTGTGGGGGGCCACCAACCACGCTCTGCTCCTTGCAGGGACAGCAGGACAAGAAGTAGGTCCTTTTCTACCACATATCTCAGCTAATCCTGGCTGCCAGAACGGACACTTGGGAACTCCTGGTTTTCCATAGGGATTTTTCTCTGTAGCCTTGCAGAAAGCTGATATTGGAGTTGGAGTACTCAGTCATTCAGATACATTTGATGATAAACACCTTGGCTTCTCCATCAACCTTTGTCTAGACCTTACCAGACACTTGGGATAAATGGGAAAGGCAGGAAAATGAGGCTAAGCCAATTATCCTGCTCACCTTTTTTGTCATCCTAGGTACCAGTTTCTCTTACTGGTACTTCAATTGAGCAAAAATACACAGGATTATTTTCTGTGGGTGTCAGTGGAGATGTCAGTGCTTCTTGGAGGTTTCTGTGTGAAGGAGGAGCATTTTCAGGCTGTTCAGAGGGAACAACATCAATGGTGGCAGCACACAGGAAATAATGAGAGAAAAAGTGGAGGGGAAGGTGGGAATCCTTATTGCCAGAGCAGGGGGAGGCACGAGGATGATTTGCCTTGTGTGCCTGGGAGGATAAAATGGAATTGCCAGAAGAGGCAGAGAGGAAAGGAGGACTTGTTCTTACACTGAGATGTTAAAAGTTGTGATCTCTCTGCTGCCATACGTGGCTGCCTTTGTTCTCCAGAACATTTTGGTGGTGTCACATTTTGAGAACTAAATATCCGTCTTCATCCTGCCTGTGATCTGTGTTCCTGGGGGAAGCTGAATCCTTGGATTTTGATAGTAGGCAGAAGCAGAGTCAGAATCCATGTGATAGCCAAGGACAAAGCTCCTTTCTCAGTCCAGTTTTGATCCTAATCCACTCCCTGCAGGATTTCTTGTGTGGATAAGGCAGAGGAAATGCTCAGGTGGTGTTTTCTATGTGTAGGGCTGTTACCTTGCTGTCATCCCCACCAAGTTCTCTGAGGATGGACAGGATGAAATTCCAGGGCCTGCCAAAACCTGCAACTGTGTACATAGATTTGAGAGATGCTGAGCCACAAAAGGCAGTGACAGTCCCTGAAGAGGAACAAAGGTAAATCCTGGCTTTATTGGGAGTGAGAAGTAAGTAACAAAAAGTGAGAAACTTAAACCTTTCTGAATCTCATACTTGTGAAATGTAACTTTAAAAGTGTTCTTTCACACCTCTGTCATAAGAAGAAACCTTGTAGTTAATAAACATCTAAGAGATAATAAACAGGTAAACATCTTGGTCTAGTTGCTTGAATATTTTAATTTTCTTTTTGCTAGTGTAATAGTATGAAGAACTCTCCACAACACCTGGAGATCTTCCCTGGAAGTATCTCTCCCTTTTCCCTCATTTTCTAAATTTGCATTCTAGAAATGACCAACAGCCAACACTCAGTTGGAACAGGGTTAATTAATGTGGTCTGATTGTTTCACAGTGCAAGTGACAGCTCCTCTTCCTCCTCTGAAGAGGAAGAGACTATGACAATTGAGGATGAAGCAGAAAGGAGAAGGTAAGATTCCTTACCAGGACCCTGGTTCAAGTGATATGATATTAATTTTTTCTGAAACTACAATAATTGCCCTAACAGTGATCAGAATGAACTTAAATATCGCCGTTCCTGGTCTTCACAGCAAAAAGAAAAAAAAAAAGAGCCCAGTTATGAAAGTGCTCCAGAGTGGCCCCAGGAGGTCACTCTTTTCCTGTTGCAAAGCTAGAGAATGGTTGTTGATCCTTGAGGCAATACTTGCACCTGTCCAGCTGCTTGGGACAGCTCAAAGCACAACCAGAGGTGCCCTGGGGGCTGGAAAATGTGGCTCTGTCTCCAGACCTGTGTGAGTGACACCAGAACTGTGTTTGACGTGACTCAGAACCAAATCTGGAAGTGTTGTAGGGAGTTGACTCAGACAAATCTTTATTTTTAGAAATAATAAAATAGGCTAGAATGGATAAAGATTGAAAGAGAATATTGACGACATTGTATGGGCAGGGACACTTCCAATTCTCCTTAATTGGAGGGGAAAGAGAAGAGAGTGTGATGGGTGGAATCCTAAAGTAAAAATTCCTCAGCAAGCACAGATGTCAGCCTTTTGGTGCTAAACTCATGGAGCTAAATTCATTTCCATAGGTTATTAGACATTTATTTCATGTGAAGCAGAGGTGTCAAGTTTAACCATCTTCCTGCAATCATGCTCTGGGTTCCATTTGGAATTCTGCAGCCTGGAAGTTCACAGCAGTGCAGGGCACAAGCAGAACACGTCTTGTTGTGCCAGCCACTTACACTTCTTTTAATGCTTTGGAAGAAGAGATGATTTGACAAGGAACAGAGCCCAACAAATGTAATTTAGAACATCTAATCCAAAACCAGTGAAAAGCAGGGACAAGGTGATGCTTGGGGAACTCTCCCTGGCACTGACACACATTCAGCAGTTCCAGCAGGGTAAATCTGCAGTGATGGAGAGCAGAGCTTGGATTCTGATTCACCTTAATGTTGCTAAAGAACATGCACAAATGTAATGCCTGGCAAATGCTGCTCAGTTCTGGTTGTAAATAAGAAATCCTCTTGGTCTCAGCAGGGCAAGATTCTGATCTCAGTCACAAGGGGTCAATCCAGTTTCACTTTTATCTGGAACAAATTATTAAACAGGAATTACTGTGTCATGACAGGACATTCCACTATCACAATAATGTGCTTGCTGACAGTTTAGCAGTCTCATTGAGGAAATGAAGCCAAACACTCAAAAATTCTAATAATTATTAGAAAAAACTTTTTATCTGCAAGTATTTGAGCCCCACCTCTGTATCCAAAGGGGACAAAAATCTATTGGCTCTGATTTCCATGCCAACCATACCTTTATTTGTTCAGGGCTCCTCTGGTAGGTGTTTGTGTTGTGCCTGAATGCAGAAGAGGTAAATAAATTGCCAGCAAGATCAATTTTGTGTTCTGGCTCTGTTTGTGTCACCTGAGTGCTGGTGCTGCTGTTACCCACAGTTATAATTCCTGTAGATGCCCAGCCCTTGTTTTGAGCTCTCACTCGTATGAGAAGTTCCTCAGAGACTGAGTTTATTCCTACAGTGCTTTATCTTGATTAAATCAGGTTTTTATTTCCTTTGCAGGAGGAATTGCTCAGGGAAAAGCCTGTTACTGCAACAACTCCGAGCAGCTCGGAAGGAGGCCTTGGAGCTTCTTCATAAAGTGTCTGTTCCAGCTGAGAAACTGCACCCAGAAAGGCTGGAGGACAGAGGCTCCTCTCATATAAGTCAAAACCAATCTTGTGAAGTGAGGCAGGAGACAAATGAGGTGGTTCCCAGGAAACTGATGAGATTGGAACCAGAGAAAGAAAGTCCCCCCTTTTCAAGCTGTGGGGGCAATGGAGCTGACCCAGAAAAAGAGAACAAAATGGAAGCTGAGGAGATTCAAAATGCAGGAAATGCTCCAGAGTGTCCTCGAATTACAGCAGAATTGCCAAGGTATCCCACAAGAAAAGTAATCAGTGGGTTTGGATGTGGCTTTTCTAATTGTCCAGGATTAAAGAACATTGCTTACCTGGGCTGTGAGTTGGAGCAAAAGGATGGCTGGTTTTGTTACCTGGAAAGAACAACGGTCCTGGCAGCTACTGCTGGAAGGGTTAGAGGCAGCCTCAGTGGGGCCTGGCATTAGATGAGCTATGGCACATTGTAAATTGAGCCTTTTTCTTTAGCTTTTATTCTGTAGAAGAGGAGGATAACAGAGTATTGATCTCCTTTAGGAACAACAGCACCGAGATTTCCTAAGCACAGCTTCCTAGAAAATAGGTCTGGAAGGGTCAGTCTCCCTGTGCTAATAAAGAGTGAGGTAAAATCTGATCTCTCCTGGCAGATCTTTATAGAACTTGCTCTTGAAATCCTCAGTGGTGAGGATTCCTTGACTCCCGGGTAGTACATTTGGCTGTTTAATTATCCTTAGAGTTGTAAAGCTTTTGATTAAGTCTAATTTAAATTATCCTCTCTCCAATTGAAGCTTATTTTTGTTGTGTTCCCAGAAGAAATGGAAAATGGTTTATTCTGTTTCTCAGTATAAAACACCTTTTACAAACTGGAAGATGTATCAGTCTCCCCTTGTAAGTTTTTCTTCCAAACAAAGGAATTCTGACTCTTTGCCACCAAGAAAAGTGCAAGATCTTGGAGTTCCAAAGTATGCCTGTGAGGAATGCCACAGGAATATCTTGGAAAGCTTTAAAAAATAGAAATGAGAGTGATATCAATTGAGGAAATTGCAGAGTTATTTGGGCCTCTGCCTCCCTGGGCTTAGTTTAATGTAGTGTATTCTGCAGAAGGTCTAATTTCAAAGTGAAATCAGGTTGCCTTGTGCACCTGCCCAACTATTTGGGAGAGCTCCATTATGCTGCCTTTTCAAAGGTTATATCCTGCTATTTTCAGAGTGAAATTTAACATTCTGACTTTGACATATGAGCCCTGGAAAGAATTAGGATCTGCCTGCTCTGGAGACTATTACTGTGTCAGAGTTAAACACTTGCCTGCCCTGCCACTTAGACACCTCAGCTGCTGTGTACTTGCTTGAAATGGCAGCTGGTTGGTTGCAGGGGTTTTTCCTTCTGGAATTCCTGACATTAAGCTCATTGCTTCCATCAGGAATACTAATCTGCATTTTGATTACCTGTTAGCCTGAGATGGCAGCCCATGGCCAGGCAAGAAGGGGGGTTATTTATTGTCTCTGAGTAAGAACTCAGTGATTTCAAATGATTTCAGTTTTCTTTCTTGCTATTGTAATTATTGCTGGGGCACCTGGGGCTGGAAGAATTCAGAAGAAATTGAACTTTGTCTTTGCCATGGAAATGGCAGATGAAATCTTCCTGCAGGCATCCAAATGGAGAAAGATGGGAGGTCTTGGGGTCAGGGGAAATTTATCTCTGTCCTATCCTATAGCAGATAGGAAAGGAAATGGGGTTAGACTGGGAATCTTGGTGTGGAGATGGGGAGTGACACATCACAAACCCATCTCTGCTTAAAGGAGTTTTGATCTCCAGATGGATCATCACCACTTATCAGAAGTTTGATCTCTGCTCCTTTTCTTTGAGGTTTTTTTCTTCTCAGAGAGATGATTTCATCCACTGACAAGTTCTTGTGTCCCCCCACAAGCACCAGAATTGCTTTCTAAATCTATTTTAGCCTTTCATGTCATGATTCCCCCTCAAGTGTGTGGTGTAAATATGAGAAAAAAAGAAGTGCAACCACATGAACTAGTGCCTTTTTTCCCCAGTGAAAAGCTTCATCTGTGTATTTTTCAGGAGAGAAGGAAGTAAAAGAGAGCTATCCCAAAAGGAAGAGGAGATGAAAGAGAGGCAGAGGAGATGCAGATTGCAGGAGCAGCTGGAGCAGTGGCAGCCTCAGCGCTCGGTGTGTGGGAAGCAGCCCATGGCAGAGAACACCCCACTCCTGTTCCACATGGTCAGTGCCTCAGGGTAGGCTGGGCCTGGCAGGGGCTCCCTGCCACGGGCAGCTGGGAGCAAAATGGGTCATTTTTATTGCATTATTTCGAATCTGTTTGTTATGGAGCAGCATTACCTGAGGAGAGGAGCAGCCCTACAGTTCTTCTCTCACTCTAAGAGAGAAGAATTCCCCACTTCCCTGTGCAGGGAGAGCTCCCCAAGCAGCTGCCCTCCAGTTCTGACCTGTCAGGGCTTGCTGAAATCAGTGGCCTCAGTGTCAGCTACTTCACAGGAGCCATTGTCTCCCACGTGATTTTTTGTAACTTTTTCTAAAAAAGTGAAATATTTTTACTGTCTCTGCTGACTCCTGTCTTGCTGTCTGCCCCCAGCAGCTTTAGAGTTCACTTTTGTGGGTAGGTTTTGAGGATTGTGGGTTTAATTATAGGTTTTACTCCTGATTAAGGGGGTATGAAATGATCCTGATTTTTCCCAAAGCCTAAACATGGCTTGGAGGACAGGGCTGTTGTTCCTCCTCAGAAGATTTATCTCTGTCCCTGCCCTTAGCAGAGGCATTGGAATGAGATGAGCTTTAAGATCACTCCCAACCCAAACCATTCCACGACTCCATGATAAGCAGTCCTGCTTCATCCATGCATTGATTTTGCTGATCACAAGGCTGGCTGAGAAGGTGAGAGGAAGTGAGAAACTGCAGAGTTTGTCTGTGAATCCACCATAATGATTTATTTGGGCTAATGCCAATAACAAAGCTCTTTTGTCAGTGCAAAAGTTGAAAGACTTCACAGCCCTTAATTTGGGGCTGGACCATTCAGGTTTGTTTTGTAAATTGATTGCTGTGTTTGTGGAGATTTAAAACCTCATTTTATTTAGCACTGGATTAGTCAGTGAGGAGGAGTGAAGGATTAAAAAGCTCCCAGCTGAGTTTCCCTCTGCCAGCCTGCTTTGACAAGGACAGCACAGTGCCCAGAGCTCTGCTTTGGAGGGGTAAAGGTTGTGGATCCTTTGGATTTGCTCCTCCCTGGCTGCTGGCAGGTACCACCCACTTCCAATTAGCCCTTATTAAGATGCAGACACTTGCTCCTCAGAAATCCACGTGGGCCTTGCTCTCTCCTTCCTGACAATGCAGAAGGCAATGCAGAATTCCTCCGTATTTGGTCATTTCCCATCTTTGCTGTGCTGATGCCAATAAAATGAGGATGGGCTCGGTGCTGTGCTTTGTCTGTGCTGGAACTGAAGTTGTAAATATTCCCCTAAGAGATGGGATGATGTTCCAGTTGTGGCAGCAGGAACATGGGCATTGCTCACCAGCCCAGGCTGCAGCTACCAGTGCCCAGAGAGAGGGAGAGGGACTTGTTACACAGTGACAGGACAAGGGACAAGGGGTTTAACCTGCCAGAGGCAGGGATAGATGGGATATGGGGAAGGAATTGTTCCCTGGGAGGGTGGGGAGGCCCTGGCACAGGGTGCCCAGAGAAGCTGTGGCTGCCCCTGGATCCCTGGAAGGGTCCAGGGCCAGATTGGAGCAGCCTGGGATAGTGGAAGGTGTCCCTGGCCATGGCAGGGGGTGAAATGAGATGATCTTTATGGTCCTTCCCACCCAAAGCATTCCATGATTCCAAACTGAGTGCCAGCCTGCTCCAGGGGAACCTGCCTCACCTCCCAAGGCACTGTCGGTAAAAGCAAATCAACACAACCCATAATAACCATGTTGTCTGGGCAACTCTGCTCTTAGTTCTTATTCAGAAATATTCATTATTAAAATTAAGAATAAAAAATGTATCAACATCATCTATCAAATACAACAGTCCTTTACGAGATTACTTGAAATCTGCCTTGATAGCAGCATTTTTTCTTTGAATTTGAACAGGGTTTTCTTTTCTCTCTTTCTTTATGAACACAAACAGAAAAACTTGACTGTTTTGACATTTGAAACTAAAAGCCCCTGTAATTTGGCAGCTATGTCTCAGTGAAAATATCTAATATCTATATATAAACATGTATATTCAAAGAACAAGCCCCAGTGTTTGACAGAGTAGCACACTTGCAAATTTGTTTTGTAAGTCCTTTGTTTTGGCAGTGATAGATGTTCAGATCTGGAACACTTGTCATAGTTTCCAGAATTCCTCTGACCATTTATAATGTACATAAATAATTGAATTGAATAATAATCAGAGGGAAAGTTTAGAAACTCTGCAATTACTGTAGCTGAGGTGCTGGGAAAGACTGGCAGAGGAAATTTAAAAAGCTGCATTAGGGTTACATTAGAGTTCTTGTCTAAAATGTAAAAGCAGATTTAATGTGCTGTCTCCTTTTTCTTAACCCAGTTCAGTCAAACTCTGTCCTCAGCTTCACTCTAAGAGTCAGGGTTGGGGAGAGCACTTTGAGCACAGTGCAGGTGACTTGGGAGACTGAAAATTCACTTCCAGGGGCACTTCAGCTGCCAAAGAAGGGGCTGAGATCCTGTGGATTTTCAAGACATGCAGGTGCCCATTCCCTGGGAAATCAGTGGGTTCTTTCTAAGAATTCTGCCTGTCAAGTCCATGTCTTTAGGTGTCTGAATACTTGGGCAATCTGGCCCACCTCTTAGTTTTAAAAGTAATACAGGGAAGAACCTGATTTTTAATGCTATGTTTTGGTTTTGTTGTTTTGGGTTTTTTTTTCCTTCTCTGCACCACCCAAACTTTCAGTGAAATTTAAGACTGGCATGAGTTGATCTCTTCTGAAACTGGGCCCCCTAACCACATTTTAACCTTTGGATCTGGTTCAGAAGTGATGCAAGCACCTAGAGTTCTGTGAAAGCCAGCAGAGTGGTGGTGTGATCCTTGCTGTAGGGTCAGGATGAATCAGTAGTTTAGAGGAACAACTCAGGGTTTGTTTCAGTATCTGAGCAGCGTTGTTGATCAGGGAGACAGAAGGAATGCTCCCAGTATGTAAAGCAGTTAAATGGAGGATGTTAAATGAAATGGGTTTGATCTGTCACTTCATTCATCTTGCTTATTATGATAAGTAACTTAGTGCTGATGTTGTTTTCCTACCACATTCCCATTAGGAGGGATCCAGATAATGGAGGTAAATTTTGCCAGACTCAGAACTGAGTTTTATGTCAGGAGCAGCACAAACAAATTATTCTAAGGATATCACAGGATCCCAGACTGGTTTGGGTGGGAAAGGACCTTAAATCCCATCCAGTCCCACTCCCTGCCATGGGCAGGGACACCTTTCACTAGCCCAGGTTGCTCCCAGCCCTGTTCAACCCGACCTTGGACACTCCCAGGGATCCAAGGGCAGCCACAGCTTCTCTGGGCACCCTGTGCCAGGGCTTTCCAACCCTCCCAGGGGAGGATTTCATCCCAATATCCCATCCAACCGTGCCCAGTGTCAGTGGGAAGCCTTTGGGAAAGACAAAGCAGGATCTGCAGGTGAGAGCAAGGCAGGAAGGGCAGTTCTCAGCAGTTTCCAGGGCAGTCCCACGGTCCCCAAGGAGCAGCAGAGCAGCTCCAGTGAGCGGGGCCAGTTGTCAAATGTGTGGGAATGAGGAAGGTCCAAGATCAAGGGCAGAAAGCCAAGGCAGGGACAGGACCCAGGGTCAGCCCAGTGATCACCCAGGGGGCCTGGAGTGATGAAACAGGGCTGAGCTGGAGCCACAAAGTCAGAGCAGTCAGTGCAGGGTCAGTGCAGGTGAGGGAGGTGAGGCCAGGCAGAAGTAGAGCTGTTTGCAGCCTGTCCAGGACCAAGGGAATTGTCTCTACTGAAAAAGCAGCTTCACAGAACTCCCTTCCCAGCAGCCCCGTGTGAAGTGACACACCTGAGCTTGTGTCAGACCCAGCCTTGAACACTGCAGCCAAACCCCTGCATGGCCCTGACACTTCCCATCCAGCCCTGGAATCCATTTAACAAAGAACTAGAATTTAACTTGGATTCATCTCTTTTATTATTGGGACAAAGTAGGTGCTCTCAGCAGGGCTTCAGCTTGATTCTCCATTTATTGCTTTATCATGATATGGCAGAACAAGATAATGTTGTTGGAGAGCTATTAGGAGCCACCTTGTAACCAGCCCCTTATAAACACTGTTTTATCTCCCTCACACAGCCAGAGTGGTTGGGAAATGAACGTGTTGACTCATACTGAGGCATCTCATTTTTCTTGGCATTCACATCACTTGGGCTAACCTTGTATTAGTAATTATATTACCATGATCCTCATCTCATTGCAGCTCAGCCTTACAGCTGCCTTACAAAACAAAAACACCCAGGCACAACAGAGTCATTCTACCTTAACAAATAGATGATGTGGGTACTTTCCATCTTGTAAGCACAGGCTCCATCACCTTTTTGTCAAAATCAGCAGGTTCTTTATGTTAACACACCGTTGGCTCAACTCACTGGCGTCAGGTAGAATTCTCAACCACAAGGTTTTCTACTTGCATTGCCACAAAATGACCAATATCTTACGGTCAAATCCTTCCTCGCCCTTTGATGGCCTTGTTCTCTCTTTGATCTGATATTTCTTCAGAGGAGAATCCCTGACAAAATCGATATTTGCCATCCAGAGGGGTGCTGAAGTGCTGTACATTCTGCTGCTGGGACAGTTACCCTGCATCAGCATGCTCTGCCTGAAAGTAGGGATTGATTTCCAAAACTTGTACAAGTACTTTTAGTTCAGTTACTGGTCCCAGAAGTTATTTTTAAGTAGGAGGTGCCTTGATCTGCAAATTGTCAGTGAAATGCTTTTGATTCTTTACCTGTCTTCCTTAAATAGGTGTCTGTGATTGCCATTGCTGTTCCATGGGTGTTTTGATCTTTTTAAGGCAGTAGTGCTGACATCAACACTGGAAATCGCCCTTTTCTTCCATCTTTGGGTTGTTCAAGGACGTTGTGGATCTCGGGATCCCAACCCAGCACTTCACCAGCTGGACCAGGGCGCTTGGGCACCTCCTCAGCTCCACTGGAGCTGCTCACATGACTGCACTGAGGTGATGGCCTCAGCACTATTTAAAAATACACCACTTTTATTGCTGGGTGGAAAATGCATAAAGGAAAAGGACTGTAAGAAAGTCAAATTAATGTCTCCAAGAATGGACAAAGGCCTGATCAACCACTCATGAAGGAATAAGTTTTGTGCCACTTCCTTACAGAAATGCCAATTTATCCCCCAAAATATGGTGCAGTACATCTATTTGGAGGAGCTGAGGAAACCTGTAAGATCTTTTTATGATTATAACGATTTTGTGACAAAGTAGTTGAATTTTTCTATATCTGTGTTACTCCAAAGGTGATGCTGGTAGTACAAATCACCTGTGACCAAATGTTTTCACTGGCACTGGACCAAAGCAACTGCATCTGTGTGGATGAAATTATAACAGCATTTAGCCCTTACTATTATTTTAATATAGCTTTAAAAACCCCATTAATTGTAAAAATCACTGAATATTTCCTACACTAATTTCTTTTGGATACCAGAGCTGAGTTTGAGTTGTGCTTGGCTCCAGGTGCTCTCCCTGTTGGGCTGATGCCAAGGTTGTGGCCAGCAGTGCTGTGCCCAGCAGCCACCAGATGGCCCCTGAATTCCTCCTTTTTTTTCCCTGCCAGGCATTTAATGAGTTCCTGAAACAAGATTAAAATCTCTTGTACTTAATGAACCCGCTGCCTCGACTCAAGAAGGGCTTAAAAATAAACTAAGGCAATTAGAGATGGAGTTAAACTTAGCACACAGAGACAGAAGGCCAAGATTCCTGTTTGTGCCACCAGTCCAGCACACAGCATTTGGAATAGATAGAGGATCCCAAGGAAATGTTTTTCTAGAATGGGTGGCTGGCAGCTGGCACCGAGCCTGTGTTTCTGGCCTCCTCTTTATCTTCCCACATGGTGCCAGGGAAAGCAAATGGGGGGATTTGCTGGCACAGCACTTTGGTGGAGCTGCTGCTTCCTGCTGTCCCTGGCTGCAGGCACAAATCCCACGAGCTGAGGCTCTGGGTGGCACGGATCTCACCAAAGGATTTGCCTTAATAGGCAAGCAGAGGGTCTAGGCCTTACATGTCTGTGTTATAAACAACTCCCTCCACATAGGAGGAGTTTGCTCTCTGAGTTCCTGCAGTCAGGAATGTTATGGAAGTGCCCTGGCACTCTTAGGGCAGTTGTACTTCCCATCCTGATGGCTCCTCTCCCCAGCTCTGCTCACACCACCAGAGCAGGTCCAAGAGCCACATAGTAAAGCTGCTTTCATAACCTTTGGCTGCTTTAAGAGGTTTTCCAGCCAAATTGCTGTAGAAATGCTCAGAACCAGGAAATTCACCTGTGCTGAATGCAACAAATCGCCAAAAAGCCACGGAGAACCTTCCACGTAAACCTGGAGAGCCACTCTGATGGTTCCCAGGGGCTCCCACTTCTGTGCTTTTTCCAGCTGTGGAAGGAATTGAAGAACCAGGCCTTTAAAAGCAATGAGTTCTTGCAGTGCTGTTTCTCTGACTGGAGTTTGAAAAGGCCCCAGGATAATGTGAGATATTTAATCCTTTATATTCCTCGGCATATCTTGGAAGTGATTAAAATGAGTTCAGGCTTATTTCTCAATACACTCCTGCCTGAGTTTGACAGATGGGAACATTGGTTGCTGTTGCTTAAGGGAAAGGAACAGAGTTTCCAGGATTCCATGCATGAACTTGCTGCCAGTAGAGGTCCTGAATACTCCTCCATTCACACTAGCAGGATGTTCACATTAAACTTGAAGACAATAATGTAAAATGTCCATGAGCTAAATTCTATTTCTCATCTCAGAGAGGGCAGGAGGACACTAAACCATCTCTGGGCTTTTTGTCTCCTTGGGTCCCGCTCCATGCCAGGCCCTGTGCTGGCAGCAGGAAGAGCTGCCCTGGGTTTGCAGTGGCTGTGAACAAGTGCCAGTCACGTTTAATTACACAGACAAACACTTTCTGCTGTGATTCTCTCTCTTGGAATCAAAATAGAATTCCCAACTCGTGGCCTTACCTCAGGGCTGTGATCACTGATGCTATTTGTAGATGAAAGGAGGCTGAACCTGCCCCTGTGTTTTTCCAAGGGGATGTACAGGCTTGCCTGTTAAAGGAACTGCAGCATGTAAACTGCACTCCTGGTTTTCCTCCTGCCTTCTTGTTCAGCATTGACTTAGGCGGGGCTCATGTTCCAAATCTCAGCACACAGGGGGATAAGCTTGGTCACAACTTGTAAACACATTATTCCACAAATACTCATTATGGGGCATTATTCTCAGTGGCAGGGAATGGAATTCAGGGCTTTATCTGAGATTATGGAGTGGAAGAATCGTGCAGTTGTTTTTATTTTGCAAACACAGAGCTCTACCCAGCTCCGTGCCAAGCACCTAGAGTTCCCACCAGCTTCAGGGAACACTGTAAGCACTTAGCACTTCTCAGGATCTCAGAGCCCCAAATTCACAGGTCTGAAGGGTTTTCTGGAAGGTGTTTTATAGCTGGAGGGAAGAGCACAGGGCCTGTGACAAACTGGACACAGTTCATTTTAACTGGAAGCTGACTTGTAAAACAAGCCCCTTTAGCTCTGCTAAAACTTCCTGATAAAGCAACTGAGCAGAGTTTCCTCCCCCAGACCCTTTATTTTCCTTTATTTCTTTGGGGATTTCCATAGAGTATCAGAGAAAATACATGAAAAAAATAAATAGATGGGAAGAAAGAATGAGGTTTTCTCCAAGTTGATAAATGTGTGGTGAATCATAGAACCAATCCCAAATGGTTTAGGTTGGAAGGCACTGTAAAGATCATCTCATTCCAACCCCCTGCCATGGGCAGGGAATAGGGAATCTCCTGGAGTATCCAAGTAGAGCCATTTCTGTAGGATTTAAACCCAGCTTGGAGCATGTGCCAAATGCCAGCCTGGATTTCAGATGGCTGAGGACCAATTCCACGCTCTGTCCCAGCATTTCCAAGTGACCACGTGCAATTCCCTTCCCTTCTGAGGGTCTGGAAGTCCTGACACATTTTATTTGTGAGGGAGGTTGGAATCCTTTGAAGAACAAGTTGTGGAAGATGCAGATAAGATCACGCTGAGGGGGCTGAGAGGCCACAACGCCTTCAGGAGCAGGAAAGGGAACAGAGGTTAATTTTGAAAGTTTGTTGATAATCTTACACTCTTCCTCTTCAGAGCACTTTACAGACTTTTGATAATTAATCCAGCTAGACAGGGACCAGGATAAGGAAATATTATCCTCACTTTAAAGTTCCACAGAGAAACACTTCATTCCAGAGCCAGGACTGAGGCACAAGTTCCTGATTCCCAGACTTGTGCTCACACGAAATGTGTAAGTAATTAAACTTCCTTTACTCATTTCAGCTGCTTCTCATTAACCAGGAGTAGAAACTCATTAGAGGAGGAACTTTTTGTTACATGTGCTCAGAACACCAGCACAATGAGGCTGGGAATCCTTCTGAGCCTCTCCAAGTGTTACTGGAGTGTAAACACCAATCATGGAAAAGGCACTTGTCATTTTTAATGATTATGTCTCGGAAAGCAAACAAACTCCAATAAGACTCAGTGTTACTTTGATTTAAATTTTAATGCACTTCTCAGGTCAGTGTTTACCTGAGCTTTTGTCAGAAAATTTTCCCACTTGTAAAAAATAAAGAAGAAATTATATGAAAAAAAAAAAAAAAAAAGCTGTTTGTTACCAGTTATTTAAGTTTTTTTAACTTGAATTTGGACCAATATCCTGTGTGATCCACAGCATCACTCTGCTAACAAATCCTATGGACCAGATCCTTGCCTCCCATGGAAAAGGGTTTATCCACATCTTTGACAGATGAGCCATTAACTCCAGTGAAGCAGCTGAGAATTCCCTTAGTGCAGTTAAGAGGTTTTATCCTTCATACCAGAGACTAAGAATAATTGTCCAGAGCAACAAAACTTTCAGCAAAGACATTTTCTTTATTATTATATTTTTAACTTAAACTCCCATGATCTGGAGTGCCCTAAGTGAATTGAGAACTATGGAGATCAGAGCAAATAATGCTCCATTACACAGCTCCCTCAATCCCTGCAATCTCCCTTTGGCAGAGTTATCTGCTTTGGAGGATCATAATTCCTCCATTTGAGCAATCTGAGGCTCAGTCCACATCAGAAATTTCAATACCATCTTGCTCCCATCATGTTTTTCAGATCCATAACCTCAGCATGATCCTCAGAAAGGCAGTGGTGCTACAGAGTGACTCCAGAACAGAAATGCATTTACAGAAAGACCATTCAGACCACTAAGCATCAATTGTACTCTCCTTTTTGTCATTAAAAGTTAACTTCCTAATTCCAGAGTGTTCTGCCAGTTGCATGCAGGAACTGCATATCCTCTCCTCATTCTCACCCGCTGCTCCCACTTTGCAGTGATAAAGCAGTTCTTTGAATGGTTTCAGGGTTTATTCCACACTTTAATGTGGAGTTTCAAATCATCTAACAGATGGCATTGTCATCATTTTTCCTTCCCTACAGAATGAAAATGAACAAACACTTGACATTTCCAATATGTCTTCATCTAATGCGAGAATTTTTAGAAGCCATGGAATAGTGATAATCTGCTTTGCCTTAGATGGCCAGAATTGTTAAATGTGTCCTAAAAATCCTACATTTACCACGTGACTGCGTGGAAAATAGGGATATAAGCACACAATCATCATGGTTATGTCTTGTACCACGAGCCCTGTCCACGGCAGAGCGGGAACATGGAACAGCAGAGCAGCTGTGGAATGAGAGGGGAAGGTTCATTAGAGAAATTAGATTGAGCTGCTCCAGCACTTAGAAATCAGCTCACATTTACAAACCCACAGCAGATGCATCGTTTGGCAAAAGAGTTCTGCAGTCAGTAATTTGCCATTCATCAGGGATTGCCTCTTAAATCTGGGATCCAAGCTAGGGTGCAGATGACATAGAAGGATAAATTTAGACAGGGCTGAAAACAATTATTTTGATTAAACCTCCAGCCAATGAAAGCGAGAGTCTTGCTATTCCTCCCCTTGCCCCTCGCTCACCCCTGTGTGGTAAAGCAGGAGACTGGGTGAGTTTCACTTTGCTTCCTTTTCCCTGCAGTGGATGTTTGGATGGAGTTTTTGCTGCTGTAGAGTCTGTTCAGTGGAGCAGGGAGGGTATTTGGGTGGAACATGCTGTCTTGTTCCATGTTAGTGTTGGAAGAGGTGCTGGGAGGGAAATGTTGACGTTTTAGTGACCTGAAAAGGAGAGGCTGTATCTATTCAAGTAAAACATTGGTTTTTCCTTGGCCTCTCCTGCTGCTGGGGCAACTCCTTGGACTGGATGAGTTGATTCTGCTGGGAAATCTTTGTGTAGTTGTTGCCTGGCTCCTAAATTTCTCCTTGGTCATTCCAGCCTCTCATAGCTTTGACAATAATGTGTCTCATCTTTGAAACTCTTTGTCCAATCTAACATGTAGGTGTAGGAAGAGTAATGCCAAGTACTCTTTTAAAAAACATCAACAAAAGCATCATTTAACCACTTTGAGCTATTTTATTAGAAATAAAATTATGTTAATCTTGGCTGACAAACTTGTGCCCACCAAGCTTTGGTTTGCTGTCATCATAAACAACTATGGTTTAAAATAATAATAGTATGGAGGTAAATTGCCACTTTTTAAACTGAGGTTTTTATGAATAGTAGTTTCCTTTGGGATTATCATGGAATCACAGAGTGGTTTGGGTTGGAAGGGACCTTAAATCCCGTCCAGTCCCACACCCTGCCTTGGGCAGGGACCCCTTCCACTATCCCAGGTTGCTCCAAGCCCCGTCCAGCCTGGCCTTGGACACTGCCAGGGATCCAGGGGCAGCCAAAGCTTCTCTGGGCACCCTGTGCCAGGGCCTCCCCCCCCTCCCAGGGAACAATTCCTTCCAATATCCCATCTATCCCTGCCCTCCCTCAGCCTAAGGCCGTTGTGCCCCTGTGGAAGTTCAGCACCCTGGGCACTGAAGGCTGGTTTATGTGACTGTCCTGAAGTTGTCTTGCAATTCTTTTTTCCTTGTTTCCCTGTGCTGTGGATTTGGGCAGAGGTCACTCCTTGGCTGCTCACTATGGTTGCTGCTCCTCCTTGCACTGCTGTTATGTGAGAGTGGAGAAAAAAGGCGAGAGCTGGGGATGGAGGGTGGTTGGAAAACTGAGCTGAAGGGGCTTATAATGACATAAACTATAATTGCAAAATAAAATAGCAAGAATTTGGGAAGAGGAAATTTTATCTTATTTACACTTTGTTAATTGTTGGCACTTGACTGCAATCAGCTGCAAGCCTATCTCTGAGTGACAGCACAATTCCAGCCAGAGCAACCAAAAATAGCCCAGCATTTGAGTAACTTTAGGCTTTTTATAACCTAAAACTGTCATAAATAAAAGCCAGCGTAACGTGGGCAAATTGAACTCTCCTCATCTGCAGACTGGGGTAAATCGGGCAGTGCTGTGGGAGGCCATACCCAGAAAGCACCAGTTGTATCTTCCTTCAGCCATTCTTGCCCAGAATTAAACTGGATTAGCTCCTTTTTTGTTCATTTGCCTCAATATTTCAGTTATTCAAGTTCTACACTTAGGTTCTTGTTGGGATGAGGAGGCTGGCAGAGGGAGGAGAGGGAAGGTCCAACCTTCCTCAAAACTTCACTCAGAAAGAACTTTAATAAGTAAACTTCTTATCTGATTTTGGTCAGAAAACCCACTGAGCCCTGCCCTGCTGCTGGGCTGAGGAAGTTTGGGATAATTTCCTGCTGAAACATCAGTTATAGATGCTGTTTCTAGCATTAGCTCCTAAATTACCTCTTCTCATTGATCCCCACACCCTTGTTGAGGGAGGAAGAAAGAATCCTTTCTCCACCACAGGGTATAGCAGAAGGTAGCTTTTTCCTCATGGTCCCAGAGTTTCTCCTAAGGCCTCTTCCTCAGGGGATTGCAGTGGTGGGGTCAAAGCCCTGAGGGATTCTGTTGGCACCCCAGGACTGCAGTAAGATTAATTAACACAAATCTGCAGCATCACACACTTTTGCATGGCTGTTTTGCCTTTATTACCGATTGCAGTTTTTATTTGGTACCAAAACTCTGGGTGACACAGTAGAGCTGCTTGTTGGATTTTATTAGTTTTCTGCCTTATTAAACCATTTTAAGAAGTTGTCTGTTTCAAAGACTAGCACAAAAGTCAAGCTACATTAACTTGTCAAGTGGATTAGTCATGAAACACCTTTGTGGACATTTTAATTCAGAATTAAAGTGGCTGTAATTGGATTTAGCTTACTTTGCTTTCAGAGTAAATTCAGGTAAATCAAATTAAGGTTCATTCAGTGTAGAGGTGTGGGCAGAAATCCTCATTATGAGCTACATGGAGCAACTGAAAAGACGAGGCCAGGTTTGGATGGGGCTTGGAGCAACTTGGTCCGGTGGAAGCTGTCCCTGCCTGTGGAAGGATGTGGAAGAGGATGAGTTTTAAGGCCCCTTCCAACCCAAACCCTTCCATGATTCTGTGATCATAATTGTTGAGGAGCAGTACTGGAGAATCTTTGGGATTTTAGGGACTTGCTTGTTAATTTACCAAAGAAATGGTAGCAAATTGAATATAGATGGGAAGAACAAGCAAGGAATAATTACAGCTGCAGCTGTGGAAGGACAAAAATCTGTAAAGGCAAAGTTCAAGCTTGAAATTGTGTCTTGAACAGCTCTCTTAAAGGAGAGGGAATTTGCATCCTAAATAACCACCTATCAATGCTGAAGTAAGGAAAGGAGGTGAGTTCCCTTAACTGTGACATCATCTCTGAAATGAGGGATGTTGGGTGAAGCAGAAAATAATGAGTTTTCACACTATCAGGCTTGTTTGAGGGCTTTTCAGTGATTAAAAAAAACCCCAAACACTGAGTCTTGAATACAGAATAAATTCAATCACACTTTTCCAGCTGTGACTGTGTAACCTTCCATTCACCAGGCAGTGTGTGACTCAGTGAGGACCTAGGTGACAACTGTCCAAGACAACCTGCAATGCTCAGGCAGGTGTCACTGACAGAACAACCTTCCTTTTATGACTCATTGTCCCTCTTTGATAAATGCTCTCTGGGTGTTAAATGCCCCTGCTGTGATGGCAATGAATGTAATTAATTCCTGGTGATGAATATACTTCCAATAATCCAAGTGACTTCCATTTTCACACTGTCATTTTTTTTTTGACAGGAGGCCTCCTTTTTGCCAGACATTGACACGTTGCCTGCATCCCACAGTGTGAAGAAGGAGGTGCTGCTGATGACCATTTGGCTGGCAAGTTGTGGCCAAGTGGCCACAGATCAGTGTGAGGGGCAGGTGCCCGACAAGGTGCTGGGAGCAGCCAACATCTACCAGGCCCTTGTGACGTGGCTGCTGTCCCTGGTGAGTGCAGTGCCTGGCACAAAAAGCTCTGGCTGATGAGGGCTGTGTTTTGACCTCTAGTGAATACATAATCACTCTTGAAATCTCCTTTTTTCCCCTGCTACAAACCAGAGGCTGAACAAAGTGGAAATTATGTTCTATTTCACCTCAGAGTCAGTAAATAAAAGTCTCGCTGCACTCAGTGGAGCTGGGTTGTGTCTGTAGTTCATGAAGAAGTGAAAAATTGTTGAGCCAGATTTTCAGTTGTCCAAAGTGACTGCTGGGTGTCAGGCTTTGTCCTTGGCAATGGACACAGGTTCCTGGTTTTCACCACTTGTTCTAGATAAGAATAGACCCTTTCTGATAGTCAAGAGTGCTGTGAACAAGTGAGAGGCTGCCTTATCTTAATTGTCCTTTGGTTCACATGTTTTTCTCCTCTAAAGAAACAACCCCATCCTCTCTCCTTCCCATCCATATTACCCTTTATTCCTTAGGGAAAACAGTGTATTTTTCTTCCCCAAGGTATATTTTTCCTTCCCACCCTGCTCACTGGCCTTACTCCTTTCTCTGGGAAAGACTCTGGGATACCAATACTGATCCATGCAGTCAAGGTAGATTTCACCCTGAGCAGCCAGCCTGTACCAGGCTTTTAAATCACTTAAACTCTACTTAAACACAATTAATTATTAATGATGTTCGTGCTTCTGTTAGAACATTGCTAACATTCTTTAGTGTTAGTTCAGTGCTAATGAAAATTGCCACTCGAACAGCCCTGGATCCTGAATTTTCCATTCAGACTCATTAGCTTGTGACCAGCTGCAGTGTGAGCTCTCTTCCCTTGTGTTATTCCCATTAAAAAACCCCCTGAGCTCTGACTTGTAGCAGTTCTCTCTGAGCCTGAAAGGGAACCTCACCTTCCAGGGCTGTGTCACTCTGCTGGGTGTAGGGTCAGATGTTCAGATGGACTTTGTGCCCGAGAAAAACTGGGGTAAAATCCATCAGTTTATTCTACACAGGCTCTGAAATGGCTGCAGGATAGCAATGAAGAAGTTTGCATTTCTTTCGTTGAAAGAATTGGAAATGTTGAGGTGTTTTTAGACCAAATTCTCATCTGGTAATCCATGCAATTCCATGGACTGGCTTGTGTAAATCAGCATATCCTTACTGGTCTCACTGGAGATGTGCTGGGAGCAGCGATCCTCTGGATGCTGCAGAATTGCTCATGGGAATTCAGTGCTCAAAGCATTGGAGGACTTGGTGTTGGTGTTTGGAGTGATCGAGCTGAGCTGTGCAACAGTTTCAAAATCCAGCCTGGCCCTGTGTTAAGAACATGTTTATAAAGGCATTTATTTGGGGCTGTACATGCTGTAAATAGAGCTGAGAATCCATCTAGAGACTGGTGATGGTAGAAACCAGGAGAACAGGGCTTGGAGTTTCTGTATCCACCAGAACCCTGGGAGGGAATTACAGTCTTGTGGCTCAGACTTGCCTTTCTCTCCATCCAGAGCATGTTCTGGATCAGGCACCTCTGCTGTTCCTTTCTCCTGACTTTGCTGATTCCCTGTGTCTGGCTTTCCCAGAGTTTTCTGCCCTCTTTCACTAGCTGCTCTGGACATTTTGCACCACCCCAGTGCCTCCCCAGGCTGTTTCAAGTGTCTTTCTCTCTCTTTTCTAACTTAAAATGAAGTTTTTCGTGTATTCTGCATGTTAAAGTGCATTATGTTTTATCTGACTCTGAGCAACCTAAAGAGCCAAGGCATGGTCTGACCTACTGGAACCTTCTCCCTGGATCTAAACTGGAATTCACAATAATCATTTATGTCTTGGGGTTGCAGAAGTCACTTTTTACCCTTTTTGGTTTAAATCAGATCTATATACTGCAAAATAGAATGTTTGCCTTCCACACACATGTGGACAAAAAAATCCATCAGAAAGAAATCACCTCAGCCCTACTAAAAGGGGATTCACAGGATGGGGATTGATGGGGTTTGGGCTATTATTGAAGGGCTTCTTAGGGAAGCCTGCACCAGTCCCTTGGGATGGCATCATCCCTTTGCATTGATTGGTGAGCTGAGATTGGATTGATCTCATTGTCACTGATAAAGGCACACATGGTGCTGCTGTGACAGGAACATTCCAGGCAGCCTTGACAGGGGCTCCATGCTCCCCACTTGCTGGACCAGGGAAATAATGTGAATTCCTGCTTCCACTCAGTGAAACTGGTGGAAGTCAGAGCTTGCAAGTCCTCATTGAGAAAATACATCCTATGACTTATCAAAAGCAAAGTGTCATTCCTATTTAATTTGGTCTTTATTGATTTTTCTCCTGGCTAAACCACAGCTAATCTACTAATCAAAGCAGAGTGTTCCCTGGATTGTTGTGGGGCTCTACTCAAAAGCAACAGAGCAAGGTAAAGGGGTTTTTTTTAGTCCCTCTAAAAGTGGAATTGTGTTCCAATGGATTTCCAGGTGCCTCCTGTGAAGAGGAAGGATGGCCCCAAAGCTCCATTTGAGGTGGTGGGGCTGCAGCAGGCCTGGAGAGAGGAAGGCTTGGCCCTCTACGCCTGCCTGGTGGCACCAGAGGAACCTTCAGCCCAGAGCTGCCCCAAGATCCACAAGTCAGGAGTGAGTACCAGCATTTACACCTGGTATTTGTGCAAACAGAGCAGGCACCACTGCCCTGTACTGAGCACCAGGCCTGGATGTGCCAATTCAAACTCAAATTCCAGCAAGGCAGGAGAGAGCAGCATCAGAGCTGCCCAAACTGGGACTGGGGGAACAGCCCAGTGCTGTGGAACTCAGGGGTTGCTCACAGCCAATTGCCAACCCAAGCTGGCCTCAGTTCTACTGCATTTAGATTATGTGCAGGCAAGAAACCAGCTCTCTGTGGCATCCTTTATTTCTCATCCACTGTAACCTCACACTGCAGAAATTCAGCTGGATTTGGAGGAGACACATCTTTTGGCACCTATTATGGATTTTCCTCCTTTGTTTTAACCACGTGAAGAGTGTGGCCCAGGAGGAGGAGTGTTGTATTGTTGTCTTCTGGGAGCTGAGGCCTGGAAGCAGGACGTGAGGCTGTTCCCTCAATTTTGATAGGCCCCAGAGCCTGAGCTGTGCCATAAAACTGGGAGGTCTTACACACAGGCTGGACATTTAGCACATGCAGGTGGCACATGTGAGGTAGGACATGATATGAACTCATGTCCTGAACACAGCAGAGCTGTGAAACTGCACCTCTGGGCTCTGCTCTGTTGGTTCTTTCTTTCACAGAGCTGATTTGATACAGGTTGGAGCATCCTGTACCTACTTCTTTTTTGGAGACAGCTTTTTAGGTGTTATTGCCACTCTTGCCTGGCATAAATACCTATTTTGCCTAAGCAGTGTGGGTGACTTGCTGGGAAGGTGTAGCCAGGTGGATGTGGGGAGCAGCAATCCCTGTGTCCCCTGGATCTTCTGAGAGCCACTTGCTTGAATAACTCTCCTGTGAGTGGGGAACCTTTGAGGTGCTGCCCTGTGCTCTGCTGAGGCTGCTGAGTTCCTCTCAGCAACTTTTCTGGCTTCACTGAGCTGGTAGTGGATTTTCTACTCTGTTTTTGCCTGCTTCACCCCCATGTGTCTGTGTTATACCTGCTGGACACACCATGGGGAGCCTAAATGGAATGAGATGTGTAAACAGGTTTTTAAAACACACTTCAGCATCCCCTCCTCAGCTGCAGCCAGTGTTCTTCACTTGTAGCTGCTGCCTGGGAGCAGCAAAGATTGAATTTCTCATGATGTATCACAAAACCTGGAGTTTGACAACTGTGGCTCCAGTGCTCCTGAAAATGAATGATTGATGCTGGCACCAAATGTCATTATGAGAACAGTACCAAAAAAACCCAGCCCAAAACAATAAGCAGCTCTTCCATTAGTGATTGAGCAACCCTGGGCAGAGGCTGATGAGACCAGGCTCTGCTGGACTGGACAAGGACTTGGTGTTGGTTTCTGCCCAAGGCTTCTGAATTCAAGGTGTTTTCTCTATGGAGCAAAGCAAATGGAGGGACAGAGCCTGAGCTGCTCTCTGCTGATTCCAGCTTAGGGGTTGGCCAAAGCACCAAAATTATTGAGCACTGATTATGCTCAAAATATGTTCCCAGTGTAACAGAATTGAATGAACTTTTGGAGCTCTGGGCTCAGGCTGCCCTCAGTGTTTGGTTGGAGCTGGGAAGGGTTAAATCACAACCTGGTGGAACAAACTGGACAGATTTTCCAGTCCTTATTATGGGTCATGGTATGGTTTGGATTGGAAGGGGCCATTCAAGGCCATCCAGTCCAAATCCCTGCAAGAAGTAGGGACACCTTCCACTATCCCAGGCTGCTCCAAGCCCTGTCTAACCTGGCCTTGGACACTTCTGGGGATCCAGGGGCAGCCACAGCTTCTCTGGGCACCCTGTGCCAGAGCCTCACCACCCTCATCATGAAAAACTTCTGAGCTCATCTCTGTTGCACAGCAGTGACATTTCCAGGGTTGGGGCCATTCTTCCAAGCATGACTTAGGTTTGCTCTCCCTCATTAGAGGCTCTACCTTTGTGGTAGCACTGACTTGTGTCAATCTTTCTTTCCTGAGGCATTTGTAGAACTGCTGCTTTCCCCAGCAGAGATCAGAGCTGGGAGGAACAACAAAAGTTGGGATGTCAGCCCCAGCAGAGACAAGAAGAATGACAGCAAGTCTCTCCCTGTTCTGCCCTTGGGCAGCTTCAGCTACTGTGCAGAGAAATGTGGACTTTATTCTTCACACTGAAGCCCTCAGTCTCTCACTGTCCTGTCAATGTGCGAGTTCTCAGTGGCTGAATTGGAAAACAAAATCCTGTTGGGGCATTTACTGGTTCTTGTTCCAGTTGTCTCCTGTGGGCACAAAGAGACACTTTTCAGGGCTTACCTTTAAAATATGATCGGGTTTACGGGTGCTTTTGTTGCATCTGTTTGCTATGAGAATGTAGGGAAACCTCAGTTACTCTTTTTGGATTATGCAAAAAACACCAAGTATGTGTAAATGTTAACCATTATGACAAATGGTATCTTAATATAAATGTGTAGAGCCCAGAGTCCATTTTCAGCCCCAAAAGGGGGCTCTGAGCCATCAATTCCTTATTTACTGGCCACTTCACTGTCATCTGTGTATCTTTTATTATTTATCACATTCTAGTTGTCTGTCCCAAGGTCTAATAGTTATAATTAGAATAAGAATAGTGGCTTCTCCAGGCAAAAGCTCCTGTTCTTAGCACATCAGGAAACCTTGTGGCTTATTCAACTAGGATGGCATGTGCTCCCATATCCAGTGGTTCTGCTGTGTTTCTTCTCCTTTTAATCAGTTTTCTGGGGAGTAGTTTGGGGTGGTTTTATTTCTGTCCTCCTCCAAACAGCTGCTAGAAGTGAGGCAGACTTCAACATCCCTGCCTGGTTTTGGTTCCTTGTTGTCAGAACAAATGCTGAAACACCTCCTGTAACCCTTGTGTGTGAGACAGGCTGCAGTTCCAGGCATGTCTGATGGGAATTAGATTTGTGCAGCCTCTGCTTCCCAAGAATCTCCCAGGCATTCCCAGTTATCACACTGGCACTGTGTGGAGCTCTGGGGCTCCTCTCTGTGCACTTCCATCACTTCATTCTCTGGTGGCTCTAAGGAGCTCCCGATCTCTGTCATTTGATTTGGAGTTTTCCTCCTTGAGCTTCACTTTTTAGGTGCAATAATCACAGAATGATGGAATATCCTGAGTGGGAAGGGACCCACAGGGCTCATCCAGTCCAGCTCCTGGCCCTGCACAGACACCCCAACAATCCCATCCTGTGCCTGAGCATTTTCCAAATGCTCCTGGAGCTCTGGCAGCCTCGGGGCCGTGCCCATTCCCTGGGGAGCCTGGGCAGAGCCAAGCACCCTCTGGGGGAAGAACCTTTCCCTGATCTCCAGCCTGACCCTGCCCTGGCCCAGCTCCAGCCGTTCCCTGGGTCCTGTCCCTGTCCCAGGGAGCAGAGATCGGAGCTGCCCCTCGGGAGGAGCTGCAGCCCCCGCTGAGCTCTGCCCTCGGTCTCCTTCTCCAGCTGAAGAATCCCAGTGCCCTCAGCTGCTCCTCAGACCCTTCCCCATCCTCGTGTCCCTCCTTTGGACACTCTCCAACAGCCTTAGATCCTTCTGATATTGTGGCACCCAGAACTGCCCCAGACCTGAGGTGGGGCTGCACCAGAGCAGAGCAGGACCATCACTTCCCTCGAGTTACTGGTGGAGAGAAGATGCTCTGCACAATTGTTGAGACAGTTAATTTCTAATTAGGTCTCCTTGAGGTCACTGGTTTTTGTTCTCTGAAAGTCCTGCTAATTAAGAATTAACCTGAAGAACAATGAGGCTTAGAGGGGAGGTTAAATAATGGAAAGCTGTAGTTTAGCAGTGCAGTGTTCAATATTAATGTAGCACTATTAACATTAGCCTCAATCTTAAAAAAAAAATCTCAGAATGGTTTGGGTTGGAAGGGACCTTACAGCTCATCTAACTTCAACTCTCTGCCATGGGCAGGGACAACTTCCACTAGACCAGATTGCTCAGTGCTCTGTGTACCCTGGCATGGAACACTTCCAGGGATGGGGCGTTAACAACTGTTTTCATTGATATCCCTAAGAAACCCTTTGCAAGTTAATGTTGCATTGGATTGGGCTGGTTTATGGTCCTGTTTATGGGCNTCTCAGAATGGTTTGGGTTGGAAGGGACCTTACAGCTCATCTAACTTCAACTCTCTGCCATGGGCAGGGACAACTTCCACTAGACCAGATTGCTCAGTGCTCTGTGTACCCTGGCATGGAACACTTCCAGGGATGGGGCGTTAACAACTGTTTTCATTGATATCCCTAAGAAACCCTTTGCAAGTTAATGTTGCATTGGATTGGGCTGGTTTATGGTCCTGTTTATGGGCTTTTCTTCCCCTCTGAGTGTGGTGTGATCTGCTTTGGAGCAGGATTTGTGAGCTGGTGGATGGCAATGAAGGGTGTGGTGGTTTGGGAGGTGCAGGGTGTCACACTAGGGGGCTGGTTTGGAGAATCCGAGGGGCAGCTGTGTGGAACTGGAGTCTGGGATGGCTGTGGACAGAGGAGGAGCTGCTTCAGGTGCAAGGCACAGAGTTTCTGAAACCATCACCAATGCTTCTTAACCACTGGCTCTTTGCAGACTGCAGAACATCTCCAAGGAACATCCAGGTTTTACCAGAAGATTTCTGCATTTCTGACCTCTACGTGGCTTCCAGATCTTATTTGGTGGAGAGACGAACTGGCCAGTCACTTCCAAAGCCAGCTGTGCCCACTTCTTCCTGAAATTCCCTCTGTCCTGCTCAGTAGCATCACTGCTGTTAATCCTGATCCTCAGGTACTGTACAGAAATGCTTGGACTTGTGGTAATTTTTTGATCAGGTCCAGTAAAAGTTGTTTTTCCAGTATTGACAGGTATTCTTCTTTGGTTTAGCAAAGGATTTAAACAGAGTTTGAAAACAAATGCTTCTAATATTAGAACATTCTGTGATTCAGTTCTGTGATTTTAATATCTGTGGATTTCCAGGGAAGTGTGTGAGACACAAGGACACAGCACCTCTCCAAATCGAGTGCTTCCAATCTCTTGCCTGCCTGGAAGCGCCTGCAGGAACACTCACTGCTGTCTATAAGCAGAATAATAATTAACCTTTCACTTCTGTTAGATTAGCAAGTGCTCCATAACAGATATTCCACTGAATGAAATGTTACAAGAACTCCTCACTCTTATTGGGGGAATTTATTCCTTGAGGGTATCCAATGTTGCTTTCAGGCCTTTACTAGCCTTTCCTACCTTGGTGTAAATATTTAGAGTGGGTTTTCAAAGCAGCCCTTAATCTGACCTGATTTCTATACCTTTTGAGGGAATGTTCTGTTTATTTCTTTCCCACAACACCACCAGCCTTTGGACAATTGTGGTCTTCTGCCAGTGTTTTTAGATGAACAAAACCCTTTGAGACACAATTCCAGGGAAGGGCAATTCTTGTTCACAATGAAGTTTTAATTTTGAAAATAATGTAGCATGAGAACTTTTCTGCCATTTCAACCAAATTTGGGGATTACCATGACTCTGAGAATCAATGCCATGAAAGCTTAGGGGTTTAGCAGTGCACTTAGCAATTTGCCTAAAGGTTTATCCCACTTGTGTGCGGGAAAAGGAGGCTTAGTGTTGTTGATTTGCAGTCACTGTGGCTTTCAAGCAGAAGCATGAGCCATAAAGAGTCTGATGTACTCATAAAAGATAAATCTGCTCTATGCTTTTAAGGCATAAAATAAGGCATCATTTAAAACAGCCAGGGATTTTATGCAAATCCCTTATTAGGGGAATTATAAATCATTAGGAATTGAACAGCAAGATAGCAGGCATTTTCTGGGGGTGGATCTTTGCCTTGATGCTGTGGAAAACATGATGTCAATTTAAAAACCACATGCTCTTCCCAAGTTCAAGTGCTCTGTGCCTCCCAGGCCTGAGTGAGGCTGAGACCACTGTGTGTTGTGGCTTTTTCTCAGAGTTATGGAATTACAGCATGGTTTGGGTTGGGAGGGACCTCAAAGCCCATCTCGTTCCACCCCCTGCCATGGGCAGGGACATCTTCCACTATCCCAGGGTTCTCCAAGCCCTGTCCAACCTGGCTTTGGACACTTGCAGGGTGGAACAGCCACATTTTTATAGCTGGTTAGGCAGAAAGGCTGATTTCCAAAGCAGGGCTCAATGAGCTACGCTCTCAGCAGGCAGCAGCTCACCCTGATGTCTGCCCTGGAGCTTTGCAAAGTGCTACCAACTGAGAATGTTCCCAAGTGTCATTAAAATACAACCAAAAAGTGCTGCATGGAAAACTCAGGATCATATTTTAACTTCCTTGGTCTGAAGGTTTGGTACAAGGCCAGTGATCCATGCTTTGCTTTTTGTACATTTTAATTTTTTTCGAGGCAGTGTGTACAAAACCAAGCAGCCCAAAGAACCTGCTCCCACGTGCTGGAGGAGCATGCAGCGAATCCCTGCTTGTGCTCCAGGTAGATCAGAGTTTGAGAAAGAAATCCTGGCAGGATGGTGGGAAAAATGAGTGGAAATGGAGGGAGAGGGAAGCTGCTGTGTACCGAGCAGCTCTGTGTGTGATCTGGGGAGCAATTGGCAGCAGTAATTGTAATAACCTTTATGCTTTTTGTTGGTTAGTGCATGAGCCAATGTCTTGTTTTCAGTCAATTTGTCTGCTGGATTTTCTGCCTGCTCTGGACCCCAAACAGATTGCTTTGCCTGTGCTGGTTTTTGGAGGCATTTTTATGAGTGCTGTGCATAGAGCCTATTAACCTGCAGCAATTCACTCCTGATAGGAGCAGCAGCTCACAACGCAGTCATTAAAGCCCAGCTTGGGTTGGGAGTGACAACATCCCCGTGGAAGCTTTTAACTGCAAGGTCCCCTGTCAGCAGAAAGAGGATTTCTTCATTTTAGCCTAAAATAAAAGTACTTTCTGCTGCTGAGCCTCAGGATGCAAACATTCACCTTAGGGATACGCAGAGCCAGTGCTGATGCTGCTTCTCCTCCTGTTTGGTCCATGCTGGAATTCTTTTCCTGTCCCTCAGTTTTTCTGGATGCTGGGACATTTGCTCAAAGGGTGCAGCCCTTGATGGTCATCTTCCAGAGCATCTCCTTGAACTCCCAACCTGTGCAGGTGCCCTCCAGGACAGAGGAGTCAGGGCATAGCAGCGTTTTCAGGGAGGTTTTAAGGAAGAAGGGGAACCTCCATCCCTCTCCTCTGTCCACAGACATCCCTAAGTCAAGGTGGATGAGATTCTTTACTTTAAGTTCCAGAAAACTGATTTTGTTGCTCCTCCTGATGATCAGTTCTCCTCGTGCTGCCCCTTTAGTAGCTTCCCTGCTCTGACACGAAGTTTGTGTGGGTTTTTTAATAGCAGTGATTAAGGGCAGGTCTACACAAAGTTTCCTCCTTACTTTTTGCTTAAGCATAGCTCTGGTTTTTTTTTTTTTTTTTTTTTTCTGGCTAATAGTAGATAAGAATCCCAGAACTGGGTTCAGGGAACTGAATTTGCCCTGATACTGTAACCTAGGCCTGCTGAAAATGTCCAGCAGCACAGACTGACCTAACAGGAAGGCTGATGTGTGGCAGGGGACTGGCAGAAAGTAGAGCAGTTCTTTCATGTGGAATTTCAGATCTTTGGGCTTTCCCTGCTGGAGTTGATGTTAAGTGTGTTGCCATAGGAGCTCTCACATACACAAGCTTTGAAAGTTGCATATTTTATTTCAGATTCTGAAATAACCGTGTAGGATACACGAGGAGCTGGACATTGGTGCTGAAATTCAAAATCCCTGTGGAAAAGCAGCCCCGGATGCAGCACTTGTTGCTCTGTGCACTTGAGGCACAGATTTAGAGCTCAGATTGCCAAGATCTGTGTGCAACCTCTGAAGAGGGAGTGGGAGGCACTTCCAGAGGATCTTTCAGGTCTGTGAGTCTGTGTTTCAGCATGAGCTCAGTGAGAGCGCTCTGAGCTCTCTGAGTTGAGACTCTGAGTGCTGTGACATTATTTCATTGACAAGCACCATGGCCTTGGCCCTGCTGAGTTGCCTTCAGCATCTTCCACTTCTTTTAACTTCAGTGCTGAGGGAGGCGTGCTCAAGGAACTGCTCCTCATTACCACATCAGCTTTTCACCCAGCTCTTCAGGTTGTGTGGGCATTGCCTTTCACACACCCCAAACTGCAGCAACTGGGATTTGCTGTGGGTCAGTGGCTGTGCTGGTGGCAATTATGGTTTGATTTGGGGTCATTGCCCCATGTGTTCTTTCTCATTTCATGCTGTGTGAGCACCACCTAAGATGGGCCATGTTTTGGGGTGGAGATGCTGCCTGAGCTCCCCGGAGAGCAGCACAATTTGCTCAGCTCCCAGACCTAATCCCACATTGCTGTGAGCTCCCAGGTTTAGTTCACGGCCCAGGGATGTGCTTTCCTCTTCCAAAGCTTGAAAGATTTGATTGTTGTGCAGCTGAACTGGGCATTAGGGAGGGATAAAACACCCAGGACAGCTCCTCCACGTGGGCTTCCCCAAAGCAGACCTGGCAGGATGAGTCCTGCAGCATTGGCAGTGCCAGCCATGGAGTCCAGCAGTTGGCTCTGGGACATTCAGGCTAAAGTTGTAAAGCAGGAGGTTCAAAAGGGCAGGTTCATCCTGCCTTTTGCTTTCAAACCTTGCCTGTGGCTTGTCTTTATCTGAGTTGGTGAAAAGGGTCAGGTCTTGCCTGGCTGGCACCCTGAGTCTGCTGTGCAGCCTGATCAAGTTGTACCAACAGCTTGGGTGAGAGCACATCTGGCTGGTGATCCCACATGGATGAGGCTTGTCTGGGGGAGAAATGTTGGTCCTGGGACTTCATCTATTTACATTCAGAGAAAATAATCCATAGCTACAGCCCAGAGTGGCTGCATGGCTGTATCAGGAGGCAGAAGGTGACATCCTGGCCCTGGCTGAGTCCTGCTGGAGTCTGGCATTGATTTTCATGGAGCCAGGAGTTCAGGCAGCCACTGGCATTTGTAAATAAAAACCCCTAACCTTTAGAAGGAGGAAGGACTACACTGATGTCTACCAGAGCTGGCACAAAGATGAAGGTATAGCTTGGAGAGGAATAAAACATTACAGGTTTTCATTCTTCCTAAAATTTGACAGCTCACATTTAGATTGTGTCCATCACTCAGTATTCCAGAAAAGAGCACCTTTAAAGAACTCTTGAGCTACTGTGCTCTGCCATTAGTGCTGATGGGCACAAAGGCTGGGAGTCACTGTCTCATTCTGTCTTCTGTAGTTTAAGATATCCCCTTCCCTACCCAGAAGGGGATCAAGGGGAAGTGAGATCCATTTCAAACTGTCTGAAATACAGTCACCAGAACTGCACATCTTCCTTGATGAGCCCTCTCTATCCCAGACATTTTGCTGCCTGGGATCTTCCTGTGGTGCCTCCACTACCCTGTACTAAACTGTGTAGCCATCTGAAGAGAACACGCACAGTGGGGAGGGAAGATGTGCAGGGAACACAGTCAACACTGTGTTAGTCTGGATTCCACAAGGAAAACTATGCTGCTGCACACAGAGCAGGGAGAGGAGAGAGTTTGAGAGTGATGCTGCCTAATTCAGGGGCAGGATTTGGTGAATTACATCAGACATGAGCCTTGCTGAGTGAGAGAGAGAGAAGCGCTCTCTCTGCTGCCCCTGATGTGCTCAGCAGGGCTGGCAGGGAGAGGTTACCTCAGTGCAGAGCTCCCATCTGGCTCTGGAGGTACTGGCAGTGCAGCATCTTTCTCCGAGGGGTTTGGTGTTGTCTCACAGAGATAATGGCTGAGCAGATCTTTGCCTTGGAAAGTACCTTGTGTGTGAGGAGATGAGATTGTGGAGTGCATGGGGATTCTTCCTGCAGTTTCTGTTCTCCTGCTGAGGCTGTGAGCAGCCTGGAAGACTCCTTGCAACTTAAAAGACTCTCTCAGATCATCTGACAGCAAAAGCTCTTCCTTTGTTGTCAGAGCTGGGAACAGAAAACACTGTAAGCACCAAGAGGAGATCACGGGCTTGGTCATATTTCTGTGTGACAGTTAAATATTCATGGCTTTGCTGCAGCTCCAGTCTCCTCTGAAATGTGCTTATTCTTGTTTCTGCTGAGGATTTTACAGCACGTTTTTGTTCTGCTGTGAGTTTCCTTCCCGGACCTGTCTGCCTTCATCTGGGTAATATTGTCTGAAACAAAGCAGGGGCTCAGGGTTTCTTTTAAATGCTTTTGGAAAAACCGGTGTGTGTTCAATCCTAGCTGTGGCACAAAGTGGTCTTTTCCAGTGTCTCAAGGTGGCAGAAGTTGGAATTTGTCACCCAAACAGAGTAAGAATAAATTGGCAAATTGGAATAAGTAAAAGCAGGAGGTTGTGGATGTGCCCTCCCTCCCTGCTCATCCTGACCATGGCAGTGTGCATGGAGAGGATGTCAGTGCTGTGAGAAGCCCTGCAGACACACAGGGGGACGGTTATGGTTCCATGAGCTTGGGGTTTGAAACCTATCACAGCATAAGTCACAGTATCCCTGGGGCTGTGCAGCTGCTGTTGGCCGAGTGCAGGGAGCTCTCCTCCCTGGGATGAGGCTTTTCCCATGAGATGGGAGGTTGGTACAGGGCTCAGAGCCTCACGGGAGAGGTGTTTTCAGGTAGGGATCAAAGGCTGGGCTGCCTCTTCACCACTCTGCAGGGTTTGGGGAGTCTCCTCTCCTCCCACCAGGGGACAGGTCAGCACTCAGAGCTGGTGCATCCACAGGCTTGGGAAAGGATTTACAGCTGCTGTGATGTTGGAGGAGTGAGAGGAACCAGCCCTGAGGTGAAACCAATACAATTCTCACACCTACCTTCTTGTGGAACTAAAACTAATTCTTGTGGAATTAAAAGCAGCACCAAAGTCTCAGAAACAGTGGCCAAGTTCTTTCAGTAGGAGAGGGCTCCTGCAGCTGCCTGCAGAGGGTTGCTCTCTGTTCTGTGTCCCAAAGGGCTCAGCTCAGTATTAGAATGACTGGCTCCATGCAATTCTCTCCTGCATTACAGGGAAAGTGACTTTCTCCCTGTTTTTCCTGCTCATGGCATAGGAAGGCTGTGTCAGGAGCTCTCCACTGGGACATTTTAGCCAGGCTGGACAAAGCAGGGCTCTCATCCTGCAGCCATGTGTGTATTTTCTAATTCATGAGGAGAAGGATTTTCTGGGAGAAATAAGACTTTTCAAGCTCCATTTTCTGCTGGTTTGTGAACTCCCATTCGGTTTGGCTGCTGGAAAACAGACTGTGACAGATGACAGGAACAGTTCCCACAGGCCTTGCTTCCCAGGTGTGGCCACATCCCTGCTGTGGCCTTGGAGCAGCATCCTGGGATCACCACGGATCCACAGCTTACACCAGGGTGCTCCCCTTGGATTTTCCCCGTGTCCTGGAGCTGCATGATTCTCCTGAAGGTTTTTATAGAAATAGAGGCTGGTGTTGGTTTGACCACATTTGTCCCTTCTTTTCCTTCTTGAACATTCACAGACATGAGGTTTGCTCAAGGAACAGCTTGAAGAAATAGAAAACTGGGATTTTGCTGCATTCCTGCTTTGTAGGGCTGGTCTGGGCTCGTTGCACTGCTGCAGATAGGAGCTGGCATCATGCACTGGAAATGGGGAAGATCTATTTCCTTAAATCCACTTTTCCTCTGATGATATTTTCCACAGCAAACAAGTGTAGTATCAGCAGTGGAGGCTGGGGAATGATGGATTGCAGGACAGAATGGACAGATCCACTGGGAGATGCCAAAGCTCTTGGTTTGGTGCAGTTGATTTGACTGAAACAGGGTGAAAAGTGAAATCCCCAGTTCTGCTTTCAGGCAAATATCTCCTGGAGCACAGGGGATAGAAGAAGGAGACAACACAAAAAGCTGCTGAAGTGGAAAGGCAGTTGTCAGAGGGGTTTCAATATTCAAATGAATTTCATTTTCTGGTTGTTACTTTGAAACATTTGTGGAATGCTCTCAAGTGCCTGTCATTTGCCAAGCAGCACACCCGAAATCTCTCAGGTGATTACACAATTAAGCAGCATTATACGGAGCTCCTGATGCAGAGTGGATGCTGCTCCATGCAGGGTTAGTCCCTTTTCTCTCCATCATAAAAGTCCTGATGAGACCATGTTGAAAATTAATTTCTTTTTCTGTTTTTGAAAAGGTCAGTCCACATGAGCTGAGGACAAATTAACACCTGCTGTAAATCAAAGTAGAGCCTTAAAAGTAGTGAAGCCTTTTTGAGCTACACCTGAGCCTGTGTTTTAAAAGTGACTAATTTTTTTTTCCTGCATCCCTGGAATGATTCCTACCCACTGTGAACTCTGCCTAAATGCATCTGTATTTCTGGAATGTTCAGAGCACAAGCTGACAAACATGACTTTCAAGAGTTGTCTTTGTCCCTGGACTGTGGCCTTGCTTACAGAGCGTGCAGTCACAGCACATTCTCCTGAGTGATACATCCTTACACTTGCACTTGTACAAGTTGCTTGCTTGGCTGCCCAGAAAATGGATGAGAAACAAAACAAGGTGCTGAGCCTGGGAAATGCTGCACTTGTGTCGAGCTGTGACCTAAATGCCAGTTTTTTGCCAATCCATGAGGATGTGGCACGATGAGACTTACAGATATGTGTCACTTGTGGTGACATGAGCACAGGAGAAATGTGCTATTTTGGCTACAGGCATGTAGAAGTTCATGCAATCCCTTCCCTACCCTTCCATTTGATTAGTTAATTAGAGCATTGCTTTCACAAAGCCCTTTTCTGCTGAGTGCTCAGCAGAGTCCTGGAGAATTGAGGTCTCAGCTGATGGATGCAGCTCCTGGTGATGTCCGTGGGTGCTCTGCCTGTTGGGGAGTCACTGGGCTGGACCCTGGGAATGCTCAGGCTCTTGGGAAGCAGTTGCAGATTCATATTCTTGGGATATCACTTAACTGAAGCAACTGGAATAGTTGCAAGAAAGCAAATTATATAAATTAACAACACTGGGCTGAGTTTAATCCACCAGCTGCATCCTCATGTGCTCTGTGGCCATAAGATCCTGTTTTTCCTGCTTTATTTTAAGGGACCAAGATAACATGGAAGTGAGAGCTGTCCTTTGTGCATTTCAGGCAGTGGAGAAGGTGTTTGCAGTGCCAAAGGGATTTTACTGGCAGACAGTTGAGAGTGATGACAAACACTTCCCTGACAGCAGTGCCATGGAGGCTTGCAGAGACACAGACACCGAGGTAAAGAACAAACAACCCCCTCCTTCCTCACTTGGGGGCTGAGGGGGGACATTGAGAGACAATTAAATGCCCTGGAATATTTCAGTCTAGAGGTTTGATACAAATACTGATCTGGAAGTATTTTTTACTGAGACCTAAATATATCAGCTGAGTATTTTATGTCATCAGTATTGATGTGCTGATTGCTCTGAGCCACAGAAGATTAAACTTTGAAATGTGTGGGTTGGAGAAAATGCTACCAACCAGGTGCAAATCTGTAACAGTAGACAAAATTTTGATAAGCTGGAACCACTTGACTGTAAGCCAGTAAACAGCACAACTTTGATTAAACTTGGGCTCAGAAACGTTCTAAGAAATTTCTGAAGGTTCTGGTACTGCCTGACCTTCAGTAACTGTGTATGTTGTGTGAACAAGTAGGGAGTAATCCTACTGATTCTACCCCAAGAGAAGAGAAGGTTAAAGTGATTTCAATTAGCTCTTGGTTAGGAGTGCAGCACAAAATGTACAGGACCTCACCTCTGTGAAATGAGAGAGAAGGGCAGGGCAGGGCCAGCAGCAGTAACTGGGGTCAGCCGAGAGTCACAGAGCCGCAGAGAGCTTTGGGTGGGGAGGGACCCCAAAGCCCATCCCAATCCCCCCCTGCCATGGGCAAGGACACCTTCCACTATCCCAGGCTGCTCCAAGTCCCCTCCCACCTGGCCTTGGACACTTCCAGGGATCCAGGGACAGCCACAGCTTCTCTGGGCACCCTCTGCCAGGGCCTCCCCACCCTCCCAGGGAACAATTCCTTCCCCATATCCCATCTATCCCTGCCCTCTGGCAGTGGGAAGCCATTCCCCCTTGTCCTGTCCCTCCATTCCTTGTCCCAGTATCCTCTCCAGCTCTCCTGGAGCCCCTTTAGGCCCTGGAAGGGGCTCTAAAGTCTCCCAGGTGAACATCCCCAGCTCTCCCAGCCTGGCTCCAGAGCAGAGGGGCTCCAGCCCTCAGAGCAGCTCCGTGGCCTCTTCTGGACTTGCTCCAACAGGCCAAAAGCTTTCTTGTGTTGGTGGCCCCAGAACTGGGTGGCCAGAATTGGTGATGTCTGAGACCAGGCCAAGCACAACTCAACAAAGCTGCAATGGAGAGCAAAGCCAAGTGCCAGGCTCCTGAGGAAAAGGGAGGCTGGCACTTCCTGAGGTTTCCCAGTGCTGGATGGCTGTGTTATCACAGCTGGCCCCAAGCCCAGGCAACCCCAGAGACTCAGAGCAGCTACAGGAAAATTCGTCCTTACTGGCTGCTGTGAGTACTGGGTTAATAGCAGGAGAGCTTGAGCTAGACAAACATAAAGAAATGGAGCTTTTATTCCTAATTAGACCACTTTTATATGATTTGAGTAAATTTATATCTTCATTTATCATGATGGTAAAGCCTCATAATGTTTTTATGGGGGAGTAGCATTTCATTTCAAGTGTCCAGTAGTGATGGATTCATTTGGCGTTTGCTGCAGCCATAAACCTTGAGCTGGGGAAATCCTTGAGCTGCTCAACATCCAGGAGAGCCATGCTTAAATTTGGGGCCAGAAAATCAGCTTGTCTGAGCCCCAGCTAGACAATTTATTATCCACAGCACCACACAACTCCCTGTCGTAAAGCGCTTGCTTTTTAAAACAATTTGTTTCTCTGATGGGGAAAATAATAATAATTTGCTTCCCTTTTGGGTATAAACATTCAGAACGTGTTGGTGTGAGTCTTCCTACATGCCAGGATGGGCTGAAATGGATTAGGCTGATAAAGAAGACTCTGAAATGTAAATTTGGGACAGTACCAGTGATGTTTGCCTTTTGATATTTTTTTAATGTTGATTTCGGTGCTGTTAAAGGTATAGAGACACAACCAGTCAGTCTGTTATTATTTAATCATCCAGAAAGATGGGCAAATGGCACTGCACAAAATTACCAGCAGAAGGGATGCCCTGTGGGCTTTGCCCCAGATGCCTTGCAGTTCTTTACTGGTAAGTTGAAGTGACAAAAGGCAGAGTTACAGCAGCAGAAATAGATTAAATTATAATTATCATTGGTAATTGTGATTTAGTCCAAAGCCAAGAGCCTTCTGTGCGAACTGCACATAAACAGAAACCAAACCCAAGCCTCTGTGTAGCTCTGGCAGTGCAGATCCATCCTGGGAACTACAGGTGAGCAGCAGGGCTGCAGCTCTGAGGTTGTGGAGGACTTGGAAGCATTTCCCTCATTTTTCCATGTTTTCCTCTGGCTGTCCAGGTTGCCATGGTGTTGCTGTTTGAGGCTCTGTTCCGAAGTCCCCTGGAGACCCATCACACGCTGCAGCTGCTCGCGCGCTCTGGGCTGGATGTCTGCGGCCTCCACCTGCTCTACCCTGGGCAGGACCTGCTGCTCTCGAGCTCAGGTGAGCTCTGCTTCTCCTCCATAGCTTCCACTGTGCTGAGGAAGGCAAAGCACTGAGGTGAAGGGTGATGAGAGTCAGATTTGCATGAGACCCCATAAGCAGATTTGCTTTATCAGTTCCTATATCTTCCCCAAAAGAAATGATAGAGTAGCTTGGACTGTTTCTTTCTTTCTGTTCCCAGTGTTGAATATCCACGAGCTGAATTTTTAACTCTTGATACGTTTTTGGGTCTCAAATTTTAGTTGTTGTTCCTTTGCAGTGAGCTTTCACACATTTCAGTGCCCCGAGTTCCAGGGATAGGCTCATGTGAGTTAAATATAATCTTTTAGTTCCCCACTGATACTCCTGAAGGTTTTAACTGCAGAAAATACAGCCTCCCTTTTCCACAATTCCCCCGTCTCATTGCCTATGGGACTTCAGGAGTTCTGATTTATCTGTCCTGTAATTGCACTGGCTGATAAACCATCACCAAAATGTCACATTATTTAACAGAATCCCATCTGAGGTGGGAGAGCAGCAGGATAAGTAAATAACCATGATCTGGGGCTCTGAACTCAAATCACAAAGTCTTTAACATCAAACACCAGTGTGTCAAACATTGGCATGTACCACTCAAGTCCTTATTTTTTCCCATTTGAGAAGCAGAGATGATGCAAGCCTGTCTTAAAGCACTGTGGGATATTTTTGGTTGCTACTGCAACACAACTCCAGAACAACACGTGTTCCCTCAGCTGCAGAGGTTAGAGATTGCCTCTGCTTGTGGCCTGTGCTTCCTTCTAAGGCAGGAAATTCTCCTGGAAGGTTCAGATGTGCCACCATCTCGCCCAGACAATCCATTTCTCTTGGGAAAGGCACAGGCAGGCTGAGAGGGAGAGAAATGGGTTTCCTTTTCCTCTGGCAGAAGGGGAATGGAGACGAGCTTAATGAGAGAAAATTCCCCAGTCTCCTTGCTCTCTTTTTGCATTTGAAAGCAATAGGAGCAGACTGCCTTAGGAATGAGAGTTGCAGTTGCAGCTGTCTGGGTGCTGTGCACGGAACACATTCCTGGTGAGAGCTGGAGAAATGGAGGAGGGCTCCAGAAATGAATAAGAAAACCATAAAACTAGCAGTCATTAGGAGCTGACAGGCAGCAGATCTGCTTCAATGCTCTGTAGCATGCACCATTATTTAAGAACATTTCATATGAAGAGAAAATTCATTTGAGCTGAGGACTGCTGTGCAAGTTTGTAAATTAGATTTTTATCCTTAGCTTGATAACTCTAAAATTATTATTTTAAATATTTACTGCCAGTTTCTCCATTCTCTACCTGCTCTGGAGATTTGTTTTCTGCCTTCTGATTCTTGTGCAAGAAATTATACATTTGAATATGGTTTTAAACCTAAGGGAAGAAAATCACACACCTTGCTGCTTTTTCTGATATCTGCAGTAAGAAGTACAAAGGAGGCAAATTTGCTTTTTCTGGGGTTACTTCCTGGACCCCAACTATGCTGGAGAAAGGTTTGCCAGAGTCATAGGGAAAAGTTGTTGAAGGAAATAAGGAAAGTCAGGGTTCAGATCCTGGCAGAAAATTAAAGGTGGCAAATCAAGTATTTGCCTGGATCTTACAGCATTGTACAAAATCTGTATTTGATGCAGAAGGAAATCATATAGAACAGAAATCCCCAGATTTCCAGTTTGTGATCCCCTTCAAAAACATCCCTTCCCTCAGGCTTCTGTTTTTCTCCTGTCTCTACTTCAATCCCCCAGCCTTGCTTGTGGTCATGAACAAGAGGAACTTGAAATGCTGGCTTAGAGTCACAATTTGGGTTGGAAAGGACTCTAAAAACCACCAATTTCCAACTCCTGCCACGGGCAGGGACACTTGCAGTGCATCACCTGCTCTGTCATAACTTTTCACAGCAAAAATGAGGCAACCAATTCCTCTTTCTTCAACAGACTGCCTTGAATAACCTCAGGTTTGCTATTGGGTACAAATGTGCAGGTGCTGCCAGCATCTCTCCCTGAGGACAGGGAACCAGGTGGTTGATTCCCAGGACAGGGAACCAGGGGATTGGTTCCCAGGACAGTAACCAGGCGGTTCCTCTGTTGAGGTCTGGCTCTGACAGATCTGAAAAGAGCCCTCGAGTGGAATGAATGACCTTGGGGTGGGTTGTTCCATGTTTTACTCACACATGTGTTTGTTTCCACAGAAAAGCTGCCTTCCTCCTATACTTCAAAGCCTGGCAAGGTGCCCCCAGTGCTGGCATTAGGTGTGAGAGGGCCCAAAGCCTATGGCATCCTGCAGGACATCACCCGTGGCTGTCCCAGGGCCCGGAGCCAAGCGGAGCCTCTCGTGTCCCTGCCCCTGCCCAGCCAGGTGCACAGGGAGCTGTGCCTCTGGTTTGGAGGGAGAGCTGCTGGAATCCTGCCCCCAGCTTCCAGGTGATGGCCCCAGATGGTTTGGAGCTGTTGTTCCACAGGCAGTGAGCCATGGAGGCGGGCAGGCATTCAGTGCTCTCTGTGGCAGCCTTCTGAAGGTCCTGGAGCACGGGAGTGCAGGGGGAGCAATGCCTCTGCTGTTGTATTTCCAAGCCAGTTATGCAGTGTGCATAAATCCTTCTATCTTCTGCAGCAGATCATAGAATCCTGGAATATCCTGAGTGGGAAGGGTCCCACAAAGATCATCCAGTCCACCCCCTGGCCCTGCACAGACACCCCAACAATCCCACCCTGTGCCTGAGCATTGTCCAAGTGCTCCCGGAGCTCTGGAAGCCTTGGGGCTGTGCCCATTCCCTGGGGAGCCTGGGCAGTGCCCAGCACCCTCTGGGGGAAGAACCTTTCCCTGATCTCCAGCCTGACCCTGCCCTGGCACAGCTCCAGCAGTTCCCTTTGGTCCTAGATGTGTCAGGTGTGGGACAGTTGCTTCCTGTTCCCTGGTATCCAGGCCTGTCATTCATACTCTTGCAGCACCATTTGGAGACCTGGTGCTGGAGAAGAGCTGCAAGGCTGTGTGCCAGTGAGTGACCCTCTCCTAGGGAACCCCTGGCTTTGCCCTATGTCCCCCCATATCAACTGATAAAGGGATTCAGTACAAAAAGGTTCTTTGGAGAGAAGTGAGTGAAAATGAAGGGTGGCTTATAAACCTTTACCTGCATGAGAAACTCTGCTGCAGAAAGCTCAGCCAAGACCCTGCACCTGCAGGTTCTGGAGAGGTTTTTAGGGATCCTGCCTGATCCTGGGGGCAGGGTGGCACTGTCCGAGGCAGCAGGCTGGAGGTGAGCTCCTCTGCAGTGCTGTCAGTGCTTTCTGTGAGTGGCAAAGCTCAGCCGTGTGGAATTAACCTGTGGATTGCTGTGGAGGATTGTGTCAGAGTTCAGCTCTGCTCGGCCACCACCAGTGACGTTCATCATTTTTATTTTTTAAGATGTGAAAAAAAAATCAGTTTGGCCGACTTTCATTCTCTTTATTCGTTTATTTTCCTCAGGGATGCTTTTTTGCTCTTACAAAGATGATGAATGCTGCTCCTCATACTGGTATAACTCAGTCCAGAGTGGTGCTACATCCTAAATAATGCACTTGTCTTCTCCTAATGCTGGTAATTTGGTCTGTTGGGAGACAGGAATACAAACTACAGCTCAGATTGCCCTTTTCAGATTACACTTGCAAATGCTGTGGGCTCCTGGGAGTGAGCAAGCAGGATGTGTTCCAGCCAGCTCCGTGGTGGTGGCAGGGGATGAGGCAGGTTTGCCTGAGCTCACAGTCCCAGCCAAAACTGTTCCCAGACAGTCCCTGGCTTTCAAACACACCTTCTGTTCACCCTGCCCTGATTGGGTCCTTTTGGGTATGCAGGAATGTTGTGCAAGTTTCACTGGCATGATCATCTCTGCCAGACTGGCTCGTGCTTGTTGCCTAACGCGAACCTTTCAAACTGGTTAAACTCAGCCTAAAGAACCCAAAGTGAAAAGCAACTAGGATGTGTCTGTGGGTGGGAAAAGCTCTGCTAGTGCAGCCTGACATATTTCTTGATTCCCAGATTTCTTTGCCAAGCTTTAGCTTTGCTTTAGCTACTTTTAATTGAACACAGAGAGCCTCAGGGGGAGTAATATGAAAAGATGTTCAGTCAGAGAGACCTTGATGCAGCTCATGTCACGGACAAGGGATTGGAATGGCTTTTCCAGTAAAGCAGTTTTACCAAAGAAGCTACTGTGGCCTTGGATTTGTCACAGAAAGTAGGTTTGAGTCAGAACCTTTTAATATTTTTCATTTAATATTTATCATTTTTCTGCAGCTCTCAGAGTCCTTCATCAACTGGGGCAGGAGCAGATGAAGAAAAAGTTGATCTTCAGGGCTTGATGCTGCCTCGACCTCCAGCCATGCTTGTCTCAACTACCAAAGGTCAGTGTTAGGAAATGAAATTTGAGGGTTTATGGTTCTCCTTCACTGATAACATCACTTTACACCAGCCCACCCAAGGCAATTCTGCCTCCTTGGATTGCTCAGGGCTGTGACCTGACCAGTTCTGGAGCCAGGAATGCATTTCTGGTGGGACGCTGTTGCCTAAAATGAAGCAGCGGAGGGGTGGCACCACCTCACCCTCCTCATGGGAGCAGCTGCTGGGGTCCTGGGGGCTGCTTAGGTGTCACTGAAGGGGGAAAAAAGGAACAAAAACACTGCACAGGACAAATCTCTGCACAGAGGGGCCTGTTCACCAAAGAAACAGTCACATGAAGACCTAGCAGAGTCCTTAAACTGCATGTTTATTGATCAGATATCATCTGCCTCTCCTGGTGAAGACTGAACAGTATATCAGGGGAATTAGATGGTTAAGGCTTCTTTTAGGGCAGGACTGACCACACAGTCAGAAAGGAGAGCACTTTATGGGACTAATATCTATGGGTTATCACCTGGTTCCACTCAAATGCCCATTTTCCCTTTGCAGGAGCAGTGTTCTGCTCCTGAATTTGTACCTAACTAGCAGCAAACTGTGTCCAGGGGACACCTGCCAAGGCCTTGCCTGGCTAAAAGGTGTTGGGGTCCTGCTGGAAATGCCAACATCCTCTGGAGTGGGCCTGGCACAGCACATCTGGGGTGCAGGGGGTTTTTGGACAGTGCTCTTGGAGCTCTGGGCTGGTTTGTGCTGCCCCGGTAGAAGGTGGTTTCACAGGAACGAAGCCTGTGGGGAGCAGAAGTTCAGCAGCTGTCAGGGAGGAGATGGCAGAAGGAAAGCAGGATTGGAGTGACAGAGAAAGAAGGCATGGGGAATTACATTGCCAAAGGAAAGAATCCGTGAGAAAAGGATGAAAGCGTAAGCCAAAAAGATGAAAAAGAAGTGGAAGAGAAGGAAAATAGAGAAGGGAGAAAGGAAAAAAAAAAAAAAAATTTTGAGACAGTTTTTCATCTTTTGGCACACGTTAACTCAGGTAGTTTGGCATCCAGCCCTTGGTTCTGTTATTTGGGATTGGGATTGATGGCAGCTGGTGGCTACTGGTGGAATGAGTCATATTTGCTGCCTCCCCTTCCTTTTATGGCCGTTAATGATTCACATTTGCTGTGGGCTGCTGAGCTCCACCACACCACGTTCCATCTGTATGGAGCCTCAGAAGTCACTGTCATGCTTTGCTCCCCAGATAACTTTGCTCTGGCAAGAGGAGCTGAAACGCTGGTCTGGGAGCAGACACCCTTGGGGTTTTCAGGAAAAGAAACATTCACTGACTCCTTCCCTCTGGTCTCTAGCAGCTCCTCTTGGAGGCAGGAATATTTACCCATGCAGAGCAGAGGTACAGCAGCTAGGCAGATCTGCCTCTTCTCAGTAATCAGTGTGTTAGTGACCCAAGCAGATATTCTTTGGGATTAAAGTGTGCAAAAAGTGTTTTTTAAAAGTGTTATTAACTGGAGAGGAACCAAAATCTTCCCAACAACAATCTTAGATTTTGACAGTTCCCATATCATGGTAATGGCTAAAAGCCAGTGTTAAAGCCATAAAGCCAAACAGAGGTTTTAGGCAAAGAACCACCCTGCCTGTCCCCTCCTTAGCGATAAACACGAGGTTTCCCTTGTTTTGGTGCTGTTGCTTTGAACTTCCAGGCTGAGCCTTGGCAGGACAGATATGGATATCACAAAGTCTAGGATAAAATGAAATGTTCACTGTCCTACCCTCAAAATCAATTGGGACACAGAGAAAAATCCTCCAATCTCATTAAATTGGTTGGTTAAACCTAAGAGAAATTACTGGGGCAGTGTGAGGAAACCCATGTAGAAGTGGCACTGAGGATTTGTCTTCAGAGCTCACTCTTGGCAGCTTCTGGAGATCTGAATATGCACTGTGAGGGATAAAAAAGCTGTGTTAGGATTAAGAAAGTATAATAATGGAGGTCATGGTAAAAACAGAGAGATCAGAGGCTTCAGGGAAAAGTCTTGAGCTTGTCTCAGAGTGCTTAAGATATGGCTTGGGCTGCTCAGGAGGCCTTGGAGGCTCTTTCTCCTGAGCTTGCTCAAGGTTGGCAGTGAGCCTGGGATTCAGCTTGGAAAACAGGAGTCTAAAAACCCAGGGTTCTAACCTGAGGTGAATTCCAGCTGTGTCTACAGTCTTATGGAGTCCCTCCCCGGATTCAAAGAGAGCTCGAGCAGCCAGACCTGGTGGAAGAGGATCAGGTAGGACAAGGCAGGCTGGTACCATCACCATGATGTCCAAGGAACCTGTGAGGTCCCAGATGGTACCAAACCAAAGGTGAGATCACAGGTGGTCCAGAGCTTCAGGAGCTTGTGCCACAATCCAGGTCTGGGATGAAAGTTAAAGGCAGGAATAAAGGGGGGACAAGAGGAAGCAGCAGGTGGTGCTGAGCAGGATTGCAGCTGCAGGCTGAGACCACCAGTAACAGCAGAGAGGAATGGCCAGAACGGCTTCATGCTCTTTGGAGTGGATTAATTGATCAAGAACCAGTCGTTCTTGTTGTCCTGTTTGGTCCCTCAGAGTGTGGTCAGGTTTACCAGGCCTCAGTCCTGCCCTGAGTGCTGGGGGCCGCACAGGGACGGCTCCCACAGCCCGGCAGCGCTGACACACTGCATGTGAGCAGCTCCCAGACCTGGGCAGACAGACTGGCTCATCCCATTTGATGATTCATAAAGAATTACTGATGATGCCATAAGCTTTCCCACTCTAGGCTGGCCTTGGATTGCAGTCATGATGAGCTGGATGCAGCAAATCAACCGTAAAACTCAGGGTCACTGCTCAGGATACAGCTGTTTGCCTCAAGGTGGAGGCAGCTGCTGGGAGAGCTGCCTTGCATTGATACCACAGTTCCTGTGACAACAATATACTGTTTTTCTTGCCCTTTCTTTGATCTAGGGGACATCATTCTGCTGGTGTCACCTGTGGTACCTCCACGTGCCTATGGGGCTGTGCTTTCGACCTGTGCTCGCCGGGGCTTTGTGCTGCAAGGACTGAGCCAGCTCCAGCTCTCAGCACAGCAAGCCCTCATGCTGGGCATGACAACAGGGCAGGTACTGTGCCCTTTGTGCCCGGGGTTACCCCTTGTTCTGCAACTAATCATGCCAGAACTCCTCCAGTAAGTGCTCGAGGACACCCATTGTCTCTTTTCCAGCTCTCTGTGTTCCTGTGAGTGGTGCTCTGGCTGCTTTCAGTGCTAGCTTATTCTCCAGTAGGAAAATCCCACAAAGCCTTGGTCTGTCATGGAGAACTGGAGTGTAAATTCATCATCCTACTCCTACGAAAACAAACATGAATTTTGCCATTGATGTGAGAATAAGCAAGAGATGGCAGTAGCCCCACGAACCAAAATACCACACTCTGATCTGCAGAGGTGGTTCAGGAGAAGAGTCTTCACTAACAGACTGATATTTGGTGCTGTACTTCACAGTTCCTCTGGGCCTTTCAGCATGAAGTCCCCTACTTCAGTGCATTTCAGATGGGTTTCAAAAAGAGCTTTCAAAAATAACTTTTTTTTTTTCCTGGAAGCCCTGCCTAGCATGGTGATAGGTTTGAGGTAAAGTGCACTTGGCATTTTGAGAAGTCAGCCTAAGGAAACAGCAATAATCACAAATGCAAGGCTGCAGTCAAACTTAGCATATGCAAGAAGTCCAGTGCTGCACTTCTTACATTATAAATCCCACAGGAATCATATGGCACCTTCTCTCACAAAGGAGTGGACCCCTCACTTCAAATCATCATGCTGAGGGTTCTCTGCTATGTCAGTCAGGAAATGCATAATTTTGCAAATCAAACTCTACAAATCCCCTCTTTTCTGCTTGTTCTGTGATTGAGCCTAAGGAATAACAATGTCCCTGCCCGTAATATTTTGTAGAATGAATATAACCTATTTATGGAATACTACAGCCCAAATAGCCAGATACCTGGAGCATGCTGCTAAGTGACCATTAAGGAGTTAACAGCAGCAACCATGGCTCCAATGTGCTGTTTGGAGCTAAGATTTCTGAAAATCATCCCTTCATTTGGGACTCCAGATAATCTTTGAGTGACTTAGGATGGTGCCACGTATCAGCTGAGTTACAACTGCTGTGGTTTTAGCCCAGCCCAGCTGCAGGGCAGAATGTTTTTGTGTTAAGCCTCTTCCCTGAGTTTAAATTAAGTTTCTCTGTCTCAGGAAAAGATGACACAGAACACCCAGATACTGGAGATCTGTGGCTCAGTGGCGAGCTGTATCTTGTTATGCCATTGTAATTTATCTATTTGCTTGAGCCCTATAGTAATTACATCTGGATTTAGCAGTCTAATCTGCCCCTCATTATTTCAGATTGCTGTCTTTTGCCCTGGCAAGGGCTCAAGCTCACCTGATGGTCCTGCAGGAGGAGAGGTCCCTGCTGGAGCCCGCAGGCACTGCCTGGTGTTGTTGCTGAGAAAGGAGAACGCCAGACATCACATCCCTGCCTTGGTGACAGGTAATGCTTGCCCTGCCCAGCAGCCTGGGAAGGAGAGTTTGCACTTCTCTGTGTGTGAGTTCCACATTAGCAGTCCAACCACAGCTGTGCAGTCAGGGAATATTTATTGGGAATATGCTCATGTTGCTGGAGGAATCTCCAGACCAACGTGTGAATCAGTCACTACTACACATCCAACAGAGCTGCCTGACCTCTGCCAGTTGTTTGATCTTTAGCTCTGCAGTCCTCTTTAATTTAGAATCACCAAGTAGTTCCTCGTGGAAGGGGCCTCAGAAGGCCTCTCATCCAACATCCTGCTCAGCAGAGCATCAGCAATGAATTCCCTCAGGATGCTCAGGGCTTTTTTTCAGTCAGGTCCTGAAAATCTGCAAGGACAGAGATTCTCCTGCCTCCCTGGGCCTTTGTTCCATCATTATGGAAAATGGTTTTCCCTGTTTGGATTTGTGAGCTTTGTCCCTGGACATTTCCAAGCTGGGCCTGACTCTGGCATCTCACACCCAGCACATGGAGGTTGTTGGGGCTGTCCTGTTCGGGGCCAGCAGTTGGATTTCAATGATCCTTGTGAGTCCCTCCCAGCTCAGGACTTGCTGTGATTTTATGGCCTCAATCACCTCCTCTCAGAAACTCTTTTTGCGCAGAGAGGTAGGGTAGCCAAAATACAGCTGTGCCACTGAGCCTGAGGGCAGCATCTGATCCTATCGACCCCAGCTTCCAGTCCTGCATCCTTGTGGCTTCCAAGCACCCCAGAGGTGACTCATTTTCTATGTAGGGACTGCCAAAAACCAACCAAGTTGCTGCCTTAAATCTTCTTACCTGAGTTACTGTTTTCTTAAGGATCAGTTGACATCAAACTCAAGTGGGGAAGATTAGAGGCAACAGCAGTGGTCAGGAGGGAACAGAAATCCTGCCCTGCTTGGCTCTTCCCAAGTAGGGGTCACTGTGGGTGACCCTTCCATTAACACCATCCCAAACAGACCATGATGGAGACATTCATCCACAGCCCAATTGCTTCCTTCAATCTATCCACAATAGGAAAGAACATTTAGAGGTCTGGGGGGGAAACAATGACAATTCAAATAGTCTTGGGCTTTTTCTCCTGAGACTATCACAGAATGTTCTGAAAACATGTGCAGACACAGAGGATTAATCATGGCACAGTAATTACAGCCCCGTGTCACCTGCTGCCTCTGCACCCAAGGAAAATTGTTCATTAAAAAGTGCAGTTTCTGCTGCTTCCCTCAGTGCTACAGATGATGTTTTGTGTTCGTGTTTTGCATGGGGAAATTTCCACTAGAAATATATAGGTGGGGCTGGAACAAAGGGTAGTCTGGAAAGGTAAAATATTTTCCCTCATGGTAGAGAACTCAGGGTTTTTCCCTTTGTTTGTGACAGATTTTGCAAATGCCTCTTTCTGTGTGTTCTGTGCTGTTTTCATCAGTGCTGTACTGCACAGCTGATTCAGAAAGACATCTTAGTCCATATTCCAGAGCCCTGGAGAGGGGAAGCTGATATTCTTTGCACACAGCCTTTGGTTTGACCTTTGGGAAGTGAAGAATAGCACTAAGATTGGAGTAGGGTAAATACCTCACTAAGAAGTTTTGCATTTGTTAATCAATATGAAAAGCACTTGCCCCTTCAAGGTCTTGAACACTGTTCAATTTTCAAAGCAAGTTAAAATTCAAAAATTATTCCTGAAATAGAGCAGATAAATAGGTGGGTAAGGATGTCTGTCCTGAGGTTCCAACACCATACATTTTTGTCCCAGCTTTACTTTCTACCGTGCCCTGAGTTTGAATAAACAACAGCAATACTGCTGTCACAGTGATGGCCCATTTTTGGTACCTCACACCTTCTGAATTTTGAGAAGCAGGTGATTGTCAGTGGTACATTTGACATCCAAGCTTTGCCATCAGCCTCCAGCACCAATAATCCATTTCCCATGCTCCACTGCAGTGAATTTTTGACAGGCTTGTACAGTAGGAAGCAATCAAACGTGTACAAAGTAATTTAAAAAATAACAAGCCTTTAAAACTGTGGCCTGAAATATTATTACAGAAGGCTGAACTAATTGTTGTGGAAATGTACTGTATGCAACACCTTAATGCACTGCCTGTGCACAGCCCAGCTCTTTGGAGGGAGAATGGGAGCTGAGAGATTGCTGGCTTTAAGCACTTAGTGTCTGTAAAAGTGGCGTGGAATGGGATCTTTTCCAGGCTGGAAATCACAGGAGCAGAAGATGATGTCTCTGTTCAGGACTGTCACCCCAGCAACACCTCCCTGCCCAGGAGGGCCCTGTGGGATGCAGGACTTTGGCCCCGTGCCTGGAGGTGTGAGACACCTTGAGGGCCTCCACGTGAGCACCGGGCTCAGATTTGGGACTCTTCCTGGTGGACACCGCCTTATTTAAGATATTTATTCTAATTCAGGAGCTCTGTGGCAGCATCTGTGCACTTGTTCCACGTTTCAGTTCCCAGCAAGAGTTAGAAGGGGATAGAAACAACTGGGTGCTGCTGAAAAAGCCAGAGAAAGCTGTGGGCCAGCCTCAATTTTCAAGAGCTCCTTGCCCCTTTTTAAGTGGTCCATGTGATTTTTGAGAGAGGAGATGGTTCAGTTGCAGTTGGTGTCTCGGGTCAGCTCAGTCTGTAAGGGAGCTGTGGCCAGGGACTCAAACATTTGATAGCAGAGTGTTTTTATGTCAGGCTGAGCAGAGCTCTGCATTCCTCACGTCTCCTGCTGTTCTGAGCACAGGGCTGATGGATGAGCTGGCAGAGGCAGGCCTTGGCAGCGGGCACAGCATCCCCCCTGCAGCTGCTGGACCGGACCCCTCCCTGTGCTTCCACGGGGCTCTGTTCGTCGAGGCCTCACTGCAGAGCCTGGGTAGGTCAGGGCTGGGAACTGCTCTGTCCTGGCTTTTACAGGATCAGACACTCAGGGAATGCTTTGGGGTGGGAGGGACCTCAAAGCTCATCTCATTCCCATAGGCAGGGACACCTCCCATTATCCCAGGGATGCTCCAAGCCCCGTCCAACCTGGCCCTGGACACTTCCAGGGATGAAGCAGCCACATTAACAAGGGATTTTCCTAAATAAAACCATTAGGAATATGCTTTTTGTCTGTAATAGCTCATTTACTGTTCTGCTGCCAGTCAATCACAGTAGTTCTCATGGAAGAATCAATGGAAATCAAGATGAAAATACCTAAAAGATACATGCACAAAGAAATTATTGAAATGTGACACAATAGCATCCAATTAAACCTTAATTAAGATAATTAAAAGATTAATACCCAATCAATACATATTTATTGCCATAGTTTCAAGAGAAGTCAAAATATTAAAATGAGATAAATTGGTGGTTGTGTGGAAATTGGAATATGCTGAAATTATAAATGTTGGCAGCTATAGTTCTGTAGGTGCAGAAAAGGCACTTTCCAATTTCCTTTTACTCAGATATTCTTAATTTCAGTTTATACAGTTGTATTCACTTTGGTAACTCATTCATTCAAAGCTGGGAGATTGATAGGATTTCAAACAGCAAGGAAATGGGTTTTCTGTTCTTAATCTATGACTCATATGGGTGAGTCTTAAACCTCCTAGTTCTGTACACTTGGAGTAAAAAAAATCAGCTGTTTATTTCACTAACTACAGGTTGTGGGTTTTTATGTGTTCAGCAAGTTAATTTAGTTTAATTTAATTTAATTGTTTGAAAATTTGGATGCCAGGACTTTGAGTTAAAAATGTATTGCTCTCTAAAACCAAACTGACACTAAATCCTAAGGAAAAATAATAATTAAATACATATCATTCACCATTCTCCAGCATTATGAAATGCTACAATGTAGGAATAAGTAAATAAATGTTTATTGATACAATTGCTTAAATAATCATGTAGTGAATGGGTATGGAATCAAACAGGGATTTCTGATGGGCCAGGGGTTCTCCAGGCTGTGCTGTTCCCAACAGGACTGTGGATATAAGCAGTGCTACAGCAGTCCCCAAATTAGCTCCCAATTGTGTGCCCTGCAACGTCCTAGAAAGCAAAATAAGGTATTGAATTAATGTGAAGTCAGTCATTAGTTATCAACCCAAAACTGGTGCCTTAAATCATTTTGGTACAGATCTGTCAACTCTGCCTAATGGTGTGAATAAGGATATCAAAATTACAAGGGAATATATTTGCTTTACACGGCAAAATGTAATTCCAGGGAAGGACTGGGATTAATTAGAGGGGGTTTGCTGTGTTAATATTCCTCATTCAGGAGGCTTTTCCTGAGCTGCAGTGTGAGGAGGCAGTGAAATGCTGGTTGAGATTTATGCAATTCCTTCACAGGAAAAAGGCTGAGATCTGTTTTCATGGGGTAACAGTTTTGTTTTGATGCTCTCCTTGGGCAGGAGGAAACCTCAGTGCAGTGCCAGAGCCCCGCCACATTCCTCTGGATTTTCTGTGCCACCGAACTTACGCTGCTGAGCTCGGGATGGAGCAAGTGGTGATGCTGACAGTGGTGGGGATGCAGGCTCTGAAGAGTGCTGGAGAGCTCCTGCAGCACATCCTGCTGCCTGGCCTCAAGGATCGGTCTTGGAGTGCAGGTGATCCCAGCTCTTGGGCAGGGCTGGAGGCCTTGGGCAGGAAAGTTTATCCTGGGTAGCTCTTTGTAGCATAGCAGGAAAACATGGTGAAGGGGCCTCAGGAAGAACAGGTTTCTTTGTTACCTGCCTAAAGAGCTGAAGAATTTATCTCGGTTTGTTATGGGCAAGGCCACATTCCATGTCACAAACAGCTCAGGTGGGCATAATTTGCTTCAGAGAGCATCAAATGAGTTCCAAGAAGTGCTTGGGCTTGCTGAGCTTTTATGTAACACAGAGCAATGTGTCCCTTCCTGAGCACTGAGAGGTAAGGCTGGGCTGGAAGTGGGACAGGAATCTGGGAGTCACAGGCTCTGTTCTGTCCAGTGACAGCCCAGGTGAGCAGAACTTCATGGCTTCACGCTCCAGTTCCCCATGAGAGGAGCAGCGATGCCATCCCCATGCTGGGTGCTCACACAGGCATGAAAAGCATTGTCAAGCCCTAGGCAGGACAGGGAGTTTATGTAATTTCATGTGCAGGTTGCACTGAAGTGTGGTAACACAGGAGGTGTAGGCACAAAGGGCACAAATCTGCCCCTGTCTTACACGGTGTTGTATCCAACTCCCCTAAAACTATGTGGAAATACTACTTGAAATCCTGTGAAGTTCTGTATCGGAGATCTGAGCCAACAGGAACTTCCAGTACTCATGGATTGAGCCCTAAATACCTTGCTACACAGTCAGAAGACAACTTTACAAACCCAACAACACTGAAACTACTTTAGAGACAAGTCAGCATTCTGTTGCATTTATTACTGTGATGAACACTGCTTAGTGTTACGAGAGGTTCTAAAGGATCCATAATTATGGATTATGCTGTGCCAAGCCACACTGTTACCAGTGTACTCTCAGTGATTCCCTTTCAGCTCTCCTCCATTAGCTGTGCTCTCTAATCAAATCATGGCACTTGCTCCCTGTGGCTCCCTTGTGATTTCCCAGATAGCCCTTTTTTTGTTCTTCACTGTAATGTCATTTCTTAGCATTTACATCTTGTGGGTTTTCCCAGTATATTCCTGTATTTGCTTTACAGTCCATTCTGGATGAAACAGAAGTCGAAACAGCCTTGGAACTTGTGTAGGGAAAGAATGGATGTGAAATAAAATGTTTGTGTCCAAAAGAAAGCACAGCTCCTACGAAACACAAGCTGCTGTCTGGCACTAAAAACATTTTTCTTGACTTGCAGCAGAGCCTGATTCAGGATTTGAGCTCCTAGGGCTGAAGTGGCTGCCCCATCTCACTCGGTGTCAGGCCAGGGAAATAACCCCTTTTGAGGCTGGAGACACTCACTGGCAGAGGAGCCTGGACACGCTGATGTCCAGCCCCGTGCTGGTGTGCGCGCTTCGGGGCATCGACGCCTTCCGAGCCCTCGGAGCTGCTCTGAAGGGATGGACACAGGGCAGGGACAGGCTCAGCACGGGTGACAGCCTCCCACAGGCACTAATGGCCTTGACCCCAGAGGTGACCTTCAGACAAGCCATCCTCTTCTTCACAGAGGCAGATTTTGTAACTGGTAAGGCATGTTTTTACTGTTTGTGTTATCCTCAGGGTGTGTGGGAATTGATTGAACTTGGACAAAGGAATCCAGTGCTGGGGATTTTCTCAGGCACAGAAAAACTTCATAAATTGGGGGTAAATTCTGTGCTTGGCTGAATTAAGATGAGGCAATGAAAGCAGCAGGAGCCAGCTAAGGTCATCTACAAGGTGGCCTATTAAATTAATGTGGCTGTGCTTGGCCTGGTGCCCTTTCTGATGATCCTGAGGTACTCCGTAAGTACTAATTAGATATCAGAGCAATTGGCAGGATCAGTAAATAATACCATGTATTTTACCTCTCTCTGTAAGAGAAACTGAAGAACAGAGGCCAAGGGCTCTCGCACCTAAATGTGGGCCCCTAATTGTGGTGCCAGACTTTCAGTTTGATGCCTCAGCCTTGCCCTGTGCTTGGCGAGATGAAGGTGTGACCAAGCTGTAAGAGCTGAAAAAATCAGATTTCTTGAGAACTTCTTTTCATCCTGGAGGAGAATGAAGAGAGGAATGGAGACCTTTGCTGTCAAAAGCTTCTCAGAGTTCAGTGATGTGTGCCAGCATCGATCTTTCAGCACAGTAAATTTGATAGTTTCCTCCTGTAGCAGGAAATGTATAGCCATGCCTCTTAAAACTAAATCACTGTGCAGACTGTGGGGTTATTCATACTGGATGGTTTAGAGCAGCAGACTACAAGCTCCCACTGTTTTCTTTTAATGTGAAATATTCAGAGAAGAATTGGGACTGCCTGACTCCTCACACCCAGAAAAAAACAGTTCTGAGCCTGACAGTTTCTGGCAGGGAGTTGGAACAAGATGGTCCCTTCCAACCCAAGCCATTGTGGGATTTTATGATTACTCAGAAGCAGAGAGAAATCAAAGATTGTGGTAACACTGTGTATCAGCTGAGAGGGAGTGATGCAGTCCCATAAGTGCATTCGTGCTTTGAATTTACAGCTCTTCCTTTATCTTTCCTTGGGGAAAAAAAGTCCTTTGTCATCAACACAAACTTAGACACTTGTGTCAAACCCACTGTGCCTGTGTAGTGTGCAGTAACAAATTGACTTTGCTGAATACCAAGAAGAAAGATTTGTCTGGGAAAAGATCCTGGGTTTAGGCTCACAGCAAGTTCAATTTGTCAGTGAATTATGTGGGTGTTCTCTGTGAGACTGGCGAGCAGGAGGAGGAGCCTTCAGGAGAGAAGGCATCAGACATCCCAGAGTGGTGTCTAAGGCTGTAAGAATTCATGTACTGCAGCCCTTAATTAAAGTTATCTTGAGATGGAAAGGCAGGATAAGAGGGAAGCAGGGCTGTGAGCTCAGTTTATTGAGGGAGGTTGTAATGGCAGTGCCAGCCCTTCCCACCAAAGCCAATCAGGAGCAAAGGAGCATAGCTGAAGCACGACTTCAGCACCCTGCACTATCTCTTTTATAGGGTAATTCCATTTCTTCCTCATGTTTTTATTGTTGTGGGAGGAATGGAGAGGCCTCTGTGCTCAAGAACAGCTCTTCAATATTTTGTAGCAGGTTGAACATCTGCCTGCTAAATAAAATTACCTTTGGCACCCTCCACCCCCAGACAGTGAAGGTTTCCCATCTGTGAATCCATAAAAATTCCTGTCCTTCCTTTTCCAGATGCAGAACAGCGCCCTGCTGGGAAATACCTGCCACCACCTGGCAGGGGCTCCAGGGCAGAAGGGAAGACCAAAGGTAAGCACCAGTTGCCTCTTGAGAAAAAACCAAGTCATTTTAGACTCTTAAATAGATTGAAGAAAACTGTGTGTCCTCTGTCAGAGCCATTGAGATGGGATTAGTAAACCTTTGGTTAAACATCCCAATCCCAGGCAATTGGGAAGGAAAGGCCAGTGGGGTCCACCTGGTGCTGGGGGAAGGTGGGAGTATTGTCATATCATTTCTTCTCCACAGTCCTGAGAATGCCCTGCTTGAGGGATGGTGTGGAAAGTCAGCTGGAAGAGTAATTCGTGTTAGCTCTTCAGCAGCCTTTTTCAGTTGTAGATCCCCAAAAATGATGATTTTCTTGATGTTGTAGAGAGCTGAAATCAGAGCAGAAGGTGCATTTCCTATGTCTCAGATGGGATGTCTCTGTCATTTTCATCCCAGCGCTGCCCAGGTCACCATGGGATTCACAGATCCTCAAAGTCCTTTCAGACAACCCTGGCACTAAGGAAAAAAGCTGCTGCTGGGAGAATGTGAGCTAAAAAGTTATGAGACAAGGCAAGGACCTTAGGGCTGGTTCCACCTGCTATTTGTGCTCTTATTATTGCAACAAACATGTGGGAAGAGAAGGAGGCCTCATTCGGAAAAAATCACTTTGGCTAACACCTTCCAGATACATAGCCCTGGAAAATAGGTAGACATGGATTTTGGACAGTAATAAGTACCAAAAAAGGGAAATTCTGTTTTGACAAACAGATTTTAGTTTTCTCTTACCTATCTTGCACACCACAGTGGCTAAACTTGCCAGTCATTGGAAGAGGAAATCTTTTATCAATCTGATGCAGGATTCCCCTCGTTGTGCCCTAGATCTGGATAACTTCTCAATTCCCATGTGCCTGAAGTGCCTGGATTTTCCTCACCTCTCCAGGTCACTGCAGGTTTTACATGAGACTGAAGGAAACATTTTTCTATTGGCTTTTGTCCTAAGTTCTGATTCACCAGACTCCTTTCATCCTGCTCTGCTCTCCTGAAGAACCACTGGAGCAGCCATTCCCAGCTGGCTGGGGAATGCCAGAGAGGTTTTATCAGCAGCACTCAGGATCCACAGCACTTCTTTGTTTCTGAGAGAACATCAAACAAAACACCCGAGCTCTGGCAACACCACAAACAAGGCAGCATCTGACTTGACTGTGGAATATTAGGAACACAAATAGGTTTAAAACCACTGTTAACCACTCCCCGAAACCCCAGAAAAGGTAAGCAAGATCCAATGTGATTTAGGACTTGCAGTCCTGATCAGCCTGTGCTCCTGGGATTACTGGAGAAGGGGGAAGTGTGACCCCTCCCAGGGTGTCCCAGGACATCTGAGATCAATCCATCCATCCATGTCCCAGGGTAACACCCTAAAATATCAGTGTGTCACTGTAATGTTGGCTGCTGTGTGGAGAGATGATGGCACAATTCTCAGGTTGTCTCAGAACACACAAAATTCACTCAAATCTTCTTCTCTTGTGTAGTGGGTGAGAGCTGGAGGTGCCGAGCAGAATCCCTGTTTTCCTACCTGCAAGCAGGTGAGAGAAGAGCAAATGGAAAAATGTGGTTTGACAAGGACTTGGTGGAACTAAATCAGCTGCATGTGCCAGCCCAAAATAAGCAAAAGGATCACACCAACATTTTCCTTAGGCTGGAATCCAGGCGGTGATGCACTCTAAGCATGCCAGGAGATGTGGTATCTGCTTGAGTTCACACTTATTTGAAGTCACACCTATCTGAAATATTATCTATAAATAGCATATAAAGTCTATTTTCACAGGCTATGAAATCAAAACCTATGTAATCATTTGGGGGGAGGCAAAATGGAAAGGATTGTGAGGAATGGATCTAAAAATATTACAAAGTAGAGAAATGTAAGAAAGACCAGGAACACTGGGAAAGGCTCTGAACAGCCAGAACTGGAAATCAGGCAGGTTTGAGCGTTGCCAAACAGGTAATTCATGATCAGCAGAGATTGTTCCATTGGTAGTTAGTGGTATTTTCTCTAATTCTTGTTACTTAAGATCACTGAGGAGATGCCAGCTCTGGAAAGTGGAAAAGCCAGCTCAGGGTGACAAGGTGTCTTTGACCAAACCAAGCTGGCAATCCTCCTGAAGTGTCTCAAGTCCCTAAACATGCAGCAGGTAGTGACTCACACAGCACAAGAATGAGAATATCTGCCCAAAAACGGAGCAGATGGTGAGGAAAACATCTGGAGGCCACTGAGTGCTTACATAACACACACGGGTGAGGTTGCTGAGGTGGAGCCCAGCAGCTTCCTGCACTTCCAGGCTGTTGCTATGGAACCTTTCTGTTCAGGAATGATGTGAGGAAACCAGCACATCTGGAACAGGAGGGCTCCCTGCAGCACAAGGGTTAAGTTTCCATAGCAAGTGGGGAAGAAATAATCTTGGGTTTTAATTTTGATGCCGTGTTTCTGTGCCATGAATCCTGCTTCTCACCTGGAAATAACAGCATGAAGTTCCAGGTAGCCTTGTTGATGCTTTGTTGCATTGACAACTGTATAATTAGTACTGGGGTGTACAGGAAACAGAAAATGATGGTTTTTGTACCCAAACAGATCAGCTTGGTTCCGTTTCGGCAGCCTGTAGGATGTTCCTCTGTGCTTGTGCTGAGTGATGTGGTTCAGCACCAGCAGTTCCTGGGGCCTCACAGACTGGTTCTGACACTGCACTTGCCAATAAATCTCCAAAAGATGTTGCAAGGATAAAATATTAACTATACTCTTAGTAGCAAGTACTTTAGCAAGACTCAAAATTTGAAAATGCTGCCATTTAAAAATGGAATTTATGTATTTTCTGCCTTTAAATCCATTTTCATGAGACAGCAAAACTTTCTTGGTCTGCTTTGTTTTCTGCTTCTCATAGTGCTGCTCCTTCCTGGCAGCTCTGCTGGGAGAGAAGCAGAAAGTTTTTGCTGGAATGTCAATTTTGGTAAACACAACTCTATTCATAATTGGTTTATGACATTAATTGGGGCCTGTCAGGGTTGTTCGTGCCTCTCTGAACCAGACCTCTAAAATATACAGGACATCAGAGTAAGAATGGAATAGCAGCTCAAGGATTACATCATATAATCACCACAGTTCACATGAAAAATGTAAAAGGGAATATTTTATCTCTCTTCAAACATTAATCTGTAATATAAAGGGTTGACTCTTATCCGACAGGGCTGCCACAAAAACTTTTTGGACCTGGAGCAGATTTCCTTGGGGGAGAAACCTCCAAGCCTAGACTAGAACCCAAATAAATAAATAAATAATCCTATATGCCCGGGGTTTTTATGGACTTGTTCTGTTGGGATTTTTGTGAACTTCCTGCCAGGTTTCCGCTCACCCCCATCCCCAGATGCGTGCCCAGGGTAGTAAACAAACCCTGCTGTGTTTCACGGAGCGTTTTGTTCCAGGGGCACAGGTTCTCTGCGCTGTGCTGCTCATCAAACCCGGTGTCTGGAGCCGCAGGCTCCCAACGATCCTCCGGAATCTACACCTGGAAAAATTCAGCGTGGTTGGAATGAAACACCTCGACCTGGAAGCGGCCGCTGCCTCGGCACTCCTGCCCTCGGAGGTGCAGCAGGTTGGTGACGGGAGCGGCAGCTCCGTGTTACCTCTGGAGCGGGGAGAGGGATGAGCTGGGGATAATCCGTTCCTGAAAACCCCAGCAATTCCCACCCGGGATTTCGGAGCTGTTGCTGGGAGCGAGCTCTATATGGAACAATCAGATCTGTACCTTATCAGCACAAAGAGAGCTGACATGCTGAGGGCTTCTTTTATCACATGCCATAAAGACGCAGCGCTGCTTTCTCCCGAACAAAACTTCGGGGAGGATAGGGGCGATACAGACCTCCCAGGAGTCCGCTCAGTGCTGCCTCTTTCCCTGCCAAACAGGTGTCCTCTCTTCCTTCCCCCGGGTCATTCCAGGTAGGGCACATCCAGGGAGCACGGTGTGCCTGGCTTTATTCCATGTGGTTAAAGCTGGGAAAGCCTCCCTGCCCTGTCAGGGAGCACACATCTCTGGAGTGCTGTTACCTGAGATTACATTGCAGGCACAGCTCAGTCCTGGGAGCCAGTCTGTAAAAATCACCTGCAAGGAGAGAAAATTGTCCTTGCTCGTGTCTAATAGACAATAAAGAGGGTTCTTAAATCCTAGGGCATTGTGGGGTTGATTAGCTAAAAATAGATGTCTGTTTCTGTTCTTTTAAGGCATTAGAAACCTTTTCTTTGCTCAACCTGACGTACCCTGAGTGCAAGGATGCTGCGAAAGCCAAGGAACTGAACTCTGGGCATTTGAGAGGAGCTGGATTATTTTTTTTTTACTCCCCTCGGGGAAAAGCAATCTGTGTTACTGGATTGCTTTCCTGAAGACATTTAACCAATTGACTTTATAGAAAACAAACGTTTATAATTGATACTGCTCTTGGGTTAAGGTTGGAAAGTTTGTAACATCGTCTCCTAGAAATTCTCAATAGAGGCTTCCAGAAGAAAACAGGTACCTGCCAAAGCAATGCTCTGGAATAATTAATGCCTTCTGCATGATAGCAGTGAGCATAGGCATCTGAGTTTTAAATATTTACACTGGAGAGAGATATAGTGGCCGTTAGGGCTGATGGGGATGTGCAGCCCAATGTTATTTAATCACAGAGCTAAACACAAAATGCCTTTTGAGCAGAGTTTTCTGAAACAGAAAACATCTTAAAAACCCCAAATATCCTCAGGAAGCAATGCAGATGTATGTGGGGTAAATGTGAGGAGAGGTTGTTTCCTGCAAATTTCCTTGTTTTTGGAGTTCTCCAACACACCAGAGCAGCTGTTGAGCATTGATTCAGTTGCCTTGAAGAGCTGGTGACTAATGAGTATAAAAATTACAGACTGTTGGGGTTTTGTTCATGGGGAAAAAGCAGGGTTTGAAAGTGAGGAAGCAAAGAGAATAGTCTGCCTTTGGTGAGGGTGAGCAGCCAGTGGGAAATGCTTTCTGCTGTCCAGGGGCTCCTGCTCCCTTTTACAACAGTAGGAATGGCTCTCACTGGGGAGGGCTGGGAAAGGCTGAGCTCCCAAGATAAGTAGGGAGATTTTGAAAAAGCCTCAGCAGGCTCCAGGGACTGGGTTATTTGGAAAATCTGGTGGGTAAGTGGCTCAATGGCAGCCGTGGGGGCAGGGCTGTTTTTCCCAGCTAAATTCCACATGCTGCTTTTGGATGGGAGGAATATTCATGATGGATCTGCTCCTTGGCTTATGGCACAGTGGGATGCAATGGTGGCTTAAAATGAGGCTCCTAATATGGGGGCAAATTGCTGGCATTTAGCAGGTCACAGAATTCCAGGTGGGTTTGGAAGTGACCTCTGGAGATCATCCAGTCCCAGCCCCCTGCCAGGGCAGAGTCACCTGGAGCAGGTGACACAGGGATATATCCAGGTGGGTTTGGAATGTCTCCAGAGATGGAGACTCCAAGTCCTCCCTGGGCAGCTGTTCCAGGGCTCTGCCCCACTCCATGGAAAGAAGTTCCCCCTTGTGTGGAGGTGGGATTTCTTGTGGTTTAGTTTCTGACTGTTGCTCCACTGGAAAGAGCCCTGCAGCACCCTCTGACACTCTTGGAATATTTATATGGATTGATGAGAGCCATGATGAAATGTCATATTGAAGAAGATGGAACCAGCGTGTCTGTCCCTTCTAGAAGTTCTGTCCAGGGCTTTTTCTCACTTTACCTGGAGCATGCTCCAAAATCCATCTCTGGAGAACTCCCAGGCACTGGGATGTGCTGCTCTGTTGTGTGTACATAGCACTTGAGAGCAAATCTGGGTTTATTCACTGCAAGCAAGACAACCTCACATCTCCTTTTCCTCTCTAATGTATTATTTACATGCACTTGACAAACATCCTTGGCAGCACGAGCTCAGCTCCGTGATTGCTTTTCCAACTGCAATAGTCCCCCAGAGCTCGGAGCGGCGCATGGCCTTTGGAGCACGAGAAAATGACTGCTCTGCTCTTTGCTGAGGTTATCGACTCACAGGAGCCACAACACAATGTTTTAGCTTGCAGTTTAATAATGATTATCAAAAATAAAGGTCATGTAAATAGAGCTGGCATTGTCTCCCCAGCTTTCAGCATGACCTGGTGGTGTTCAGCCAGCGAGGAGCACCTGTTCCGGGGGGATTCTGCCCAGGGAGGCTGGATCTCCTTTCAGTGCTTTTCCAGATCCAGCCCTGTGCAGATGGGCAGTTCTGGCTTTATTTTTACAATGGGGCCTGATCTTGCTGTGGATGATCACCTGATGTCATTGCCTGCAGTAGCAGGTCACTGGACTCAGTAACTCCACGATTCCCTCCAGCCCCATCTTGTGATTCCAGCGGTAAAGGCAGCCGGATAATTTCCTGCTCTTTAATCCCGCTGGCCCTCCCGAGCCAGCGCACAGCTGGAACTTCCTCTCAACGAAATTGCTCCCTGAATTCCAGGCAGCTGCACAGGGGCAGTCCCAGCCCAGCTGCTCGGGATCCGCAAGGACACGGAGGCAGGACGGGAACAGAGGGAATGAAGGCAGCGCTGGGCTGGCCGAGCCTGGAGTGGCTGTGAGGAGCTGCCAGAAGCAAACAGTCACCTTGACTCCCTGACACCATCAGCAGCCATTAGAAACAACATCATCTTCAACACCAAGTCCATGGATTTGCTGGGGAACAACTGAAAAGACAGAAGAGTTTTGTTATTTAGATCTAAAATCATTGGTTAGATGCTGTGGAACAAAATATTTCCATTTATTCTCGTCTGTTTAACAGAAACTGAATGTTGTCATTGGAGCTGTTTTCAACCTGGATGAATATTGATATGTTTTATCAGTCCTTTTGAAATTTTTCATTGAAAACATCCCTGGTTTTTCATTGCCCAAAGAGAAAACCCATAGAAAAGTGGATTAAATCCATTTTTTTAACTAACAAAAATTTTCAAGCAGGAAGGGATTATTTTGTATTATACAGAACTGAATGAATGTCACAATTTCTCAGTACACTGTGACGAGCTGAAATTCTTCATCCTCATCCAAGCAGAGCTCTTGTCACCAGAGAGCCCCTGAGTCACACGATGTGACCCTGTGCTCACAGCACCACATCCAACCCCTGAAATACCTCACCAATTCAAGCACAGGTGGGTTTTCTCATGGAATATTTTGCCTTTGCAAGTAGAGGGGGAATATCAGGCTTGAGCCCGTGGTTGTCAATTCATAACCTACTTCTTAGAGATGCAATTTAGGAGGCAGCCGAGTGCAAGAAGATTTGGGTCAAAGGCAGTGAATGGTTTCACGGGATAGAAAAGCAGAGAGGCCTTGAAGTGTTTTATCTCCATATTTTTAAATGAAATGATAGGATTTGCTTTTGGAAATGTTTTATCTAGAGAATTGCTATCCTCTGCTGCTTTTAGAAGATTAAAAAATAGAGGAATTAAAACCTCTGTGAATGACGTGATTCAGCTGAATCAAATGGTGGTTTTTTCCTCTCTTGTTTTTATTTCCTCAAAAACTGGGAAAAAAAGTAAATAGCCATGGGTTGATTCTGGCAGGGAGCTGGAAATACCCTTGTTTTCTAAGCTGGAGAGAACATCCAGCCCTCGCTGCTGTGCTGTGGGGTGCAGAGAGGCACAGCTGGGTGTTCCTGACACCTTCTTCAGATGGAGGGGCAGGAGGAGGCACAGCTGGGTGTTCCTGACACCTTCTTCAGATGGAGGGGCAGGAGGAGGCACAGCTGGGTGTTCCTGACACCTTCTTCAGATGGAGGGGCAGGAGGAGGCACAGCTGGGTGTTCCTGACACCTTCTTCAGATGGAGGGGCAGGAGGAGGCACAGCTGGATGTTCCTGACACCTTCTTCAGATGGAGGGGCAGGAGGAGGCAGAACTGGATGCTCCTGCCATGTTATTCAGATGGAGAAGCAGGAGGAGGCAGACCTGCAGCTGCTGTGGGCACCCTGACCTTGTGCTCAGCCCGGACATCTGCAGCAAGCCTGGCTTCCTAAGGTTTTCCTTCATTACAGCAGTCAGCAAGGCTGCGAGTGCTCTGCTGCCCGCCTGCCCCTGGCACTGCTGCCCTTCCCGGGGTCCCTGTGACTCTGTCTGTCCCCAGCCCTCAGAGCAGCCTCTCCTCACCAGTGCAGTGGTTGCTGCTTGTCATTTCCTCTCATCCTTCCCCAGTGTAAGATCCCAGCTTGTTGTGACCTCCACAGCTCTGCTCAGGAGTGGGCATGGGCTGAACTGACCACACTTGGAAAAGAAGCAAAGGTGGAGAAATTTGCTATGGAGCAAAGGGCATCAGACAAGGCCAGGAGGACAAACAGATTCTTGCAGCTCCTATTCTGACCCTCCTACTTCTAAGTTCTGTAGTCCTGATCCTAACTCGTGTCTGGAATTCACTCTTCAGGAGAAGCAAGGGGGGGGGGGGGG
>VZTH01019653.1:92855-117140 GCA_013397815.1 Aleadryas rufinucha
AAAGCAAAGCTCTAGTATTTGTGATCCATCGTTTTATATCAGCTGAACAATTAAACGTGGCTCCTCATCCCAGAGTATTTGTGACCCTGGTGTTCTTGCTCGTGTCTGTGCTTCCTTCTGATCCCGATGTCCCCCTGAAGGAGCAGCCCTCCTGTGACCTGCTGGGTGTCACAGCAACTGCTTGGTGTCTGAGCTCTGTATTTTGGACTCTTTAATACACTAGCAGTGTATTAAAGAGGAGAGAAAACAAAGAGCAACAGCAGATTTGCCTAGTCACAACTTTCCTTCCCAGCCAAAGGAAAGCTGGGATGTTCCCAGTGCTCACCAGTTCCTTATAACCTGTTCCATCTCTGGTTTCTTTTCAGGACCCAGCTGCTGTAGAAGCTCATTGTGCCTACCTTACCTCAGGCACTGCCCTCGTGCTGTGCCTGCAGAGGCCCAATGCTGTGAAGAAGCTGATGGATCTCCTGGGGCCAGAGGATCCTCAGCTGGCCCAAGCACTGGATCCTTGCCTCTGGAGGGCTCAGTATGGCACCAGCACAGTCCAGAATGGATTTTATGGTAGGTTTTTGTAAAAGAAAAGTGCAAAGGCTCAGATATGCAAATGGACGATATGTTGTGTACTGTTCCCTCCTGCATTGTCATTACACATCCAGCCTTGGAACAGTGGAGGCCATTATTCCCTAGGAAGCTTTCCTTGTGTTCTTGGTGTATCTCAAGCAATGAAATATTCTCCCAGAAGATATATTCCAAAAGGGTTCTTCCCAGAGCAGCCCTAGATCTGTCTTTATCAGAACAGATTTCCTTTGATCTCTTCCCTGCTTGGTCATTTTGTACTTTTAGCTTGGTTATTCTGTAATTATCCCCAAGAACCCATCTGTCTTCCCTGCTTGTGTGTCCCTTCCTGATGTCTCCACGACCCATTGGCCAGCTCCAAGATTTCACAAAGACTCCGAGTTCCTGTACCATCCCAAAATGCTGATGGCTGGCTGGAGAGAGGTGATCCAAACCTGCTCTGGCTGAGGCAAGCGGGGAAACTCAGCTGTTTCCCATCTGGAAAGGCTCTTTCCAGCTGGCACATGGACAGAGGCACAAGTCAGCATCCTTGGAATGCTGAACCATCCCAGCTCCTCTGCCAGCAGGGAAGCACTGGGATGTTGCAGTGTGTGTGGGGGGTGAAGGATGGGAAAATGGGAAGTATCCCTGGAGAGAGCAGCCTGTGGAGAGCCCAGCATTATTGCCGCAAGGAGGGAAGGATGCCATTCCAAAATTCACACGGAATTAAGCACTGTCAGCTCCCTGCCTGTGCTTCTCCTCAATGTTGCACTGATTTTGCTCTAATAGTTAAAGGCATATAAAAATAATAAAGCAATGATTTCTGTAAACTCAGGTGAGCTGGCAGGCAGGCACTGTGTGCCCCCAAGTCCCAGAAGAACTTTCCTGACAAGATCCATTGGATTATTTGGCTCTTCCTTTCGTGGGCTGTGAGATCACTCCCTCTTTTCATCCATATCCAATGGGCTGCTGAGAACTGGCAGGGAATGAAGGAGCCACAGCTTGGGAAAGAGAACCAACCCCTCACTGCAGAACCTTCTTTAACCCTGAGGACTGGGACTCAGCCAGGAGAGATCTCTCACCATGATCCCATGGGATTTGTGGGAGTGACTGAAGAGCAGGACCTACCTACCCCCAAAAAAAAGTGGTCAGGGCTCTTCAGCCAATGCTTTTCCATTGTCAGCCCCTGCTTCTCTTGCTATTGAGATGAATGGATTGTGTATCCAGATTGCTCTGAAACTCCTCAGTCATGGCTAAGAATGGGTAATAGACACCCCAAATTTCAGATTTTTGTGAGTTACAGGGAGGTCACTGTGTGAGAGAGATCCTTGGATGTTCTGACTCCCTTCAGACCCCTAGGCTGCGATCTGAAGTTGCTCTTGAGATCTGGGCTGAGCCCAGAGCTGGCCCTGCCCTCTGAGCCCAGACCCTGTGGTCTGTGTAGGACCCAGCTGTAGGGCTGGCCCACAGAGCCCCCCCTGCACACATCCCAGGAAAAGGGATGCAGCTGTAGCTAACTCTGATGGATCTGACCCAGCTGCTCTGCCCTGGGGCTGTCTGTCCATAAGGAAAGGATTGTTCCTAACCCCCTGCACCTCCCAGAGCTTGTCCTCCAACACAGGTGAAACATTTACCTACAAGTTAAGCTGGAAGAACCTTCAGTGAGGAACTGGGGGACTGTGCAAGACCATCTTCCTTTCCTAGGAGGGAATTCTAAGCTTTCCTAGTTTTGCTCCAGCTGAGGAAGAACTTCAGTTAATGCCTGAAGCAGAGCAAACTCTCACTTTTCCTCCCTAAGTGACAGGGGAAATGCAATTTAGATGAAGATGGGGTTCCAGGGAGACTGGTGAACCAAGAAATGCAGCTTTAATACTCTGGGGCTCAGCTGCAGAGGTGAACCTGCACCCTCCCATCTCTTCTGGGGCTTGGGAAGTCACTGTATTGTGCTTTTCCTTGCATCCAAAGAGCTACACTGCCTTGTACCTTGAGCAAAGTGAGAGTAAAATGCTCATTTTGGGAGCGTTTGTGTTCTCTGTAGTGCCACAAATGATGGAAGCACAGAAGGTTTGCTGTGGAGGTGTGGAAAGGATCCAGCCCAGCTCAGACACTGGGGGCTTACACAACCTCAGGATTGTAAACTGCTGCCTTAGGGCTCTGGCTGTACAATACCTGGAATTATGGAGCTCAAACAGGGCTGAGTGCTCTCAGGTGGGATCCTTTGAAGGGGTAGCCTCAGAGGTGGTAATATTTCAGAGGATATTTGGATCCCAGGAGCATGGATCTGTGCCAGCATATTGACAATCTATCTAAACTCCAATAGAAAGAGCTTTTTCCTCTCTAATATTTTCCATCCACATCCAAATCTCCAAATATTCTGAGTAATGCTTTCTAGCACTGTTGCTTTATAGGGAAATATTCAGCTGCTAAGCCTGGAGGGACCTCTCAAGTCACTGAGTTCATTTAATTCCCTCGCAGACAACCCCATCACATTTTCCCTTCCATGAGCACCCACCCCAACTGGATGGATGTCACAGAGCTTTGAGAGCTAAAAATCTTCTTACATTTTCAAACTTAAATATAGCCACATACAGTTTGTGCCCATTTGTTCTTGTGCCATTATCTAGACTTTATTTTAAGTAGCTCTTTTTACACCTCTGACCTTTCCTACCCTGAAGTGTTTCTCAGAAATCAGATTTGTTTCTCAGCTTTGGGTCATGTTGGGTCAAACGAGCCAAGGTCTGGTTTAACTCTTCAGATGATTCTCCATTTCCCCAGTCATCCTCTTGTCATTTCTCTGACTGTTCCAGTCTCAATTTACCTTTCTTGACCTGAGGTGAACAGAAAAATGTACTTCCATCAGCAATGCCTCCTGCTAATTCTGATTTCCATGGTCAGTCAGAGTTTCCAGCGTATTTGGGACCTGCATTATTGTTACTAAGCACATTTGTTTTACTAAGCAGTAGCTCTTCCCCTTCAGTAAGAGCAGCCTGGTGTGATCCAGAAGCAAGGGAACAACAGGATTTAGAGCTGGAATTGAAAGGTTTCACAGTCTCCTTAACATGATTCCCTCAGCTCCACTGTTAGGAAATAGAAGGAGTCTTGTTTACATGAGGAAGCTGCTGAGTGATAGTAGGACAGAATCAAAATACCAAGGAGGCAATGAAACTATTCTAAATATAATGGTTTAAAATGTTTGCTATTACTGTACAGAACAGCTGGCCTTTAAAGCAATTACTGCAGTGAGTTGCACATCATCAATCTCTCCAAAAGTGAGTGTGAGTCTAGAGAATGTTTAATTCATGGCCTGAGAGAATCTTCTCATTGTATTTATCTCTCAGGCTCCAAATCCTACCCAATGGCTGTCCGGGATGTGAAGCTGTTTTTCCCAGAAGGGCTGTGCTGTGCCCAGTGTCAGACAGTGCAGGAGGAAGAGGTAGGAATCTGCCCTTTCCTGAGCTTTATCCTGCTGCGCCAGAGCAGTGCCTTTGACCCTGCTATCCCATGACTTCTCTTCTATTATGCTTCAGATAATGCTGCTTTGGATGTTTCTCCAGTTTTCCTTGTGCTGGGGATGTTCCTCCCACACTCTGCTCCCTCTGTTTGACCCACGCGGCCCCGCTGGGGAGGAGCTGCTGCAGATCTGTTTGTTCAGCAACCTCTGCTGTAAATTTGGGAGGGCTCAGGGCTCGTGCTCCCAAATGATCAACATTGCTTTGGAACAGGGAAAGCAGCCTCACCCTGACTGCTGAGGCACACTTGACCCAGGAGCTGGTTTTTTACCAGCTTTGTATCACTCAGGGATGGAGATGAGGTGGGATGGCTGATGATGTGAAAATGATTGGGATGTGGTCAGTTGAGGGATGGAAATGTTTGAGCTTTGCTGTGGCCCAGAGCTGATCCAGCTGAGATGGTCCCAGGAGATTAGCTCTGGGAATGGCCCCATTTGTGATGGGTGTCACTAACGTGGATGTGCAGCTCAGTGCAGGGCATCATGACTGTGCCAGTTCATTCAGGGCCAGAAGGGAGCTGCTACACCCCAGTGTAGCACTGGGGAAAGCTGTCAGACTCTCACAGGTTTTGTTTGAGCTCCTGCCCTTGAAAAGCTGGGAGAGACCTTAGAATGATGTCTGGATACGGGACCTTGAAAAGGATGACGAGATGCTGAACTGAATTAAGCCTCAATTAAAAAGAAGAATGCATGCAAAATGTTCTTGTACCTCCAGACAAGCAGGTGTTTTCTAGGCTGGCAATTACAGAAGTACACGACAGCAACAAAAGCTTCACAGCTTGCCTGAATCAATACTTGAGGAGTGTTATCCCTCCTCGTTAGGTAATGTGCTCACATGACTTGCTTCTCCCTCCCTCCCTGCCTTCCCTCCTGCAGATCTATAACCTGAAACATGACCCCGTCCTCAGCCTGGGGATCAGGAAGCAGCGCAAGATCCTAATCCGTGACCCGGGAAGACATCCCAGTGTCCTGGGCTGCGAGCAGCCAGGCAGTCCTGGTAAGGAAATGTAACTCCTGTTAGAGACTGGGACTGCTATTGATTAATTGGACAGCAAGACAAACCATCTGGTGGCAGCAAGATTGGGTATTGATGTCCTTTCAGAAGAGAGAGACAGCTCTGAGCTGCAGAGAACAGCTCCAGGGGAGTCCAGCCTTTTAACTGTTCACCTGCCAGCGCTTCAGGGGGTTACAGACAGAGCTGTCCACAAGGGCTGACCTTAACAACAGCAGCAGAACAAGCACTGACAACACAGCTGGTGTCAGACCAGCACATGTTCCTCCCTGCAGCCTTCCCAGGTGTCTCGGCACAACCTTGGTGGTTCGTGTCCATTCAGAGCCTCCCCTGGCGAGGCAGGGCAGGGCAGCGCTGAGCTGGTCTGTGCTGGGAGTAGATAAATATCAATTGGTGCAAGGAGTGCTGCTGGCAGCATGGCCAGAGGCCTCTCCTGAGCTGGGCTGAGAGCTCATTCAGCTCCCGCTGCTGCTGAGCAGCTGCCAGTTCCAAATGACTCCCAGCTCTCGCCAGGCTGACTTTGATTGGGAGCTGAAGCCTTAGCCAGGCTGACACTTCCTGGGATGCAGCAGCTTCTCAGGGCCTTTCCTGCTGATTTGACTTGATGGACATATGTAAACACAGCTGTGCTGCAGGGGCAGGGGATGGCACTGACCCAGGGGGATGCTCCCACCGTGGGATGTGTTGTGGATTGATCCCAAGCCTTTATAAACAAGCAGGGACCAGGTGGAGCATCCCTGTGGTGTTCCCTGGGGAATAGAATTGTTTAGAACCAGGCTATTCTCATTCCTGTAGCTTCAGTTGTGATGTGGCTGATGTGGGCAGCTCAGAAATGTTCCTGTGCTACCGCTGATCACTGCAGTTGTTAATCCCAGCAGGGGAACCACAGGATTGCTGTGGATGGGAGAGGAGCTTGATAAAAATGTGACAAAATCAGAGTCCAGCCCTGCCTGACACAGGACTTGGGAGGGGCATTGGTCACATCCCAGCAGGTGCAGAAGTGCAAGGAGGAGATGGTAAATCAAGTCCTCTGCCCTTGGGGTGAACACCAAGTCCCTTTTGTGCAAGGGGTCTCTGAAGGAGGATTTGTCCCAAGGTATTTGGGAAGGGTTGTTTTCCCCATGATCTTAGTGCACAATGGGAAAACACCAGGCCTGTAGCACAGGTTTTCTGTGACTGAATCACTTGATTTATAGAAGAGATTGCATAAAATAAAATAATAAAGCAGCTTGTTGTGGAGAGAGCACAGGTGCTCTGCAGGCTTTGCACAGCTCAGTGTCGGGAGCTAATCTCAAAATACATGCCCCTAATTTCCTGCTTCATGAGGATATCTTCGCTTTGAAGATGCCTAAGCAGAGTAAAAAGGAAAGCAGTGTACAGCCCTGATGTGTTTGTGTCTCAGAAAATGTATTTCAAAGAGTTACTGCCCTGGAAAAGCAAGTCCACGTGATCTCTGAACTGTCAGGCATGATCTCGTAAGTGCCTCCAGCAAAGCAGACACATCACTCACATTCTGGGCTCATCTTGGACACTAGAGGAAGCTCTTGCACACAAGGAAACCTCCTTCCAGCAAATAATTATCACAAAGCTGCTGCCTAATGGACAGACAGATTTATCACGAGGAAAATATGAAATACATTAAGCCTTACGTATGCTGAGCAAAATTACATTTGGGATTATAAAAGCAGCTGGATTAGCAGCTTCCTCTGCTTGGGAAAAATGAAAATGGAATGGTATCTCGTGGAGCAAACCAGCAGTTGTCCTTGTCTGACTCCTGAAATGGGGTCATTCCTGCTGTCTTGTGATCTCCAGACAGGGACACAAAGGCGTGCAGCAGCTCAGGATGAGCATCCCAGAGCACATCCCAGAGCACATCCCAGAGCACATCCCAGAGACATCCCAGAGCACATCCCAGAGCACATCCCGACATTGTGGTGCCTCCGACTGCCACAGCGTCTGTGCCAGGGCAGAGGCATGGGGAGGGCTCAGAGTTCCTGGAGGCAGAGACCAAATAGGTGTTTTACTCTTTTCTCATCAGGTCAGCCACTGCTGGAGAAGCTCTGCCAAACCACTTGCCTGGTGTTGCCCGGGATAATCCTGCGGGGTTCGGAGCCCCCCCCGTACGTGGAGCTGCTGGAGGAGCTCGTGGGCAGCGGCTTTGTGGTGACTGGAGCTCGCCTGGCCGTGCTGGACTCACCTCAGGCTCTCTGCATCTCCCAGATGCTCAGCAGGGCCAAGGGCAGTGTTGCAGCAAAGGTATGGAACAGATGGAGCTGGGCTTTGCTTCCTTGGCACAAAAGAAGAGCCTTTTGATGCCTTGCTCTGATGTGCTGCCCTGAGCAAACGTGCTTTAGTGGCACCATTGCAACGCTGCCTCTGAGCCCTGGCACCTCTGGTGAGTAATGTGGGCACTGGGGACACTTCCTGGTGTTCCTGCATCCCTGGGAGCCCTCAACACCATCCTGTGTGAACATGGCCCTCATGGGAATGGCCCATCCATCCTTCATTTATTGAATGTTTCATTCCAGTCAGCCATCAGTGCCCTGTTGTGTGTGTTCTGCTTCTGTCTCTTGTCTTGTTTCTCCATATAAATACAGTTTCTATTTCCCTGTCTGTAATCACACCCCATTAATCCTCCTCTACAACGGTAAACAACCCTTTCACTTCTTGGACTGTGCCCTGGAGCCTGAGCCAGAGATTTCCCACCTGGAGTGTTGCCTCCAGCTCTGGGGTTCCCAGCACAGGAAGGACCTGGAGCTGCTGGAGTGAGTCCAGAGGATGCTCAGAGGGATGGAGCAGCTCTGCTGTAAGGAAAGACTGAGGCAATTGGGATTGTTCACCTGGAGAAGAAAAGGCTTTAGGGTGACCTCATTGTGGCCTTCCAGTGTGTGAAGGAGCTACAAGAAAGATGGAGAGACTATTAACAAGGGCCTGGAGTGAGAGCACAAGGGGGAATGGCTTCCCACTGCCAGAGGGCAGGGTTAGATGGGATATGGGGAAGGAATTGTTCCCTGGGAGAGGGGGGAGGCCCTGGCACAGGGTGGCCAGAGAAGCTGTGACTGCCCCTGGATCCCTGGCAGTGTCCAAGGCCAGGTTGGATGGGGCTTGGAGCAGCCTGGGAGAGTGAAAGGTGCCCCTGCCCAGGGCAAGGGGTGGGATAAGATGAGCTTTGAGGTCCCTTCCAACCCAGGCCATTCTGTGGCTCTCAGTAGGTGCAGCCCAGCCTGGGGTTTGGGCACAGGATGTGCTGCTGGCCTGAGCTGACACTGCTCCACAGCAGCACAATACCAGGCCCGGACTGTTTTCCTCTTGGTGTAGGAGAAGCCCACCCAGTCAGGAACCTTGCCTGGACAAAGCTGGAAGGTGGAATGTGCAGGAAAGTGCTGTCAGCAGCAGAGAGTAAACAAGGGGGGAAAGTAATTACAGTGGCAGTAGCAAACCAACAATGACCCGAGGGCTGTCAGACCACAGCAGGCCCTTCACAAAACACAAACATTTGGGCTTCCAGCTCTCAGTTCTAAGTCTTGGGTGTTATCTGTAATGGGAACAGTAAGATCTTTTCAGGTTGTGCTTTTTAAAACTGACAGCATCCCTTTGAAGTACATCTGTATGGAACAGCAATTACATCGAGCAGCCAATTAGTGTAAGCACTGCTTGCCTGTCCCCCGAGGATCCATCCCTTTGCACATGGAATGTGCACAGCTCTCTAGGAAGGACAAATCAGCGTTGGGGGAGCAGAACCATCCCTCCTTCCTTCTGTCAGAGATAAATGGCCCTGGGCAGAGCTGGCGTGTTTCCAGAAGGATCTGGCACTGCTGAGCCAAAGGTGAATGTTACGGCCTTTGCTTTCCCTCGCTGGAAGGGAGATGGGCTGCTTCAAGTAATGAGTGTTTCTGCTACAATATCTCAATATTTACGTGTCTGGTGTTCCTGCTTCCAGCAGAGGCAGGGACTGAGTAACACACCCAGATAATCTGGTTTTCACTCAGAGAGGGCAGCAGGAATATTGGTGGGCTGTAGGGATCACACACAGCTCAGACATGGCACTGGCTCTGTCTGGAAGGATCTGTTGCTCTGTTCCTCACCCATCAGCCAGACTTAGAGACTTGTTCAAGTGCAGGGCAGCACCAAAGCTCTGTTCCTCCCTCTCTTGCAGTGTTCCCTGCTGAAGGATGGGTTGTGCCTGGTGCTGGCAGCACAGTGGGACAGCGCTGTCACCTCCCTGGGCTCCCTGCTGGACAGGTAAGGAGAAGCTCCTGCCCTGAGAGAGGGCACCTCTCCTTTCTGTACCTCTGATAAAGGCAGCTGCCACTCCAAGGCAGCCTGTTCTGCACAGTTACCTCGTTCATGGGTCAGTCACTGGGTCATGGAATTGTTCAGGCTGGAAAAGATCAGGTCCAGCCAGCAACCCAGTACCACCATTAAACCAGGCCCTCAAGTGCCACATCCACACATTTTCTTAACACTTCCAGGGATGGTGACTCCACCACTGCCCTGGGCAGCTGTGCCAGGGCCTGACCACCCTTCCCATGAAGGAATTTTCCCAATATCCAACTTGACCCTCCCCTAGCACAACTTGAGGCCGTTTTCTCTTATCCTGTCCCTGTTCCCTGGAAGCAGAGCCCAACCCCCCCCCAGCTGCCCCCTCCTGTCAGGGAGTTGTGCAGAGCCACAAGGTCCCCCCTGAGCCTCCTTTTCTCCAGGCTGAGCCCCTTTCCCAGCTCCCTCAGCTGCTCCTGGTGCTCCAAACCGTTCCCAGCTCCGTTCCCTTCCCTGGACATGCTCCATCCCCTCAGTGTCTCTTGTCATGAGGGGCCCAATACCTCAGAGTGTCCCCCCCTTTCCAAGTCATGTGTCCTCTGCTCGGGACCTTTAAAACCCGAGTTGTGTTCTTTGTTAAGGACCTGCAGTGTCCACAAGGCTCGACAGCGTGGTTCCATGAATACAGGGAATTCTCTGAAATAAGGACTCACTTTGGGAATAGACCTGCTGAATCAATAAGATTCCTAGGAGAAATATCTTAGCAGATTTTATATTTGCTGTGGAAAAAGAAAAACCAAACAAAAACCCAAGCCTTAAAATAAACACCAGACAGCAAAATCAAAAATTAGCCTCTTAAATAAATCACCAGAAACGCTGAGTAGAGGATGTATAAGCCTGGAAAAACAAACAGAACCCCTCTGCAGGGACTGATTAGTGAAACGGAGTGATTAGCAGGGCAATTAACCCTCTGTTCCCCAGAGGGAAGGGTTCCCTGCACGGGGCTGGTATTTGGCACTGGATGTGCAGCTCTCGCACATGGCTTCTCTGGCACAGGAACCAAGAGTCGCTTTTGTGCCACATTCCACGTGGAGCAGCCCAGCAGCCACGCCAAAAACACTCTCCTGACTTTGGCTGTACCCTCTGGAGGACTTCCAGCAAGTGCTGCCAGTGGGGCAGGAATGAGGGATTCAGGGATGCTGGAGTTGGCAGGCACCAGGGGATCAAAGCTGAACATCCACATTGCTGCACCTCAGAGTTCCCATCCTTTGCAGAAATGTTCCCAGGGCCACACCTGGGAGGAATGGTCGGAACAGATTTCATTGGGAACTTTTCAAAACTGTTACCTGACAGCATTTTGACTTTGCTTCCATTCATTTAAAATCACACCCTTGGGAGCCACATCCCAAACCTTCCACTCTGCAAGGCGAGAAAACCAGCAAGTTACCCAAGTCCTTGGTGGTGAGATTTCTCCCGTTCTTTCTCTGGTTTGCAATGAAAAAAAAAGTGAGTTTTGGCAACCCTGGAGGTCACCGCTGGAGGTAGTTCTGGGAGAGTCACTCAAGATCCCCCCACCTCTTTATTTTTGCCAGCATCACAGTCATGGGTGCTGCTTAACAGCATGAGCTGCAGCCCAGCACTTCCTCTCTTTTAGGCTCCATGTGTTTCCAGTGGCCAGTCCCAAGCAGCCCCCCCATAGACACCTCCCGTGGCTTCTCCTGGTGTTCAGAGAGCCGAGGGGCTGAGCAGGGAGTGGGCAGGAATAGGTGCCAACCTCTACACCTTCACCCCCATCCCGCTCTGTGCAAAGGGTGAACTTCTGTGCTGAACTGAAAAATACACGTGCATAACTTAGGGGGGTCAGGAGGCACTTCCGAAGGGCAGGATCCAGCCCCAAACCACAGGATCTACCCCCAAAGAAATGGATCTACCCCCAAACAGCAGGATCCACCCCTAAACCCCAGGATCCAGCTCCAAACAGCAGGATCTATTCCCAAAGAAATGGTTCTACCCCCAAACAGCAGGATCCACTCTGCCTCTCCCCCCAGTGCCAGAACCAGTGATCGCGGAGCCATTTCAAACCAGATCCACAAAAAACAACCCCATTTTTGCCTTCGTGCTGGAAAATGTCTGTGGAAGGGAGGGGCAGCAAGGAGTGCCCGAGGGTGGGAGGAGGGAGGGCTCTGATGCTCAGGGAGATCAGGAGCTCACACCCTGATTGTCTCCCAAGCCGTCGAACTGTTTAGAATGAGCCTTGACTTCACTGGTGCCTCCCAAGGACACTTTATGCCAAGACATCTTCAATTTAAATAACACCAGAGGTTAATTACTCCTACAGCTCCATCAGCCCTTTCTGTCCTGGATGAATCACTGGATATTTATCTCCCTCTCTCTGCCAGGATTCCAATACCTGCCCAGTTCCCTGCATTACAGCTGCACTGCTGAAGCCTCACAGCAGGGAAGGGATTATTTTCCAGCCCTGGGACTTGAGTCACAGCTGAGGCACATTTCTCCGGCTCTGTGCCACGGGGAGGGACGTTCCCATCTGTATGGAAGCCTGGCTATGATGTCAGAGATGGGCTGGGATCAGGAGGAATCAGGTGTTCAGAGGAACCACGCGGGCTCTGCCGGTGTAACTGCTCCTGGTCCTGAGCCTGTTAAAGCTTTCCTAAGCCAGCTCTGTCAAGGAGAGAATCACTTCACATCCTGGGTGATTTGGAGACAGCCCCAGACCCTCCTTGCTGTGGTGGTTGTTCAGCAGCAGGGCTCGCTCTGGCTGCTCTCTGAACATCCACGGCATTATTTCTGCACCAAAAACCACCGGGCACAGAAAAAGGGACACAAACAAAGCAGGTGTGGGCACAAAAGCAGCCTGGGAGTTTGGTTGCTTGCCAAAAGTTGAGCCAAAGCGGGAATCTGGGAGAGTCTGGGATCGTGCCAAGGGGAGCTGACGGGGCAGAAGGAAGTGATTGGAAGAGGTGAGGGAGCAGTGGGGACCCCGGAGGGGGAAGTGACACCGCCCTATCCACAGACAAGGGAAAACGATGTGGGACTTACCCTTCTTGTCCCGTCAGCATCCGGCTGCCTGGATAGCTCGGGGTAGAGATCTGAATTTTCCCTGTCACAACTTGTTTTCACAGCCACATTTCCTGGCTGCAGGGTGGCAGAGGCAAGAATTTACAGCACTACATTCAAAGCAACTCCTGGAAGGAAGGCATGCTCTGCTTTTTATGCATGACAGACCAGATTTAGCTGCCTTCAGACGTGATGCTGATTCCACAGTGATTACTCCTCTATGGTTTGAGCATTTAAAAAGCACTTTCAGATTGTTGGGATCTGTGTTGTGCACAGACTTAGCAGCTCACCTGGTTAACTCAGCTCAGTAGGCAGGGTTTGGTTAAAGCACCCCCAAAACCGAGCTGCAGCAGGGGAACATAGGAGTTTAGGCCAGGCTTTGTGCGTTCCTGCCTTTAAACGAGGTGCTGCAATCAGAGCAGAAGCCAAGTGCTGAGGAGCTTAGCTGGATGGTTTCTCTCTGATGAAACATTCTTACCAAGTGTTAATTGCTGCTAGCAGGGAGCGATGTTATCCCTATAGGAAGCTCATCCCGGGGAGCTGTGGAGGGGAAGGAGGTGTAGAAATAAAAAATTTCTAAAAAGAGAAAAAAATATGAACACATGGGGTGTAAAATCTCGGAGCTGTTGAAAACCAGCGAAGGGAAAACTGTTGCCATGCACAATACCTGCATATGGGGGCAGGGAGTAGGGAGTGGTTTCCACAGCCTCGTGAGAGTTTTCAAGCCTAAGGCTGCGAGTGTGCACAGAGTCAGTTTAAAAGGCACTTCTGAAATTGGTGTCTTGCCTTTTGATTTCTCTGGAATACATTTTGTGGGCAGCTCGTGTGTGGCTTGAGAAGGGCCAGAGCAAAAGCAGGACTGGTGAGGCAGTGCCTGCTGCTCCAGGCAGTTCAGTAAATCCTGGGATTGGGGGAAAACACCCAGATTATATTCACGGAGAAAAAACCCCTTGCCCAGAGCGTTTATGTGCATTTCCCACTGCCCCAGAGCCACCATTATGCAATTGGATGTGGCTGTTTGTTTGAAGGTTTATATTTAAATAGTGTGAAGCCATTTACACAAAGCTTTGTAAAACCCAGGATTTAGCTGTGTAAAGAGGAGCAGTAACAGCTGCCCGTGGCTGGAGCTGCTGGCACAGAGCTCAGCCCTCCCCAGAGCTGGGACATCTCCCTCCCTCACAGCTGACATGGCAAACTAACCCTGCTTCCCTTTCTCTTTGCCCCCAGTGCCTGCTGGCAGAACCAGTCGGTCCTGGACACTGCAGAGCATCTCCTTTATCCCCAAAATGAGAATCAGGCAAGTAGAGAAGTTATTGTATGGATATGTGTCCTTTGTGCTCCTGTGGTGAAGGAAACTTGTTAATATTGGTTGAAATTCCAAAGAAAATGATAACTTTCATGAGTCGGAGGTGGTGACAGCCCCAAGCCTTGGCTTAGGCTGAGAGCCCAGAACATGGGGAAGGTGGGACCAAAATGCTGTCAAACTGTCTCCCACATTACAGTGGTGACACAGTTTTGAATCAAAACATTTGGAGATATTGATAAAGGTTCTATATTTTCCATGGAAATTCAGTTACTCTTCGTGAAAAATCAGCACTGAGAAAAATATCACAGAATCATGGAATAGTTCGGTTTGGAAGGGACCTTAAATCCCATCCAGTGCCACCACAGCCATGGGCAGGGCCACCTTCCACTGTCCCAGGCTGCTCCAAACCCCATCCAACCTGGCCTTGGACACTGCCAGGGATCCAGGGACAGCCACAGCTTCTCTGGGCACCCCGTGCCAGGGCCTCCCCACCCTCCCAGGGAACAATTCCTTCCCAATATCTGTGACATTTGTCAAAAATAGTGACAGGAAATGTTCATTCAGCCCTATGGCCAAGCTGGCACATGTCCTATGTTCTGAAAGTTGTATTTCGGAAGCCCAAATCCAAGTGGAAGATGAGAAGTGAAGCCATCAGCCATTCCAGGGATGGTCTAGCTGAATATTTTCTCAGTAATTCATCCCAAGAAAGGAAACACTGAGCTCCAGACATGTGGGCAGCTAATGGGAATAAACTGCATAAATACATTCAAAATTCTGGCTGCAATCATCAAAGTTTAGTTCAGAACAGATGAGAGTTTTGGATGGAGGAGGCAGAGGCTGAGGAGTTGGGACCAGGAGATGTGAAGTCCTGGTGAAGATGTCCCTGCCCATGGCACGGGGTGGGATGACACGAGCTTTAAGGTCCCTTCCAGCCCAAACCATCCTGTGATTCTGTGATAAAAGACTTGTGGAGAGTGAGAAATGATAGCAAGTGGACAAACCTCTCCTCTGGATCCCTTTTTCTTCCCAATAAAAGCCCAGCAGGAGAGCGAGATGCGTTGGTAACCTCCTCTAACATATCAGAGCTGCTGCCTTCAGCACCAGTGCTCTAAGGATTGAGCCTTAAAAGACACAGAGCCCTCTTTGAAGTGTGCATTCCTGCTTTTAGCACAGACAAAACTGCCCCAACTTCCCCAAAGTCGTTCAGCTGCCATTTGCAGCCGTTTTCCGAAGGCACAGTGGGATTCCCGGCGCTGCAGTGCCTGGGCAGCGCTGCCTGCACGGCTCTGCGGAGCTGCAGGGCTGCTCCAGCCCAGTACTGGCTGCTGCCAGGGTGCCAGGCTGTTGCCAAGGAATGTGGCAGGGCAGCGAGTCCAGGCTGTCTCCTGATTTGCTTTGAAAGGACGTTACATCTCTGTGCCTGACATAAAATCCCTTCTGCTTCCCGGTGCTGGGGAATGAGCCTGTCAGGGAGAGGCTTAGAGGGCTTTTTGTGCTAGAGAGGAGGAAAAGCAAATATGCTCAGCCCTTCTCCCTGCTTCTGGCAGCCTGGGATGTGCAATCTGATCCCTCTGGAAGCAGGGGCTGCTCGCAGGAGCTCGGAGTTCCGAGCAGGAATGCAGTCCTGGGACAGCAGCACATCTCCTTGGGGGTACAAACAACACAGCAGCAGCTCCTGGTGGTTTTCCAGTGGGCCTTTTTCTCCCAAGTTCAGGGGAGGTTCAGGAATCAGAGCGAGATCTGAGGAGCAAACGCACCGGGGAATCTGTTCCTCAAAGGATTGCCCCAGGAATGATGTTCGGGCCTCTGATCTTCTGCTAATGAGTTTATGAAATGTCAGCCAGGCTTTGCAGGGCAAAGCTAATGAGCAACAACACGATAGCAGGCAAAGTTCAGGAGGGTTAAATGAACATGGGTTTCAAATCCTCATGGTCTGAGCAGAGCTGCAGCCTTTCCTGGTGGAGTCGAGCCATAGAAGTGAAATGGCATATCATCTCGCTCCCAGTGTGATTTGGGATTAGGTAATGGGATGAGAGCTCAGCTTTCCAAACATGGCCTGTTGCAGTGCTGGTATCTGTGCCTGTTGTCTGCCTGCTCTGCTGCATTCCTGGAGCACCTTCAGCTGCCCTAGGTGAAACACCTGCCCTGGGAGCAGACACATCCAGGCTTTGGGAGTTCCCTGTTCTCCCCAGTGACCTGCAGGTGCCGTGCCAGGGCACATAGCACAGCTCACCTATGGTAGTGACAGAGCTGTAGTTTGTTGGTGTCACCATTAGGGGCTGGTGAACTTCCAGGAGGGTGTCCCAGTGTTCCTGCAGCTGGTCCATGCCCAAACTGGGATGTCTGCAGGGATAAGAGAGTGGTCAGGGAGTGCTGTGCTCAGCCTCGGGACTGGGATGTCCTGGGACTGGACGTTTCCCCTCACCTGCAGCAGTGGCCGTGGCTGGGATGGGACTGTGAGGACAAAGTGGCTGTCCCTCAGTGACATCACTGAGCTGCCACCATCAGCCATCAGAGCAGTGGGATGGCACAGCCTCTGTCCCTCAGTGAGAGCCCACGGGGAGCAGTCCAGCCTCCCCTGGCAGCACTAATCCCTCCCCTCTGCCTGCAGCCACAGCGGCTGCTGCTGCCTCCCCCTCCCTGCACACACCTGAAACCTGGGGCTGGAGCAGAGCAACACAGGGAAAACACCTCCCAGCCCCTCTTGGCATGATCCTTCTGCCCCTCAGCAGCAGGCAGAAGGGCTGGAGTCCCAAAAAAGAGACTAAAAAGCTGTGAGGAGAGGCAGGGCTGGCAGGAGGGCCTGGGGGCTGTGTGGGGTGGGTGGCAGCACAGCGTCTCCAGTGCTTTGGGGTGCTCATTAGCAGACCCAGGACTGCAGACTGGGCCTGCAGCCCTTGGAACACCTTGGCCTCTCCAGCTCAGAAACAGCCGTGCCAGGGCTGCTCCAGGGCTGGGTTTGGGAAGGATGGGCAGAGCAGCGAGGGAGGGAGGAGATTTCCCACTTAGCACCTCGCACGGTGTTGCTTTTCTTCCATTCCTTGAAAACACAACTCCTGAGCATCACCACGAGCAGGAGGTTCCCTGCTGTGGGACACTCACAGCCACCTCTGTGCGGGGATCCATCCAGCCTGGAAACAGCCTTTGCACAGGAAACCTGCCTCTGGAAAGAAGTTTCTCTGCCACACACAGAACTCACAGCTCTCCCCCAACCCTTGCCTTGTTTTCCTCACAGGCCCAGGAGCTGCTCTGCTGCCTTTTTGACTCCTTGACATCAGAGAGCATGCACCGAATTGAATCCCAGGATTGCTAGCAGAGATAGGCAAGGCCCCCAGGCAGCCTTGGATGCCACTGTGGAGATGGACACCCAGGCACAGCCAGCTCTAAGAGCACTGTTTGTTTGGAATTAAAACACAAAGTCTGAAGTGTGGCATTAGCATGGGTCAGAGAAATGAGAGTGGTGGAGGAAGGCTCAGCGCCCCAAAACAAACCCCTCTGAACTGTGGCCATGCTTCCCAGTGGAGTCCATCCAGAGACAATCTGCTTGTGTCCATGGAGCAAAGCTTGGAGCATTCCTCTGGCTGGGAAAGCCTTGGGAAGCAAATCCAGGGGCAGGTGTTCACTGCTGTGTGTCTCTCAGGTGCCTGGGAACTCCATCTCCCCCAGGCCTCAGAGACTTCATGGAGAGACTCTGCTTTCTGCTGCTCCTGTGTTCTTTGAACCAAAGACAAACCATCAGCAAATGAAATGGAAATAGTCCGAGGGAAAGCTGGATCCCTGGAGGGTTCAGTGCACCAGGCCGAGCTGTTCAATGAGATTAAAAGCTGGACAGCTCAATGTTCACATGCCTCTGCTCCAGCAGCCCTGCTATGGACTGCGCCAGCCCACATCCTGCCCCCTCCCATGGGCACACGGCCCTGCCTCCCCTTCCTCCTCCTTCAGCAGCTGCTGATCCTGTGATCCTTTCCAGGAGCCCTCAGGAAAGGATGCTGGTGTTAATACAAAGGTCCCCAGCCTTCCTGGGAACCACTGGGGTCTTTTTCCTTTAGGAAAGTCTCTTCTCAGCCCAGGGAGCCTTCTGTTCCTACCTGCCCTGCTAAGGCAAAGACTTAGACTCTGCTTTGGTGCAGCCTCACCTCAGCTTTGGGGCAGTTCTGGGTGCCACAATATCAGAAGGATCTAAGGCTGTTGGAGAGTGTCCAAAGGAGGGACACGAGGATGGGGAAGGGTCTGAGGAGCAGCTGAGGGCACTGGGATTCTTCAGCTGGAGAAGGAGACCGAGGGCCGAGCTCAGCGGGGGCTGCAGCTCCTCCCGAGGGGCAGCTCCGATCTCTGCTCCCTGGGACAGGGACAGGACCCAGGGAACGGCTGGAGCTGGGCCAGGGCAGGGTCAGGCTGGAGATCAGGGAAAGGTTCTTCCCCCAGAGGGTGCTTGGCACTGCCCAGGCTCCCCAGGGAATGGGCACAGCCCCGAGGCTCCAGAGCTCCAGGAGCGTTTGGACAGCGCTGCCAGGGATGCCCAGGGTGGGATTGTTGGGGTGTCTGTGCAGGGCCAGGGGTTGGATCCATGATCCTTGTGGGTCCCTTCCCACTCAGGATATTCTGTCATTTTGTGCATGGTTCTAGTTCCAGCCATGGCAGAGGTGGCAGAGACAGTCCCTGTGAGTGTCCCAGAGCTGAGGGCAGAGCTCCCTGGCCAGCCCAGCTCTGGGTGCTGTGGGCACATTAACCCCTTCTTTGCATGGCCTTTCCCTCCAGAACAGCCTGGCATGAGCCCTCTTCCTTCCCAGCTCACACAAACTGCGAGAAGGTGACACCTCTGAGATCTGTCCCTTTGCAGACAAGATGAAAGTGCCCAGTAGGTCCCAAAGCTGTCGGAGGTCTGGCCCTGCAAGCTCTGCTTCCTCAGCAGGTACCAGCCCTAACACAGCCCCTGCCCTTCTCTAAACTACCTTGGAACAGCCAGAAGAGATTGTCACAGCCAGCTGGGTGTGAGGGGGACACAGACAGTGACCTGTCCTGACCTCACACAGCATTGCAGTGTCAGAATCCCAGAATCCCAGACTGGTTTGGGTTGGAAGGAACCTTAAAACTCATCCAGTCCCACCCCCTGCCGTGGGCAGGGACACCTTTCACTGTCCCAGGCTGTTCCAAGCCCTGTCCAACCTTGAAAGTTTCTCCCAACCTCTGCTCCCCAGCACTGTTCTGCCTGCATGGGCTCTTTGGGCTTTGTGATAGGACCGAACACCTCCAGGAAGGAGCTGGAGAGGGAAGCAGGCAGCTGCCCTGGGCCCTGGGGAGGATGAGGTCCTTGGAGTCAGCATGCCGGAGGAGCCTGCTCTGCTCCTGCAGCTAAGTAGGCCATTTCCTTCACTCCAGGCGCATTTCTGTCATGCTTGTGAACCCTGTATGGCTTTGAAACAAATGAAAATTAAAAGGATCCTCCCCCAGCACTCGGGGAATTTGATCTGGAAAAGGAATGGAATAAAGACAGCAGCTGAAGGACCAGCCCTCTGGAGCTGCACGCGAGGCAGGGGCACATGGGGCCAGCAGCAGCCCTGACCCGGCCAGCCTGGTGACACAATGATCACAGAGCCCTGTCCCTCTCACCTGGGCCCTCAGACCTGTGGGATTGGGATTGCAGGGAGCTGGACATCATGAGGGGATGCTCTGGTGAGTGCAGCAGTCAGCCTGGGGAGGTGACATCCCAGTGGGACACCCCCAGACCACCTGGGCTTGGCAGGAGCACTCCCAGGAGTTGAGCCCATGACTCTTAATTCGTAGAATTAATTCATAAAATCAGGGAATTATGAATGGTTTGGGTGTGAAAGGACCTTAAAGCCCATCCCATCCCACCCCCTGCCATGGGCAGGGACACCTTCCACTAGCCTAGGCTGCTCCAAGCCCTGTCCAACCTGGCCTTGGACACTTCCAGGGATCCAGGGGCAGCCACAGCTTCTCTGGGCACCCTGTGCCAGGGTCTCAGCACCCTCTAAGTAAAGATTGTAACACAAACCAGGGCCTGGCACAAAACACATCCCATTTCCCATCCCCTTCCAGACATCCCTGCTGAGGCTTGAGCTCTGTGAGCCTCCATCCACCAGCAGGCAAAGCCCCGTGCCTCAGTTTCTCATCTAGGAAATGGAGCTGGCAGCTCTGCCACATCCCCCAGGCACAGCAGCAGCATCCCAAAAATGGGGCAGCACCCAGATACCTCTCAGCAAGGATCTGCTGCGGTGCCTTGGGTTACTATTTTAAAGCCCAGCTAATTAATCTCAGCGTAACAAACTCGCACACCCTGCGCAGAGCAGGGGAAAGTATCATCTTCTGGTATTTCCAAAATGCCAGCATTCCAGAAATAACCCTGCCAGCCTTTTCTCCTAGAGAATACCCCACTTGTCTCTGGTGAGGTGACAACCAGGAGCACCACGACCCACCAGGAATCAATCCCGTCACCTGGCCATCAGCTCTGGCTCCGGCAATGGGAGCTGCAGCTCTCGCACTGTTTTTCCCTGGAAACTGCCACAAGGCAGCCAGGATTAGCTAATCAGAGCTGAGGAGCAAATTAATGATTGAAAGAACTAGGAGAAAGGCAGATTTGATCCGAGATTGCCAGCTTTGCAGCTGGCTCCTACTTGCAAACAATTCATTTAGATTATGAAAGCAAGAAATTGAGTACAAAACCCCCTAGATTGTTTGCTTCTTGGAGAAAGAAAAGAAAAGAAATGGAATTTAGATTAAAAATTATGCAGAATAGTATTAATTCCCCACCCTCTTGTGCCTCCCCTCTTGCTGGAAAACCAGAGCTAATCAGAATTTTGCATTGTTCTGCTGCCAGTGTCAGAGCTGCCTCAATGGAGGAGAGATAAAATACAGGAGGTGGCATTTGGTGTTAACTCCTTAGGGTCTTGCCACGGCAGAAATGGGAACACAGTGCCTGGTGCCGATATCCCATCTTCCCAGCCTGATCAGCTCCCTTTAGGGGCAGGTGTTGGGGCACAGAGCAGCTCCCCATGCCCTGCACAGCTCCTGGCACATTGTATTTATTCACACTCCTGGGGAGCTCTCAGGTGAGCCCTTTGTTCCTCCTCAGGAAGGATTGGTGTCCTCAGGGATGTGGAGGTGCCGGATGCTTTCCCCTATGGAGCCTCACTCATGTTTCAGCTCCTCTGTTCCAAGGACAGATTTAACTGATCACCAGTCAGGCCTGGAATTCCTGCCTGGCTGTCCCCAGCAGCAGTGGGACACTGACACCCGCCAGGCAATCCGAGGGGAACGTATCACTCCCCTTATCAGCCCGAGCAGGGCAGGTGCAGGGGCTGAGCTGGCAGGGAGCTGCAGGAGCAGCTCATTCCCACTGGGCATGGCCTGGCCGTGCCCTTCTCTGGGAGCCTCTGAGCCAGGGTCAGCACCCAGACGCTGCTGGGGGAGCTGGGTGCCAGCTCTGCTGACCCTCTACAGCCACCAGAGCAGACACATCAACTGCTCAGCACTTTCAGCCTGCCCAAACTGACTCTTCCACCCCAAAAAATTTTCTGCTCCTGTGCACACGAGCCCTGCTGAGCCCTGGGAATGTCCCATGTCACCACTCAGACCCACCAGCCTGGGAATTACTGCACAGCCAACAGGATTTGCTGCCCTCCCAGCAAACTCGAAATTGGGCACTTGGGTTTCATCTCCTGAGGCCCAGGACTGGCTCAGGAAGCAGGAGGAGTTGATGGACCTGCTGGAGCTGTCCTTGGATCATCCACACTCACCAAACTCGATAATCCTGTGCCATGCCCACAAATATCTGCCTTGCTCTGGCTGACAGAGCCAGAAGCACCTCGCTTGGCCAAGAGCCACTGCTGATCTCCAGGGAGAGCTCAGAGCCCCTTCCAGTGCCTGAAGGGACGCCAGGAGAGCTGGAAGGGACTTGGGACGGGGGATGGAGGGACAGGACACAGGGAATGGCTTCCCCCTGCCAGAGGGCAGGGATAGATGGGATATTGGGAAGGAATTGTTCCCTGGGAGGGTGGGGAGGCCCTGGCACAGGGTGCCCAGAGAAGCTGTGGCTGCCCCTGGATCCCTGGAAGTGTCCAAGGCCAGGTTGGATGGGGCTTGGAGCAGCCTAGGCTAGTGGAAGGTGTCCCTGCCCATGGCAAGGGATTTGGATGATCTTTAAGGTCCCTTCCAACCCAGCTCTCATTCCATGCCTGTGATAAGACAGGGGTGGTGGCTGGGCCCTGGCAGGGATGTATTTGCCTCACCACCGTCTTCCTGGGCTGGAATCAGGCCTTGGGCTCCAGTCCCAGTTCATCCCATGGGGCAGGCAGTGGCCCTTCTCCAATCCTTGATCTCCCTCTTGCCAGGGCACCATCTCCAGGCCTGTCGCAGCAGGAGCTGGTGATTAATTGGTCCTTGGCAGTCCCCCCTGGCAGGGCTGGAGGAGCACAAAGGGCGCTTTGTGTGCGGGCGCTGATAAACGGGGCCAGGATGAGTCACCCGCGGGTAATGAAACCAGGGAACAGCGCTGCTCAGCCAGGAGTATGGCTCAGGAGCTCACCGGATGCTCTAACTGGGTCATGCAGGAGACTGGGGCTGGCAGTGCCTTGTCTGGGCCCACCTGGGCCTGGCACGGCCACGGCCCAGCAGCAACACCACTGCCCATCCCCAAAAGTGACCACTTTGATCCAGTAAACCAAGGCAGAAGCTCTGCCAGGACAGTTTCACATGGTGTGGGGTCAAAGTGGGGCTGCTGGTCCTGCAAAAACTCCTGGGGAGCTCAGCTGAGGGACTGTAGGGTCTGTCTGTCTGCATGCATCCATGCATCCATCCATCCATCCATCCATCCATCCATCCATCCATCCATCCATCCATCCATCCATCCATCCATCCACCCGCAGCTCTGGGGATATTTAAGCCTCGCCTGGGGCTCTGCTGAGCTCCTGGCCCTGTCCTGGGGCTGTGCTTGGGTGCTCTGCCAGGTGAACCAATGGATCTGATCCCTGGAGTCTCCTCCTCACACACCTGTGAGATGTTGGCCATTTTCTGGCCATTTTCTGGCCATCAGGAGCCTCCTGACATCTTTGTGAGCTTTCAAAGATGATTTTGAAGATGAAAACGTGTCCAGCAAGATCACCACGATGCTGCAGGTGCTCAAGATCCTCAGGTGGCTCCAGTGGGCCTGTTTGTGACCGGTTTGCCCAAGACAATGGAGAGGGGACTGGAGCACCTCCCTGCCCAGGAAAGGCTGAGGTCACCGGGGCTGTTCAGCCTTGAGAGGAGCCCCAGCTGAGAGGAGCCCTCAGCCCTGGGTGTCTCTGGCTGCAGGGAGGGCTCCGAGCAGGGCCCAGGCTCTGCTCCAGGGCCCAGCAGTGGCACCAGAGCAACGGGCAGGGACTGAGCCCAGGAGTTCCGAATGAACATGGAATCATTAGGGATGGAAAAGACCTCCAGGATCAGTGAGTCCAACCTCTGACCATTCCCACTAAATGATCATGAGGAAGAGCTTCCTCCCTGTGCAATGACCGAGCAGTGGCCCAGGCTGCCCAGAGAGGGAGTGGAGTCTCCTTCCCTGGAGATATCCAAGAGCCATCTGGACACAGCCCTGTGCTCTGGGGGACCCTGCCTGAGCACGGAGGTGGGACCACATGAGCTCCAGTGGTCTCTTCCGAGCCGAACTATTCTGGAATTGTCTGATCTGGGTGCTGGGATGTACTGGCTGATCTGCCTGGCACTGACACCTGACAGACTTCAGTGACATAGAGAGGGAAGGAGGGAGCAAGGTGGGGTGGAATGGCTGTCCCTGCTCCTCTGCCTCAGCTGGCCATTGTCCCTCAGCTGGCAGCCACTGCTTGGAGACTGGAGAGTGCTTCTGGCTTGTGCCTCACAGGAACTTGTGGGGCTCTGGAGCCCTTAACACCCACCAGCTACAGTTCCAGAGCTCTGGCAGAAGATCCTGAGCTGGTGGTGGCTGATTCCCTCTCGCAGCACTGGCCAGTGAATGCCTCCCTGAGGGCTGTGGAGCAGCAGGAACAAGTGGGAATGGTGGGAAATGCTGGGCAGGGACTCAGAGCCGGATGCCTCGTCCTGCAGGGAGGTCTGAGACAAACGGGACCGTTGTGCTGGTCCCACTCTCTTACCCCAGGCCTGTCCTTCCCCAGGATCCAGCCTCCTTGGGAAGCCTGGAAGCCAGGATGGTGTTCAGCTCCTGGCAGAGAATCCTGGGCTGCTTCAACCCTGCTGCCAGGCAGAGTGCCCTGGGGTCCTGCAGAGCTGCTCCCTCCCCCACAGGGGGATACCCAAACACATGGATGTGACTGAGGTGCTGTGCAGCCAACTGAGGGCCCCTGAGAAGCTCCTGACCACTAAACTACCACAGTCCATCCATCCTGAGCTGCTGAGCTCCCACACAGCCACAGGCAGGCTCAGTGTCCATCCCATAGCCACAGCCAGGCTCAATGTCCATCCCACAGCCAGGCTCAATGTCCATCCCACAGCCACAGCCAGGCTCAGTGTCCATCCCACAGCCTCCAGCCAGACTCGATGTCCAGCCCACAGCCAGGCTCAATGTCCATCCCACAGCCA
>VZTH01019654.1:0-43898 GCA_013397815.1 Aleadryas rufinucha
ATCACATGTGCTGAGTGGCTGGTTCACTGGTGGATATCCCAGTTTTTACTGCATTTATCCCAGTCCATGCCTGGAGAATGTCCAAGGCTCAAACCCAGTAGCTGGCTTGGAAGAAAGCACTGTCCTGTAAATGTCAGAGCACGAGATGTGGTGTTTTGGACCAGCAACAGGCTGTCATTGCAACTCCTGCACATTTCCACCTGTCCAAGAGCAACCTGCCTTTCCTCCTGGGAAGGCTGCAGCTCATGGAGAGCCTTGTAGCCTTCCCCAAGGCCTGCAGCTCCCAGGCAGAACTGGATCTGGGGGGATTTTGGTATTTAATGAAGGGAGGAGGTCCCTGCTTGCACTGAAGCACGGCCAAAAGGAGGGGAGTTGTCGCTGATGAGCGCTAGCCGAGTGCAAGAACCAAACTGGATCGGGTGAGGCGGAATTCTGATTTTATTATTTAATTCTAAAACTTATATAGACTTTTAAAAGTTTCTCCGGATTGGGTCAATTCAAAACCTCCCCCTAGGCCCATAGGCCAGGTAGAACTGCCCATCTTTCCAGAGACAGTTTCAATAACATCCAAACCTTATCTTTATTTATAGAACACAGGGAGAAGAAGAGAAAAATTCCCATGGGAAAGAATCTGTGCTACCACAGGGAGTGGCTTTGTCTGACTGAAATAATCAGCGTGAGGCAGAACTGGAGGCACAGCCCTGGTAAGGCTGATGGCCAAGTGCTGCAGCACATCCTGCAGCAGAGGAAAACAGCTGTGCAAAATGCTCCCATCCTGTGTGAGGGCAGGTAAAATAACCTCCAGCCTCTGTGGGGAATGAACTGCCCCTGGCTCCAAGCTCTGATCACCCTCTTTGGATGGAGGCCACGGAAAGAACCAACAGTGACATAAGTGTAACACTCTTATTTTCAAATTATCTGATAATTACTGAAATGCCTTCTAAAATAAAGGCTCTGGCAATATATGAGATGTTGCTGTGCTGGGCAGGGGACACTGGGGGGATGCAGGGAGGCTGAATCCCTGCAGTCCCATCCTCTGCCTCCACATTTCCTCTGGAAGTTTGGACTTCATTTTGTGCAGCTTTTTACACCACTGAGAGGTGCTACAAAAGGAAGGTTCTGTAAAATGATGCTGCAGAGAGATTAAAAAATCCTAATACACAGATGGAATGAGGTGAGGCCCTTGTATTTCCATGCCAAAGTTGCATAATCTCAGGCAAATTAATGTTTAATGATTTGACTTATTCGAGATTTGTAAACCCCACTTTGGGCTTAATCTCTTTGCTCCATTGGCTTTAATTAAACTCATCTGCACCTTATGAGTTTTGGTGAGCTCAATACAAAGCCAGCCAACCAACCAAAACATTGCTCATGTGGATGAATTACCCTGAATTCCCCATTTCTGCATTTTTGCTATTTCATGTGATCCAATGAACAAACAAATTATCAGTAAATGTTTGCAGATTATTGCAATGAACGTGTTACTCCTGTCGGGATTGATTGAAGGGAAAAGAAGCTAAATGCTGATTTTTATCAACAATATGTCTTTGCACAGAAGTCCTGGTAAGCATGAAATGAGGAATTGAGCACCCTGCTTTCATCGTCAGACTCTGGATCTCAGATAAAAACTCTTTCCAGAGTCTGCATCTGATAAATTATTGGAACTAGAGTGGCATTTGAGGTGCCTGGATAAAGAGGCAATAAAAATATTTTCTATTTGTTTACACTGAAAAATATCATACACTGAACTGTCAAGTCTGAAAAATTGATGCTTCTGACTTCGCAAATATTCAGCAGCCTAATAGAAATGTCAGATGTGTGCGGTTCTGGGAGAGGAAAAGGAGAAAGAAAAGAAACAATCAGCCACATAACAAATGTTCATTTATTTTCATCAGATTTGATACTTCATCATGCAAGAGATAGATCTGAAGACCAAGAAAGTTTATAGAGCTTCTTTTCTTCTTGATTTCAGTGGTTTTTGATGAAGCACCATAGAACAGCAGGGTTGAGTTGCAGCTGTTTAACATCACCAGTTCTTGCTGGAAAATTGGTGTCCCGTGGATGAAGATTTGTGCTGTTCAAAGCAGAGAGGCTGGGGCTGCCTTCCAGCAAATTCTAACAGAAGGAGCACATGGCTCTGGGGATCAAGTAGAACCATTTTGGTTCTGCAAGAGTTCCCCCTGCTCACATGCAGATTGGAGAGTTAAGAGTGGGAGGGGAAGTAATCTTCTACCCTTTCATTTTTTTTTTGTAACTTACTATTTTCTGCTTTAGAAAGGAGAAAAGAAAGTCACATAATAGTGGGAGGGATGAATGGGTTTTTCATCTGTTTGGCTGAAATTGCAAAGAGTAGTAAAAATGGAACTTTTGAACTAGAGGGTCCAAATCTGGGAATGTGGAAGCTGGGATATTCTGATCACCGAGGATACAAAGATGGTCCTTGGGGGGAGCATCAGCAAACTGGTGGAAATTGGCATTTTTGCTGCCGAGAGCTGCCAGAGCTGGACATTCTGCAGTTGCCCCTTGCCTTTATCATGTGCACACAGTAAAAACACAGGAAGGTAAAAAGTCTGAAATTGAAGCCCACTGAGATACAGAAAAAAAATCATTCTTGCTTCTTTCGATTTTTTTGTAAACAGCTTCCAGTCCCAGAATTCTAAGCCAAAGCAGATCAGTTTTATGATGGTCTTTGTTTTCTCTGTGATATCTTAGGATAGATTATCCTTTGGGCAATAGCTGTGTTTTGGTGTAATTATGTAATTAGAGCAAATGCATGCAAATCAGATAAACGAGGCATAATCAGTTATAGGATTTTTGTGGCAAACATACACGGTGCACATGAAAGACATGGTCTTGAGGTCCAACTAATGGAGCTGTCAGCAGCCATTAAGGGTGATAAAGTTGCAGCTTTCAAGACGTGGCTGTGAGGAACAGGAAGAATTGGATATACATTAAAAATGCAGCCCCAGGGGGCTGGTTCAGCTGCTGGAGGGGCTGGAGCAGTCCCTGCACGTTCTTCTGTCCTGCAGGCACAGAAGGAGATTCAGGTATGAGGAACAAAACAAATTTCAGCTGAGGACACCCTGGACTTCGGGGGCTGTTCATTTCCCAGGTGCCATTTCTGTATCAGACTGATGTTTCATGGTGGTGTTCAGTGGAAGGTTGGACTTGATGAGCTTGGAGGTCTTTCCAAACCTGAATGATTCCATGATTCTACATTTCAAAAGGAGTGTGGTATCCGAATATTGATCTAGGCTACAATAGTATTTTATTTTCTGAGGCAAAACTCATGATTTTATCCAGCCCAAGGAAGTTACCCTATGCCTAAACTGGATATAGGGAAGGCTAGGACAGCAAAACACTGAGAATTCAACTGTGAAGAAGAGTTTTGTCCTTATTCAGTCCTGACTGCCACTGTGCCCCATTATGTCAGCATGGAAAAAAAGACTTAAAATGTCTTTTAATGCCTGGGTACCAAAACCCCCCCATTTCTTTAAATACAGGTTGAGAATTGCATTCTGACAGGAACTTGAACACATGGTTGTCTATTTTTGTATTTGACCTAAACTTGTTCCTAGATCTTATAGATTTAACAGGAGTTAAGTCAAAGCATACAAGTGGAGAAATTATTGTCTGTATAACTGGTACTCATTTGCTGCAAAAAGAAATTACTCTTGTAAGAAACAACAGGAAAAAGAAACTGGTCTCAGATGAATGGATATTGCTGTGGCATAATAGTCCCTGATAGTCTGTAACTTTTGTTTGTGCAAGCTAATGGTGCAATTTTAATTACCATAATGCTCAAATCACTGTAATGGATTACAGGATGTTTGTGTTGCTGAAAATCTAATTTTTTTTTTTCCCAATTTTTTAAGTGGGAACTCGTGAGCAGCCATGTTGTCATCATCCTGTGGTTCTTTTGAAGAGCCTTCGGATCTGCAGGAGAAAATGAAGGCACAGATTAGGTATTGTCATGCAACAGTCCTGTTATAAACAGCTGATTGGGGTGGGTTTTGCTTGGGCTTCTAAAGGCAGCATTTATGGTATTTCTTTCTCTGAACATGGATGGCTGCAGAGACATGAGTGCACAAGAGAAAAACAAATGTCACTGAGCTGTGACAAATGTTCTGGCTCTCCTGTGCACTGGGTGACCCTCCTTGCCTCTCCTGTGCAGGTAAAGCACAGTAGTGTCCTTAAAAAATACTAGGTACTACCCTTGGAAAGAATGTCCTAAGTTGAAAAATGGGTGCCTTGGACTTTAGGACTATTGGAAGGAGGAAAAGAAAATAGGAAAGTTGATTGAGGCAGGTTATATTGAACTGCCTGGCACTCTGTGGAAGTGGTGCTTTTGGAAAAACAGCAGGGGTACAACGGATAAATAAACCAGCAGCAGAATTGCCAGCAGCTGTCAAATCAAAAGCAGCAGTAAAGCAGAAATATATAGTCAGTATCAGTCTGAATAAGCATTTGTTAAACACACCAAGGACAGACAGACAGTTGTGCAAAGCCATAACGTCAGAGGTGTTTTCCAAAGATAATTGTTCCTGTTGGTGCCAGCTGGTAACTGACACTCTGTTCTGATGATTATGACTATCTTAATCAAATGAGTGAGGAAAAAGAATCATGAAATCATTTTTAGGGAAAAAAAACCCCCGTTACCCTGTTAGTTTTGAGTGATGGAGTGATCCTGCCATCCTTTTTTCCCCGAGTTTCCCATAATGGAGTCTGCTAGGAACTGACACCATCAGGAGGTGACTGCAGAATTTAGGAAGGTATCAATCAAATGGGTACCTGACCTGTCTCTGCACTCACCAAGGTACTGCTGGGAGCCAAAACCATTTTGTTTCCCCACCACAACCATTTTTCCACAGTCAACAATTGTGGATTGTCCCAGCTCGGCCTGTGCAGCTTTGGGAGTGCTGATCCCAGAAGTGTTGGGTTTTATTAAGATTTTTGGAGGTGAATGTTGCCTTGTAAATCCACACAAACCAAATGCATGTAGAGGGATGACAATACAAAACAGAGGGGTTTAGTTCCTGCCCACAAACAGCATTGTCTGATTCCATGTGTGGGTAATGTGTCTGTGACCAGTTCATGTCCATAATTAAGTTTTTGAGTTTTCCAGGTTATTAACTCCGGAAACTTCTAAGGAATTGGGCATTCCCTGGGCTGCAAGCAAGGACTGGGGAGACAGGTCTGGGCAGCAGTGAAAGAATAACCGCTGGAAAACAACTGGGGTTTCAACCACTTCCCCTGCCAGTGAATTCTGAGCTGTATTTTATTAAAATTAATTTTAGTTGGATGAACTAATGATACTAGACCACCTTTCTGTAGTTTTCCTATAGTGACTCTCAATTCTGCAGGGCATCTCTTAATGCACATGTTCTAATTTCTGCAATTCCTGTAACTCTGCAGGAGCAGGTCACCTGAAATGCTCACAGAATAATCCTCCCCAGCCCTCAGACAGGCTGCTTTGATAAGTGTGCTCATGAAGAGCTTTTGAAACAGAAGCCAGCAGCTGCACACTGCTGCTGCCTCCACGGCATGGGGAATTTTTCATCAGCTTCTTTTTAATGTGCGACTTTGTTTTCTCATCTGGGATTATGTCTGATAAGAACAATCTAAAACTTTCTCTATCAGTTGCAGTGAAACTCTAGGCAGATGTGTGCCTCTCTGCATGGGAAAAAAAAAAACCCAACCTCTCTAAAAATGTGCAGCTTATAAAGCCTAGCCAGGCTGAGAGAAGCTATGGTACCAAATGTGCATCATCAAAGTTCACAGCTCTTGTGGCTTTCTTTCCCTTCCTCTCATCCTTTAAGATTCTGAAGCAGCACATTTCAAGGGTTTGACAAGAAAGAGGCAGATACTCCCTTTTGTGCAAATCTGCTTGATGCTTATGAACACTGTTCATTCAAAAACCCTATTAAGGTACTCTCCTACTGTTGTGGCTGTGACAGAGAGAAACAGAATTAATTCCACAGCAAGGAAGAAGAAAAAAAAACCAAGAAAAGCCATCTTGCAACTTTGTCACCCCAAAGAATATATTAAGTTAACTTTAATTAACATGTCCTGTTAAATAGGGTAACTTGATTTTTATCTGAAGGGGAAAAATGTGTGCAAAAATTCGAATAGGACAGCATAGACACAGATTTCCCTGCCAAAAGTTGTGTGACCCTTTTGCAGTCTGGTCCAGAGCCATTTGTATTTCAGAAATCATTCTCCTGTGCAGTGCAAGGAGTGAAACAACTCCCTGAATCCTTCTGGCAGAAATCTGGTCAACAGGAACACAATAAGGGCTTTTCTGAAACCTAACCTCCCACTTTAGGTGCTGGAATGTTCCTGTAATTGTGGAAAATTTGGGGCTCTCTTTTTGGACTAAGTTGATATTTATATCATCCAAATGATCGACAGGTTCCTTAGAATATGTGCTGGCCAAGATTTACAGAGTTTGGGAAGGAAAAGTCTGTCCATTTATTTATTTGTTTATTTATTTATGTATTTGCACCGGGGCAGTTCCTTGCAGCACAGCTCCAGCCATACATCAAACACACATTTTATGTGGCTTTGCACAAGAAAGAATGATTCATTTTATGGCCCCAAAAGCCTTCAAGTTTACAAAAATAGAAACAACAGGCAGATGAGGAGTAAGACATGACAGAGGATTTGGTCAGCATCACTCGAAATCACAGACCTCAGAAAATGCCTCTTTTGAAAAACAATGTGTCAGAGTGGAACATCTCCTTTAGCTTTGAAATTCATTTGCAATAAATAGCATAAAAAGCACACAGAGATGTCACTTGAATACATAGAGGACTTATTTCACTCTGACAATCAAAATGTTTCTGTCTTATTGCTTTGTCTTGAGCTGAAATTTGTCTAAATTGGTATATCCTGCAGAATTTTTCAATTTTGCAGAAAGCTCCTTTGTTTTGGAAAACTAATAGTCGGATTTTTTGTTCTTGTTGCCTTTATAATTTTGGGGATTTGATCATCTCCTTAAAAAAAATGGGAGAATACTCTGATCATGTTATGAACAAATGGGTATAAATGTACAAAAATCAGATTATTTTTGATTTCAAATTATAAAGCGGAGTTTGTGGTTTGATTAAGTTTACTGAGGTTGCTTGCACCATTCTTTTAGTGAATTTTAATAGCTTTTTGTGACTAATGAGCCTTTCCATTAAAGCATGTGTCATTAGGAAGAGGTGGCTCTCTATGTATTCATAGTTACACATTATGCAACCTCTTTTCAGTTTGGAATAAAACATCTGTTATCATATTTTGAATATGTGGCAGCTGATGCAACACAGTAGTTGTGCGAAGGGAAAACACGGGGCTGAAAAACTTTAAAAACAGTGCTTGAAAACCCCAGTGAACTACTGTCTTTGCATATATTCCTTCTGTACTATAACTGCTGGGACTTTAGACAGCTCTTTCTGAACAATTTTCAAGGTTAAATTTTTCGCTACTGCAGCTATGCATGTCCAAATGCTGCATTATTTAACAATATTTTAAATCAATTATCAAGTGATATATCAGAGAATACTTTCTGCCAACTCACTGTACCTGTCCAATTGCATGTGAGTAAAAAAACACCATCCAGTGTATTTTGTACAATACTTTTAATCAAAAAGAGGTAAGAAAGAAGCAGACATACAGAAAACAACTGTAAAACAGACAGGCAACAGAGAATTGTGTCTGTAGATACAAATGTTGGCACAGATTTAGTCACACTAGCCAGGGTACCAGATATATATTCCCATCTTCAAGTGTACTTTGCTAAATAATGAAATTATCTGACACATAAGAGCACCTGGCAGTGATACAGGACCCCACTGTGGCAGGTGAGGCTGTTTTCTCCCTGCTTTATAAATTCTGAGCAGATTAGCTGGTTTGGGATGGAGAAGAACAGTCTCATTGTGAGTACAAGCACTTGGAGAGGCATGGAAGTTAAATAGAGGAAATCTACGAGAGCCTAGCTGAGAATGCACTTCTCTAGCAGTTAAATTAGAAAAAGATATTACTCTGAGTCATCCTTGGTGCCCTTTTCACCACTGACATAAAGAATACAGTCCAGTGCATATATTGAATTGGGATTTTTTTTTTCCAGAAGTGACAGCTTAGAATCTGTTTCCATTGGAATGGAGATGATGTCATTTTCCTAGGGTTTGGCTAACATTATGTGATTCCAAACATAACTACTGCCACCAGGAAAGCTGGGTTAGAAGTTCCTGAGGGCCACTGCCTAGAAGAGCTTAGCAATTAAAGAACTGGAGTGAATGAAAAGAATCGACTATACTGAAAGAAAACTAGCATTTGACGCAGTCAGAGCTCATGAGTGACTGCTGATCACTGTACTGAGAATTTTAGCTCAGACTTCTTCAATCCAGTTATATGATCCTTTTGTAATCTTGCTAAAGTAAATATATTTTTTTGAGGACCATGACCTGGTTTTATCAGTGCCCACACCCTGAACATTCTCAGCACAACAAATCGTTGTCCCAAATCAGGACCCACATGGGGGCCCAAGGGACTAAATTTTATTTATTTATGTGCATGTGTTTTCTCCTGCAAATGCATTTAAGACAGGCATTAGGTGACATGAGTGAAATAGTAAATGTTTCACTTTCAGAGGCAGTCAGGGAAAATAAATCTATATTTATGAATTTAGTTTTGTTTATCTTTCTAGCTAAGAAAAATAAAATAATTTGTGCAAATCCAAGAAGTTGCAAATAAGAATACAGGCAACCTTTAAAGGTCAGGTAGAGTATGATCCCAACAATATTTTCTGCCTCACACCTACTTTCTCTCTAATTGGAAGAGTAAGCAGATATTCTATGGCTGCTTTTTACACTGTTTGGGTGAAAACACAGTTGGTTTTGGTAAAAATATTACCATCCTAATGATGGCAGTGCAAGCTGGAATCTTTAGGATGTTTATGTCCCCTGCACACACAATTTCAACTCTTCTCAATCCTTCTGGTTTCGTTGGTGGATGGCAGGATGACAATCCAAATGCCAACCAACATGCCTGCTAATAGATTTTTGCAATTTTCAGTGAATATTATTGTTTGGAAACCAGCTCCTGCTATGAACAGGAATGTTGTGCTGTCTGGTGGGCCCATGGCACCGGGGAAATCAGGAACCCCTTGGAGAAAAGTGCCCTAGGTAGAAAATCTCTCCAGGTCAGGGTGACCAAAAAGGCCTCTCCCAGGATACCCTGCTCTGTTATGTAAATGAACCCCAGTTCTGCTTCCCTGATTGGCCCGTTGGCCTCCCTGCCCCTTTTTCCCTTATATGTCAAGGCCCCAGAAAGTTCTCCCTTTCCTGCTCTCTCATTGGCCCCTGTCCCTTTGCCACGCCCTCCCTGTTTCCCATTGGCTCCTGCTCCCTCACCCCGCCTGTGCCCCGCCCCTGCGCCCTCAGGCCATTGGCCCTGGTGCTCTCCCCGCCCCTTTCCTCCCCTATAAAACCCTGGGCCCTCCCCTTGTTCTCGTCTTTGTTCCTGGGTTTCTTCACGCGTGTGGCTGCGATAAACCCTCCCATGAAGCCTCACACGAAGGCCCTTCCCGGGCTCTTGTCGTCGGTTTGCTTTTGGATTTACCCGTGTGTGTGCGCGTGACTGTGTGTGAGTGCTGGGGCCTCGCCGGAGCGGCTTCCTTGGAGACGCTTTTGGGAAGGTCGTGGCATCTTACCACCAGCCCCCGCCGTGATAGAACGTCAGTTAAAATCGTGATGGTTCTTGTTGAATCTTCCATAGTATTTCTACCCCTTCCTGGCTCAGTGGTGTGTTCTGACTGCCACCTTATAGGTCTTTAATGAAATCCTTTTAAGGCAGACATGGGAATTTCTGGTGTGTGACTATGCAGAAGGAACGAAAATTCCAGGTGCTCAATGACAGCCTATTTTCAGCCCTAATATATTCACTTTTTTCATATGTGGCCATGTAGGTGTCCATGTGGATTTTCTGACTTATGTTGTGTCTCTCCTCTCTTGACTGTGGTGTTTCCTTGCACTCTTGGATTATTTATTTGGCTGAAGGATAAAGGAGTGGAACGTGGCCATCCTGGGAAAATACAAGGCTGCTTTTAGCTCCTCCTGGTGCATGTGCTGGAAAAACATCAAGGAGGAAATAAGTGCCTTCCACAGGGCTCACCTGAAAAAGGCCTTGTAAAAATAAGTGAACAGAATGAAATACTGGGAATGCTGAAGGAGAAGGATGCACAAAGGAGCTGGTGAGAGCTGAGTGTCACTGCTGAGGAGACAGAGCTGCAGACACTTTTCTTTCTTCTAGTTTTTTCCTTTGTTTAAGACAAAAGATGCAAAGAAAGAAAATTAAAATATTGTTTTTCTGGCAATAGTGAGCTGAACCCAAGTTCCTTAACTCATAAATCCGTACAGATCTTTAGGTGTAGTGACACCACTTATTTTAACTGGTTTACAGTGCAGCCTGGGGATTGAGTTCCACATGCACCAGGTCCTTGTGGATCTCCCAGAGTTCGTAGAAACCAGGGACTGTCTCAGTCCTTGATGTAATTGTGTATAATTTGGGAACCTTCTCATCAGGAAGGCAAGTGCCAGCTCAGATTTGCAAATTTCTCTCACATAATTATCAAAGAGAATATCCTGAATAAGTCTCTGCAATGGCTCTTGAATTAAACACAAACAAAACACCTTCTAAATAGTTATCCTTCATATAGATCAACAGTTATCCTTCAATATAGAAATCCCAATCTTGTAAGAATCTCTTTCTTCCTGAATGCCTGGCCAGCCATAGAGATGCGTTTCAATCTTCCAGCAATCACATTTTCTATCCTTTTTTCCTTATTCTTTCTGAAGATGCTTGTTAATGAACCTTCTTGAACAGTCACAAAGGAGGATGAAAGGCCAGGGCACTGGGTGGAAAAGCAATGCAGATTGGAAAAGACAGAAAGCCTATTTAATTCTTTCTTTTCCTGATCTCAACTCCCTCAAGTTATCTTTAAAAGGATGTTTAAAGCTTAATGTTAAAACTTTTCTACATTTAACTGTAATAATTAGAAGCAGATAAGGTAGCACTCGGAAAAGGGGAAAAATTTCACAACTGATTTCAACCACTGCTGGTCCTGTGTTTGGGGGTGGATGGAATCTTGAGCAGAGTTCACAGCTGTCTTTTTACCTTGGTTTTTGTTTTTTTAATCTGTTTTACTTGAATTTAATTTGTTAAGAACTAAAGTCTTCATTTTGTGCCTGTTACTTGCCAACCCTCTGAATTCTAAATGGGCACTAATGACTCTCAGCAGCAGCAAGTTGAGCTTTGTCTGAGGATGGAGTTTATGATTCTGCCAGTAAAGCAAAAGGTATGGGTTTGAAAGAAGGAACTGGGGGTGTGGGAAGAGTAGAGGGATTGAAACAGTCTTGATCAGGTCCCCAGGAAGTGGCACTGCACTTTGCATGCTGCTCACCACATGGATCACCCTCCCAGTGGAATGATCAGGATTGATTGTTCCTAATGAGAACATAAACCCAGGAAGTCTGGTATCATGCCTACATCAATGACTAATTCCAGTCATTTAAAGAGGACAAAAAAACCCTCTAATGAATCTACTGATTCTGTAAGGGAAGGGAAGTGCTGATGTGATATTCTAAATACCAAGATCTCAGTCGACATAATTAATATTCATTCTCAGCCATGCTTTTCTCCGGATTGTTAAAGTATCTTAAATGCAGATGAAGACTGCTACAGGTGAATGTCTTCAGTTTTTTTCAGGGTAGATGGAAATCACTGGTCTAACAGCTTCTAGTCCAGCTGAATTTCTGATGGAGTACTAACTCAAGGGCTCAGTTTATTCCCGTATCATCTTAGAGCTGAAGAAACAGGAAAAGAATAAAATATTTCTGGACAATGCTCCCTAGAATATGATATACAGCTGGAGTAGGGGTTAGAAATAGGGCTGGAGGTTTTGTTTCCATCTGATCCATCAGCCAGGCTGTTCTCCCCCTTGTTTCCCTTCTTTCAAACCTTAAACTGCCCCATTTGTGAAACTGGGGAAGTGGGGTAGGTTCTGTTTGGAAATGCTGCACGTGTGCTCTGGCATCTTATTCACAGGGATTGTCAAATTCCTGTTTGCCTTGGATGGATTTTTTGTGTGAGAAAGCAAATTTGTGTATTTGGTTGTCTAGAAAGGGAAAACACTCATCTCTGAATGTGTATAAACTGACACAGTGTTACCCAATCCCTTCGTGGTGCATATGTGTGTCCCAGCACTTACCAATACAGAAGGGAGAAAAAGGGAGAGGAAATGAAGCTAACTCTATCCAGAACACTGGTGTAAAACTGCTACCCTAATATGTAAACATTTTTAATTTAGGGAACTGTTATAACTGGAGTGAGGTTAAAGAAGGGATAATTCCAAAGCTTGGAGTGCTGTTTGTATTTGCTGATTAATTCCTAATGAGGGCAGAAGCACTTAAAGGAATACCATAAAGGAACATTTTCTCTTTTCATTTGGAAACATAACATCTGAGAAGCATTTATTAGCAAAACACCAACTCTGCACATTTCTAAACAGAATGTTAGAGCAACTGAATTTTAACTTTCATGTCTGTAATTTGTTAATACAATTACTGTGCAATACAGTTAGGTGCTTTCAAATCTTTCAGTGTTAATTAAAAAGCTAATAATTTGAAAAGCTATAAATACTGAGGTAGAGGGGCTAGTTCTCCAGGGAGATAACCCTTTATTTGTCATTTAGTAGAGATCCCTTTACTAGAAGGCCAGCCTTGGTGCTGCCTGTCGCATTTTGTGACTCCACTCCTCTGTGCTACCTGGTACATACTCCCACAAACAGTGCAGGGGTTGATTCCCTACAACAGATCAGCATATTCAGAGTTAAATGCAAGCAGAAAACAGAATCCACCTCATCCCTTCAGCCCATGAACTTTTCTTCCTTCTCTGCTTTCGTCTCCTCTGACCCATCTAGACCCACCTGCCTGTCTGTGGACTGACTGATGCTTGGCACAGGGTGAGGAGTTCTTTTCTGGCTCCTAAAGCATCTCCAACTCCTTTTGTAGCCTGATATGCAAGAACTATGAGAAACTCTGGAATGCCAACAAGCCCACCATGAGTTGGGTGTGTTTTTCAGAGGATGTCTTTGCAGCTCTGAGACTCAGGGCAGCAGTTTTGGGAAATACCCCCTGATCAGAACTCATTGCAGTATTCTTAGTTTTGGGGGGAAACTTTTCATGTTCCAAATTAAAAAAGGGAAAGGAAAATTCAAAAAGGAAATTCAGGGTTTCTCACTGGAATCTTCGCTTCTGTGAGTCTCTTGAAACAACTCACTGGGGTTCCCAGCAGCACGTCCTTCCCTGGGACTGCCCAGGGGATAAAGTTCCACTTGCACTGCTACCTCAGTGTGGATGTGCAGAGCAGCACCCACAGGGCTAATCACAGCTAAAGGGAAAAGCACTCTGCTATCATCGTGCAGTGCTCAAAGCAGTGAAATTCGTGTTGTACTGCTGCAAACAAATTGTGGTGGGCTAGAATCACTTTCCTATGCAGTGTCTATTCTTTAGTCAGTGGGAATGGAAGGAAGATACAGTGATCCTGTTCTTAAATTAACTTTATCTGGATGTAGCCTGGTTTTAATACAGTGGCTCATGACCTTATGCTGGTGAGGGAGAAAAATGCTTTGCATTAGATGTACTGTGGTCTGGCACTGATTGTTTTAAATCCTGTAAAATATCTACTTTAACCAAAAATGGGCTTGCTCTGCAGTTATGTAAATGAAGCACAAAAAAAATGAGGCTGGGTTACCTCACAGAAGGAAAAGCTGTGTTTTAAACTATAATGAAATGGTAACTTTATGCCAGATAAATCCAGACAGCTCCCCACACACAGAGCACAAAGCAGTTGAGGCAGAGTTTTAAAACAATCCAACAAGACAAACGCTGGAGCTGGGGAACATCCCCTCTCACCAAACACAATGCTTAATGGTGCACCTCAGCACTGTCTCAGCACACAGCCATTTACCTCACAGAAATCATTAATTCTGCCCAGCCTTTCTGAGGAATGGAGGGGTGATGAGATCCCTGAAAGGCACTCAGAGGAAGCCTGCGTGCTGCCGTTGGTTCGGATTGTTTAATGTTTGTCAGACCCGAATTGTGTTGCAAGGAGATGTTGTGAGTAGTGGATTCTCTTGGTGTTTCCACACGGGCAAGGCTGCACAGCCACTCCATGTGCTGTTTATTGCACTGCATTATGGATGAGGTGGTTTTGCCAGCAGATACATAAACACAAAAGGGGGGAGGGAAGAAGAGCACAAGAGGACAAATTCGCGTATTGCCCAATATACAACTCTTAGGAATAATTTAGAAAACTTTAAAACACTCGTGCAAATATTTTGGAACTGTAGCTCTGAAATCAGTTGCTGCATTCTTAGCAGAGAACATGGTGGCTTTACCATGAAACCACTCTTCCTTCTGTTGGAATTATCTTACAGCTACTGCACTGCTGTTACAGGACACCTGCAATCCCAACATCCTGCCCTGAAAACGTGAGGTCACATCCTAAAAAAAGAGCTGTGCTCTTTCATTTCTCATTGCTTTAAGGGGATTTTAGGTGCTAAGTCAATTTGTAAACCTGCTGTTCAAACTGCAAAGATTGCGTAGGTGTGTAGCGAGTAAGAAATGCCAAATGTCTAAAAAGCACCCACCAGGCAGTGATTTCCAAGCACCCACCAAGCATTGATTTCCAGCAGGCATTAGGGAACACTCTGCTTAGGGATTTATTGGTAAATCCTACAGGGCTACCCTGTAGGTAGTCAAATCACTGTGCTGTTCTGTCTGGGAGCAGTCACAGGAGATGCTAGGCTCTTGCATTGCTGGGTTCTCCCAGGCTGGCTGTAAATTCCTTTCTGATCAGCATTCAGCTGGTCCAGAGGGGTTCCAGCTGGTCCAGTGGGGCCAGTTTCAGTCAGCACAGCCCCTTGGAGATGTCAGGGGAAGGGTAAGGCTGGTGACATTGCTCACCCATGGGAGAACACAGCCCTTCAGTCTGGCACTGCAGTGGGACTATCAGAATAAATCACCCCTTCGAGCCAGCAAGAGTGTCATAATTTGGCTCTTTATCAGTTGTTAGGTAACTGGCTTGGAACTTGGCATCCATGTAGCTGGGAATCACCACTTGTGCTGACCACAAGACATTGGCATTTTGTCAGGGCAGTTTCTTGGCTTTCGGAATAACACCTAACTTGGAAGGGTTCACTCCTATTTCTTTAAATCTCTCAAATGCTGTGCAGAACTGAAGGTCATTACAGTTTTCCTGGATGAGCTGTCATGGAGAGCAAAAAGGGAGGCAGCACATTGCAAACCAGAGGTAATACTTGGACATTTTGTCTATGGCTATGAAATCCGATGGCAGAACCTGTGATTTCTCAGGGAGGCTGTATGAACACAGGGGCATTGTCAGGGTATAAATTGTTGTTTGTTAGTTCTGGAACAAGCTAACTGATGAGCACTGCCAGGGCACAGGAGCCAGGGACACATTTCATGGAATGAAAGGGACCTGACAGCCAGCACAATGTGAGATACCAAAGCTGCTTCTCCAGACGTACTTCCCTTGTAGGACACAACATATTCCAAATATTTATAATAGTTTAAGAGTCCGGGTTTTTTCAGCATCACCTAATACTTACAGTGTACTACTTCCCATGAGACTGTTTTAATATTGAGCACAAATATAGCCCTTCTTAAAAAGTAAGTCTTTTGAAGGCCATGACAGATGCCAAGATGTTTTTTCTATGATTTGCATAAGATGGGTAGAGACATGAACTACCTGTCCTGAGCTCATGGATCTGCTTTGTCAGGATTAAACCTCGAACTCAAAATATTACTCCTTTCTCATGCATCTTTCCAAAATTTCTAGACTATGCTGTTCCTACTAAGAAAGAAGAAAAAAAAGAGAACTCAACAGTCTCTTGAGTGAGCTCCAATTCAGATCCTCATAGGCTTTTGAGACTATTTATCCTCCAATGTTACATCCTCAACCTGGCAGAAGAAACAAATTTAACCAGCCAAAACCGTTTCTAAACTATACCTGGCAGGCTGGATCCCTCCCTTCTGCATGTTGGAATTACTGGCAATATACTTACGAAATACTAGTCCGTGGAAGAAGCAGCTTAATTCTAGACAGTGTTAATATTGAATGCAAGAGTATGAGGATTGATAGTCCTTGTAATCTCTTATCTAAACATAGAAGAGTTGCATATGCTGTTCATAAAGCACTGAAATCAATCATCATAGTGGCAGGCAGGTAATAGGGAAGCAAACTCCTGCTTGTGCAGACCAGGAGAGGGTAACAGCCTTCAATACGTTTGGGTTTTGGTTTTTTTAATTATTCCCTGTCTCAGGTTTCAAACTTCAAAATCTAAAGCAAGTCACTTAAAATCCCTGAGTGTGAGCACTCAGAAAGCCAGCATGACTTTTAGAGCTGCACAAACCTTGTGTTCTTCCACAGCTTCATAGAGCGTGGGGTTATCCAGCACTGCAGGTAGAAAGGCCTGGAAAAGGGGGGAGCCAGAGCTCAGTGCTGGGTGCTGATACCTGACTGCAAAAAGAAGGATCAGAGTTGTGGATCCTCCTTATAGATAAAAGCCAGTTATGTCTGCATGGCACTAAGAGTAGGATCAGATTTTAATTAAGTCCTTTGAAATGTTAAGATTTAAAACAATTATGTGACTGCACAGCTCCGCAATTTTGACAATCAAAGTCTTGTAAGAGGGATCTTGGAGCATTTAAGATCAGCTCTGTTTACATGTTCAATCAGATGGATAGTCAGAAAGACTCCATAATTAGAGTTTGTTACTAAAAGCTTCTCCATGTATTAAACATTAACAGAATATTTCTAACTATGAAATTAACTAGACCTAACTAAACTTGTAGGAATTAGCACTATTCACTCTCTGATTTTTCAGATTAGTTATATTAATTTTAAATACTGCTTTCTGCCAGGAAGAAACTAGTAAAAACACAATGCTAAAAATTGACTGTTCCTCATTAAAACATTGAGAAAAGAATATACTGCTTGCATTTTTAAAATTCTTTTTTTGGCAACTCATAATCACTGACTTTCATTGAGATTGCTGGCATTTATCCTCTTTTATAACAACACCAATAATTATTTTGCTTAGTTTTTTATTGCTTCATAATATGAATGGAAGTTGTTTCCATTGCTTAGAGAAGCACAGCTTAGCTCTAAGAGGTGTCTGTGGAATTGGCAATGATCCCACTTCTCTACACAACATTACACAAGTCCTCTCAGCCCCTCAGATGGGAGAACTCATCTGTGCTTTCCTAATTCCAGAACAGCAGTTGTTCCCCTTATCAAGGCATGTGGTTTGTTTGGGGGGTTTAGGGTCTGTTCTCCTTTGGGGTTTTTTTGCTGTTTTGTTTTTTGGTGGGTTTTTTTGTTGATTTGGTTTGGGGTTTTGATGTTTTTGTATTGTTGGTTTGGGGGTTTGTTGTTTGTTTGTTTGTTTGTTTTCACAAATTGTGTTTAGGATCCTGGTCTTGCACAGAGTGTGTGTGTGTGGGCAGAGCTGTGCATCCCTTCAGCTCCTCTGAAGTGTGAAATGCAAACTGCTGTTTGCCTCGTCACATCCCATCCCAGTGCTGGCTTTTGGCAGGAAGGACTGGTTGTATTAATGTTGTGGGTTGCAACCACAGCTTCCTGCAAGTAGAACAAGCTGACAGTTGGCTGGGTGGCAGCGGAAAAGCAACCGAAGAAATGTGGGGATTTTATTTCTTTTTTACATCCTGTGATAGAAAAGCATCTTCTTTTAACACAGCATGCGTTACAGCTTTACTGCTGCATGTTGCATTTATTCTCTGATGACTCATAGCATGATGGCAAATCCTATATTTTCTTCCTTAATATGGTGGTATTTTTAAAAGTGCAAAAAAAAAAATCTCATGTAAATTTTCAAATTACTTGAATAAGTTACCAGGTTTTAAGCTGTTGCACAGTATGTGTTAGCATTTGTTTCAGAGTTTCTTTGTAGATAAACAAAAGCTTTAAAGGCTCTGGAAAAAGGTTGTCCATCTTCCTTCTCTGGAGACACTGTCCTTTCCTCTCCGCTCTCTAATTGCTGTCTATCACCCAAACAGGAAACTCACCCAAGAAAGAATTGTCTTGTTCTAGAAATATTTATATTCTGTTCAGCACAACAGAGTCCTGATTTTAACCTAATGTCTTTAGATGCCACCTTCATGCTGATCAGTAAATAACCATCCATAAAAATACCCATGGACATGAATCTCTATTAAACACAGTATCTGGGTCTGCATCAAAATTTCCTTGTGACAGTACTTCAGCTGTAATCCAGCATAAACTCTGTGATATGTTACAGAATAACTCCCTGCTACCANTTGACAATTCTTCAGCTGTAAACCAGCATAAACTCAGAATTTTATAAACTCAGATATATTACAGAATAACTCCCTGCTACCACCATAAGGACTCAGGCTGCTCTGTCCAGCTGTGTCTTGCTCCTCCAGGACACTGCAGGGGAGGTGCAGCACTGGGGCAGTAATTTCATCTTCATTTTCTACTTGGGGTCTGAAACCCAGATGAAGTTGGCATCAAAACATCCACTTGGTCTAGGTTTAAAATGATGTTTGGTGAGAACTGGAATGGGCTTTGGTCTCTGCATGAATTTGGGCTGGCATGGGAAGCTGCTCTGCTCTCACCAGGTGATGCTGAGAGCACGTGGGTCCCCTTGGCTCAGATTAGGGCCAGGCCAGAGCCACTCCACATTTGCCAAGGATTTAAGCACCTCCCTAGGGGTGCATGCAGGAACCCTCGTCCTTTATGAAGAGGATTTTACACTTCTGTTTTAAATTACACGTTAATTGATCACAGTGCTGATTTAACGCCTCATTTTCCCCATCCGTGATAAAAGCTGCTTGTGAATGCACAGCCATCAAAACTATTAACATTGTCAGAGTTTAAAACACGTAACCTCACACTGGGTACAGTCTTTTCCCTTTTTAAAAGCACGTTCTTTATAAAGGAGGCACTGCCATAAACATTAGTTCTGTGTGCAGAATGACACATGATGACTGCAGATGCCCACATGAAGAGTGAGCAGGGCACTGCTGGGAGTGGCTTAGAGTGAAATCCTTCATGAGCTGATGCTGTTGGAGCAAGGCTGAAGGCTGAGAGCTGTGAAATGCAGCAAGTGAGAGCTGCTGCACCACAACTCACAGGCCCAGGTGTCTTACTGGGATTATGTAATAGCCCTATGCAAATATTGTTTAAAGATGCAAGGGCAAGTAATCACACATAGCTGAGGCCACAGCTCAACTAAAGGTCCAGAAGCCTTGAATGGCAACAAAATACTATATTAGAAAAATAAAGGGGAAAAAATGGGTTATTTTAAATTGGCTAAAATATTTAAATATGAGTGCATTTGAAATGTTTATTCCCAGTTGCTTTGTCAGTTAGCCACTGCATGCAGCTGTCACCATCTCTGTGGAAGGCCCCTGTTCAGTTTTCTCCTAGAGACTTCTCTGTCCAGTGCAGAGGCAGCCAAGGTCTCTATAAAAATCAGGCTTTTGATCATCCATGTTTTAGGAGCTTTCTTACAAGGATTAATCCATTATATAAATGACTGAAGCAGATGCACCGTATTCCCATTTTGTAAGGTGTGCTCTAGTTTTGAGTACCTGGTGTTAATGCTCATTGTGATGAGTTTTTATCTGTACCAGAAGCAGAACTCACTGAGGTCTGCAATTCTCTGCAGCCTCTGAAAATCAGACGTCTCAATTTCCAATTAAAATATTAAATCTGTGGGCTCATGGCAGCTCAGCCATTATCAGTACATGTAGGACCTGGAAATCGCAGCCATCCCCTCGAAAAACAAACGTGCTGATCCAAGTGCGTTCTTATTGTTATAAAAACACCCAGATTCAACAGATGGGGTCTCAGAAAAGAGTAGTTTGTTTAAGAGAGGAGAACTGATGAGGGTTTCCTGGAAAAGAGGTTCTGGGGTGCAGGTTGAGCTCACTAAGAACTAAATAAACTTTCAGGTTGTACCAGGGAAGTGGAGCAGCCTGGTATGATCTAATGAGCTCAACAGCTGCTGGGTGTCAGTTTGCAATAATGCTATAGAAAAGCTAATTTGATGTTTTGTCTCATGGGAAATTCATATTTAAAACACATATTTTGATGTATATGTTCTCCAGACCGTTTCTGTCAAGAAGGTAAAAAAAATTGCACCCCTTTTCTGTGTTTATTTTTCAGCCAGTTACAGTTATTGGCAGCTTTCAGGTTTTGTAAATAAAACAACATGTTACAATTTTATCTTTTAGTTTCCTTAGCATATTGTCCAGCCATGTGAAAAACTGGCATCTTTGGCTCCTTTTTTTGGATCAGAGGGTTTGAAGCGTGGTTGTCTTAATTTACTAAGTATATCATTATAAACCCAAAATGATCCTGGCCCCACACTGAGGTTTATTACCAGGCACAGGTTGCCCAGAGAAGTTGTGGATGCCCCAGCCCTGGAAGTGTTTAAGGTCAGGTGGAGCTCTGAGCAATGTGGTCTAGTGGAAGGTGTCCCTGCCCATGACAGGGGAGTGGAACTGGATGATATTTAAGGTCCCTTCCAACCCAAACCATTTTATGATTCTATACAGGAAATGTACAACTAAGAGTGCTTGAAAGTCCCCTGTTTTCCTTCAGTATTTGTTTGGGCTGAAAATGTTTATTGTCAGAGCACTGAAAGATGAACCTTGATCCTACCGAAATTCAGTGGCAGTCCCCAGTTCATTTGGCTCCTTTAAGGAGCCACCCTTCCCTGAACACTTCCCAAATTAGATTTCTGTTACGCTTATTTGGGGCTATTTCAACGCTTCCATGGAATTGAGTCATCTTCTCTTTACAAGGATATCACTAATTCAACCCAAGATGAGCAACTGTTTCCACAGCTCGGTGGGTACGAGAGCGGCGTTACTCGAGCACATGCTGCAGCATATGTGTCCTCCAGGAACATCAGATGGGTAAATGTTGCTAAGCTGCCCAAGAGCGAGTGTCAGACTCCTCAGGCAAGGGCTTGACTGAACTCTGATGCCCATCTGAGATTGTAAAAAGGTCTCCAAACATTAAGCAGAAAAGGCAGCTTGCCACGAGGATTGATTTCACCCCACCCCTCCATCCTGCTCCATACGGCCCCCACCGGCTCCACCGAGGTGTTCTGACCTCCGGATCTCACAAAAGAATTCAAGCAAGGATCTCTGCTGAGAGAGACAACGTTGCCATGGAAAGGTGAACAGGCTTTGCTCTGCCCTGTATCCCTGGCGCTCTCTATTTCTCCAGGCTTATCTGGCTGTGTACACTGCAGGCTCTAGCTCCAAAATCTAGACAAAAAAATGCTCCCTAGATTTACAACAAGATTTACTGCTGCACATCCAGGTTGGTGTTTTCTGATGGGGACCCAGGGCACATCCAGGTTGGTGTTTTCTGATGGGGACCCAGGAACTGGATTTCTCTATCTCTCTACTCACATATTTTCTCCATGTAAAACTGTTTGGAATTACATTTAATGCTCATTCAAAGGCATGAGGCCTTAGCCAAGCTCAAGGAGTTGAAAGCAATTGTAGTCATGGTGCCTCCATCTCCAGGCAGAAAATGTGAATATTAATTGCTCACCTTCAAGGAATTCTTACACACTTAGTGGTTTGGGCCCACAGGAGGATTGGTAAATAAGGACATCCAAGATTCTCTGTATTTTTAAGTTTTGGTAATCTCAGACTGCCTGCTTCAAGTTAACAGTCAAAAGGCATATGGAGATAAATAATTACCTTCTAAAATAAACCTTCTGAATTGTTTTTCTTTGTTTCAATTTTATCTAAGTTCACCACTATTTCTGCAAGCATTCTTCTTAGACCTTTAGTAGCACTTGAATAGTTTTGTAAATAGCAGTCCTCGTCACTGGCAGTCTGAATCTGCCCACCAAAATGAACCAAAAATCTTATGTAAGACAAGATGGAAAAAAAATTTCCTGCAGCCAGTACTCTGAAATTCTCTATTCAGAGAACCAGATGACTGAAGAGCATTACAGAAATGGATTAAAAACATCGTTAGCTGTTCCAGTTATCAAAATGATATTAAGTTCTTCCTTGTGGATGCAGAAACACCCACTGCAACTCCATTTTTCTTTTAAGCCAAGCGGGATTTCAAGGCATGCAAAGCCTTTTATAAGAATTCAAAGTTTACATTTGAGGCATGTGAAAGCAACGTGGTGTTTTCAGCATTTTTGTGTGGTCACTGCAGGACAAAAAGGCTCTCTTGAGTCCCTGTGCTTGTGTCACTGCTATAAATTCTTGTGTCAGTGGCATTACCTTAACACAACGTGACTGATCTAATTAGACACGATGTGTCCCGGCAGCTGCACACCAGTCTGGAGGCTGGGAGAGGCCTTTTCAGGTGATGGCAGCTTTATCTGTTCCTTCCACCCATGATTAAAAACGCAGCTGTTTTCAGCCTGGAAGCCAAACCCTTTCCACAGTCCCCTGAGGGATGACAGTGGCACAGAGCTGGGTGCAGGCAGTGCTGAGCCCCGTGGGATGTTCACAGCTCCAGCCCTCACCTTCACCCCATAGCTGTGGGCATGGCTGGGCAGTTCGGGTTCACCCAGCTGTGCATCTACACGGTGTTATGAAGGGATGATGTAGGTTTAAATCAGCTCTTGCCTTTTGCCCAGGCCTCTGGCAGCAGGCAGTCGGGTTATTGAGGTGTCCAGCACCCCAAAATCCAGTCTCATTCACAAGTTCTTTAATAATGGCTGATTCGGTCTATTATAAAATGGATTATTTATTTATAGACACAAAAATAACAGACATAAGACATAAAACAGACTGTTGCTACATAGGGATAAGACAAAAGGGAATACTAGTATTACATGTGGGGTTAAAGGTACCATTAAAACTACAGCTAGCTAAGAAATAATATAACTTAGGATTTAATATTTCTTACCATCCATCTTGATGGCATACACATCGAAAAATCCTCTTCTCAATTCCCCAGGAAAGGGACCTGGAGTTGGTCCAAGGCTCCAGGGAGAAATCGTCTCACACCTTTCTGAGGAGCGTGTAAGAGACTTCTACCTCTGTGATAATTGTGTGGGCTTTTATAGACATAACAACCGTGGCTCTTGGTCAAGAATATTTCTTTCATCTCTTCCCACATTTGCTCTCCAGACTAAGATGTTGATTCTAAGCTGGGGGCCTGAGCCCTTTTGGCACCAGAGATGACCCCATGCTGGGCCTGTGACCCACCTGGGTTATCTCTTGCATTTGCACCAACCATCTGTGCTAGAGAGGGGGTAGACACGTCCTGCCACACACAGAGACCCAGCGTGGGGATGGGCACATTGCCTGGCACTGGTGATGGAGCTCCAGGAAAGCTCTTCCAGCACCACTGTGGAGGGGATTGAGAAAGGAGCCAGCAAGTGCAAGCAGGTGGATCTCTACCTTGTCTTTGCCCTCAGTCCTCATCTGGTCCCAAAAAGCACATCCATGACCAGCATCGAGGCCACTCGAGTGTGGTGGCAGCGCCCTGCCAGGACGTGATGGTGTGTGTGAAGCTTGGCAGAAGCTGGACCTCACATGGAACCTGGACAATCAGGTCTTCCACTTTGACCACAACCTTGATTATCAGGATTTATGGGAGTGAATTGTATGACCCTGTGAAATGGAAGAAAAGGGGGAGATTGTGGGAAGATGATCCAAATGATGGGGCTGTCAGAGGAAGGAGTCACCGGTGTGGAAGATGTCACGAAGCAAATTGAAATGGGTGGCAAGTCACATGTCAGGCAAGACCTCTGCCAGCACTCAGTCCTCCCAGATCCAGGCCATCTTCCAGACCGTTCTCAAGAAGGGAGGAAGTTTTGTATGCCAAGTTTTCCCTAATTGATTTGGCTGGGAATGAGTGAGGCACGGACATCTCCACTGCAGACAGGCAAACCAGGCTGGAGGGGACTGATACCAATAAAAGCTTCTTTCTTGGCACTTGAAAGTAGGCAGTTAGACATGTAGGAAAATATTACAGTGTTGTTTGCAGTTATTTTTCACTGTAGAAAGTAAAATTGGGCAGTTGTGAGGATCAAACTGCAGGAAAAGGCAAGAGTTTACAGAAAATGTATCTCCCTTTATCTAGGCAGGTTCCCCCCTCGTGCCTGTAAAACAGACACACACCTCTATAACTCCCTAGATGGGGCCTGCTCCAGGGTTGTGTCAAACTGCCCCAAAATCAAAGCAGTTTTTCCAGGGCAGGAGGCATTTGGGATGATTTAAAAAGGCGTTGGAGAGCAGAGCACTGTCATCTCTGAGCAAGATACGTTTGAGAAATGAGGGTCATTTTGTCGTGGCATAAGCAATGGCTTTATTACAGCATCAGCTCACGTTATTCCCTCTCTCCTTCTCTCTTTCTTTCTTAACTATGTTCTCATGAGACATTAAAGGATGCTGGAACCTGTCTTCAGAAAAATAAGACTAAAGATGATGGCAATTGCCTGGCCAATGGGGAGAGGATGTGCCTGCTTTGCAGAGGGAAGCAGGGGAGTCGGTGCCCTGTATCAGAGGCCTGATGAGAGGAGATTTGCCAGATCAAAGGGTCAGAAAAGCTGCATCCAAAAAAAACATCATCTGATAGTGCTTATCAGTGCATGGCCCAGACTGGGGCATTCATTCCTGAGGGGAAACCCTGCAAAAACTGCTCTTTGCAGGGAGGTAAAAGCATCAGGCACATATCTGTGATTACTATTCCATTTGGAAATTACTTAGCATAAAATTCCGAAAGGATGACAAAGAAGTGAATGAAGTTAAACTGTATAAATCATATCTAATTAACTGATTATAATCATCCTCCATTTCCTCACGCTCCGACTGTTGGTCCCATCCAGCAGTTTGTGCCAGCAAATATTTAAATATCTGGTCTGAAGTCTGATTAAAACAACAAAAGGACTTCAGCAGTCTTTGAACCAAACCAGAGATTTGTTTTCAGTGATGAAATTATGAAACAGCAAATATTGTTTAAATGCTGGTCATCTCCTAGTAATCATACACCATGCTTTTCAGCTCCAGTGCACTCTACAAGCATTTATTCATTGGCATCTTATCTGCTTTGGTAGTCCCAGCTTCAGCAGCTCGTGGTGTTCAGAGAAACAATGAGACATAGGTGCTACTTGCCAGATTGAGATAAAAATATGTTGTTTCCAGAGGGGATTTACCATCAGAGGGTTTTCTCCTTTCTGAAAAGAAACTTCCTTGAGGTTCCTTAGAGTTTGTCTTGGATTCTGGTGTATTAAGTGCTGGATGTAGCAGGGGCACATGCAAGCAGAGGGTCTTAGTGCCTTGCCTGGGACTATGAAGCTGGCTCCCTTTTCTCTGAGTATATGAAGTATTTTCCACACAAGGCATGAGACAGATCCACTCATTTGGCTTCCTGTGCTCTGCTGCTTCCTCCAGGTCTGAGTTCCTGCTGTTCTCCTGCTGTGGCCTTATCTGTAACTCGTGGGCACAAACCGCTTTGGCAAAAAGGGCTGTGGATTAACTGAGTTGGGCACAGTTCTAGAAGCACAGCGTTAATGAGCTGGAACAAAGTCATACCGGGGTGGGATGGTTTGCAGGGAGTAGGAAAATTGCTTTTATTCTCTCCCTGTTGATACTCACACGTTCAGGCGGCTGTTTGCAGCTGAGCTCTGAAAGTGACTCTTGAGCACACCCTACTGCTGCTTCCCACAGCACACGCAAAAGGAATTAACTAAATTAGCTTTTCCCCTCAGTTTTTGTGTGTAAGTGTTGATTAACCTCTTTTCTTTCTCTGATGAACTTAATTTACATATTTTCCTTTGCTTTCTAAACATAAATCCTCTGAATGCAGAGAGTGCAGGACTCCTTCTTCACTTTACCCGGACTTAAATGACTTCTGCCTGGTTTCCTTGAGTTGGTGGCCACAGAATAAATAGCCCTCCGTATTTTGGGTTTGGAAATGCAATTTAACCATGTTTGCATGTGACCACAGAGCCCAATTCATAACGCTGCAGAGATTCAATCAAAATTCCTTCTAATTTTTACTGGCCTTTGGAATGAAACCAGCATCAAAGAGTGCTGGGGTATAGGTTTGCATCGCTCTGGTGACCAGAAATGTTCAATTAAGTAAAGATCCCTAATTAATTATAGTGAGGTCAGCCATTCATTTAGCCTGTGAAACAACTGAAACCCTTTTATGGGATGTGTTTTTGTTTATAACTGACTGTAGCTGAATGAACAAGAGAAGCAACAGCTGTATAAATAGGACCTGGTTAATCTAATCATTTAATGCCTGATAATTAACCATAAATACTGCTATTCTGTTATGCTTCAAGGACTTAAATCTGTTCTCTTCCTACCTGTGTCATTTCTAGGGGAGATTCCATTGCAAGTGAGATATTTTACTTAGGAGATTTACACACCCACAGTTCAGATGCCTCTGCTTGACTTCAGTGTTTTATAAGGACTGAACACAGACACTCAACAAGTCAGAGCAGTTCCCATTGCAAAGACAGACACATAAATGTTGGTCTAATTTCCCAGCTGCTGCCTTCCTAGTTCTGACCTGGGAACAGCTTTGACTGTAAAATATACTCATATTTTCCACACTTCTCTAGTGTTTGCCACTTAATTTTGTCAGAGCAGCACTGCAGTGCCTCCATAGCTTGACTGAGTCTCTCCTGAATTCCTGGTTGGGTTTCCTCATCACTGGTTCCAACTCTTGCATGTTCTCCCCATGCAGTCCTCAAAGGCTTGAATTTCCTCAGCTGACAAATGCCCATATGCTCCCTTGAACAGCCAGGACAGTTCAACCCATCACATGTGTGACAGCTGAAAAAAATAAAATTGATTCATCCATAACAGTTTTGAAGCATTTAATTGCTTTGCCCTCTGCTCTCACCTGCATTTGCCCTCCCATCTCCCACTCCTATTCAAACTGCCTTTCTGGCTGTGGTACTCCACACCAGACAATCAGCAGCAATATTGTTGCATGTATCTTAGAATCTTTCATTTCAGAATTTCTGCTAGCAGTGCCAGCTCTCATCTCTCACAAAATGCAGGTTTTTTTCATGCCCCTTGTACCTTCCAGCACTGTTCAGTTGTCAGAATTACACCTTAAGTGATTAATCTTTCAGACTTCCTGGTAGCAGAAAAAACTTGGAAAGCTACAATATAAATGCTTATAAAAAGCATTTAAATGCTGAAAAAATATTTACAGAAAGTTAATCTTGTGGGTTTTGACACCAGAAATAGAACACTTAAAAGCTTGACTTTGGCAGTACACCAAAACCTGCTTAAACCTTCTCGGTTCAGGCACTTGTGATCAAACCTGTGCAGGGCTCTCCTCAGTACCTTTGATAACCAGAGACTTTGTTCCATTTGAAGGCATCATTATTTGGCTTTGTTTCTGTGCCAGTCCAGGGGAACAATATCTTTTCTTGGGGCCCAGAAAAGCCACACCTTGATGTGGTGCAAGAGCTCACCTGGGGCACGCAGCAGCTCTGATAGGCACTGGCCCCAGGCTGCTCTAGGAGGGTTCAAGGGTACAACTGGCAGTGAAATAAGTGAGGTTCAACCCCACCAGCTCCCAGCTTCCCAAAATGCAGCATCTGGAGTTTCTAGCTCAGTTCTGAGGTTTCAGTCAAACTGGGAGCTGTGAAGAGTGGATCAAAATAATCTGTACCCTGGGAGAACAAGACACCTTCTGGTCCTGCCTCTGTAACAGCACTGTGCAGTTTGGTCCATTCAGCATCAAGTATGGCTGAATTTAGCCCTGTGATTTTGGCTTTGTTATTATCTGGGTGCTACAGCTCAGCCTGTTAACATGAGGCTAACTCACAAGGCTTTATTCAGATTTTTCTCTGCTTTCTGCTCAGACAAAGCCCAAGCCAACTGGGATTTTCCAGAGGAGAGGACGACTTGTTGCTAATAATAGCTTTAGTCAGCAACATATGTTTAATGATGCACATCAATATTTGTGCTTTCACAGAGGCTAAGATCTTGCATTTTCAATGTCATCATGTCCATGAGCATCCTTTGTCTCAGTGCTTTAAAAGTACATGTAAAACACTGGATTTTTATATCTACATTTCCCAGTGGCTGCAATTCCTCCGAGCTATCAGTCAGCATCACACTGCAAACCATCCCATTTCCTACCAGGTACCAGATTCCCATGAACCTTTGAAATATGCACCTCAGCTATGATTCATGAGATATTTGTATAATTTTCCTTTTATTTTTCTACAGAAGGAGGTGATACCTCATAGAGCATGTTGAAAGACTTTATGTTTTGAAGCAATTCACCTGGTATTCTGCCTCACTCGCTCCTTTAACACTAGAAGGAATATACAATAAAGCAATGTGGTTATTCCTCAGATTGTTCCTTCAAGTTTTCTCTTGTTTCTACTCTTTATCGAGTTATTCTTCTTGTGACCTCCTAATCATTTCTTCAGCCAGAGGCTGGAAGGTGACATTAGGAGAGATGACTTCAAGTGAAGAGGAAATCTTAAGATTTAAGGATCCTGGCTACATGCAAAACTTGCAGTTCGTGGCTAAATAAGGACAGAAATGTCTAAATCTGCATCACAAAGTCCTCCAAAGCAAGGACAGTTCTGCCTGCAAAATAGAAAATTCCTGGTGATTCCCTCATGCACTGGAGGGAGGAGTTTCCCTCCTCATTGTAATAGTGGGGTTTTACTGAGTAGGTCTGATCAAATGTGCATGGTGTAAGTTTAGCATCTTTTCCAGAGCACTGGTGGGTTTGTTTGCAATAACCCCTATTTGTGTGTGCAGTTCAGGTGTTCTCTATCACAAAATGATAATTGATCTCCTTCACATTTTGGAGAAAAGAGGTTTGATGAAAATCTACCATATGGCTTTCATTTTTTTTTATAGACTTAGGTTTTGCTTGAAGCAATTTATGTTTCCCAAACTCATGGTAAGATGCAAAACATCAGGAACCTCCTGCTACTCCTGGGCACTGACTGGTGACAGTACCATGCATCAAAATGCTTGTCCACCTTTTCTGACTGAATCAGCTAGTCACAAAGAAGCATTTGTGTCTTGTGTTATGGCTACAAACGGGCTCCTATGACCACTGAGCACAGAGGTTTTCTCTGCATGAACTGTGTTCTTGATATTAAGGAGTAGAGTGGTAACTGGTGAACAGCTGCTGTGTAATAACCTGTCTGGTTTCCTCTGTGTCTCACCCTGAAATTGATGTTTAAATTCATTCTCATTTGCTAGACTTCACTGGTTTTGTTCATCACCCAAAAGCTGGCTCTGCACAGGTCTTGCTTGCAGCTGAGCAAAAGGGTACCACGCTGCTCTGGAGCTTCATATATTGTTCACGGTCTAATTTTCATGTTTTTGCATCATTTCAAGCAGTGTTAAGAATTTTTAAATAGAACTTCAGAGCCCAGATTCTGCTTGTATACTTAATTCCATCCTCCTGCACACTGTCCCCATTTTTCACTGCTGTGGCATGTTGCCTGTAATGCCTCTCCCTCATTTCTTTTGTCTCAGTGCTTGTAACCATGTCCTTTCCTTTTGGTCAGTTCCTATGGCTCATCCTCCACGTAATCATTCCAAGGAGAGAAAAATAAATACACTGCCCATCTCTTTGAAGGAAAGAAGTCTAAGGAGAACTGTTTCCATCTCTGGTATTTCCTCTGTTAAACTTTCCACATCCCTTTTGCTTTTTTCTCCCAGTTATGGGCAGTGGTGCTATTCTTGTGTAACCAATTTTCATGAAGCCACAAAGAAATAGATTTTTTATTTTATTTAAACTGGATTTGATTTTATTTTAGTATTTCTGTGTGTAATTTTATAGATGAAAAAACACAAGGAGGTACAGGATTCATGTTAGAAAAGCAATGTGTGTCAGTGAGTGCTCTGGCTTTACTCTTTTGACTTAGCAGCTTTGTGTAATGGAGGTTGAAACTACCAATAACTGTAAATATAACCCATTTTTATTGGCATAACAGTGACATCTATTGTTTGATATTATATACATCTGTGCCACTCTTAGCAACTACATACAGGTATTGAACTGTCTCAATTTCATAAGGTACAAGCATGCAAAGTCAAATTATTGATTCAAAGAATTAGGTAATGGCACATGTAGTAATGCCATTGGACAGCTATGCAAAATTAAACCTAATTTGTTTTGTCACAGCCTAATTTACAGATCAGTGTGAGCTGATGCACAGAGAGAGGTGTCTCCTGTTTCAGAGTGTCAGCAGATGTTGTTTTGATGTTACACCAGCCATGCTGCATCACCCTTCTGGAGACAGCCAGAGGCTGGCAGCACCCAGCAGAGGATTCTCCCAGGAAATGTGCCTTTGCAGTGCCCCACAGTGCAGCTGCAGAACATCTGCCCTCTGCCATCCCCATGCTGAACCAGGGGAACCTCAATACTGCAGGCACAGGAGATGAGTGGGGAGGGCAAGCAGTGAACAAAGCCCTGCCCATGGATTTCACTGAGCATCTGCTGCAAGGCAGAACCACAAACCAGGGCTGGTACCTGCCCAGGCCAGCAAAGCTGAACCCTTCCAAGCCAGCCCCAGGAGAGTGTGAGAGCTGCACTGTGCCAGGTACCAGCTCCAGGTATTTCCAGAGCAGCTCTTGCACTGGGAAGAGAATTCCAAAGCATCAGACTGGGGGAGTTAGGAGAGTTACTTTAACTCCTCTCTTATTGCCCTCATTTGATTATCTGTTATTTCTTGCTTCTTTTAATAGAGAATACAGAATTCAAATAGGAAAGGTTGTAATATAGCAGTAATGAAATACAGGGACTATCGAGTGTGTCAGACTCTGTGGCTGATTAGACTTTCTGATTCGTGGGCTGGCACTCAAGGGAACAGCAACTGTCTCTTTTACTGCCTTGTCTATGAAAACAGCAGAAGACTGTGTATGCTCATTACTATTTTATGTGACTCTGAACATTAGAAGTGGAGAGACCAAAGCTATAGAAAGATATTTTTAATAATTTTAATGGAATACTGTGTTTAATTCTTATATAAGCAAACTCTGGATAAGCAATTACTCTCAGTAAAAATATTTTTGGTACTGGCAAGTGAAGCAACACAGTTCCGTTCTTTTTAAGCCCTAAGCTGTAATATAAGGATGTAGAATTGTAAGAAGCATGGGTAAAGGGAACACATTGCCTACAGACCGTGCTGTGAAAATAGCACTGAAATATGTGCTAAACATTCAGCTCACACTTAGAATTCACTGGGGTACATAAATGCTGTCTTCAACAGCCATAGCACATTCCTAAACTGAGGATGTAAAGTTGGGCTGTTGTGTAACCCACCAGGCTTTCCATCCTAAGAGTAAACACTGTCTGCTTCTCCACGGATCTGTACATAAACAGACTTTTCCGAACCTCCACTCAGCTGTAAAGGTTGCAGGATGAAATATTCATATTAAAAATCTTGGATTAAAATCTACAGCCTTTCATGTATTGTTCTCCACAGTGATGTAAACCTGCTTCTAATTTCCTACACCCCAGCCTCTCTTTTAAGACCTCTCCACAGAGTAGCACCCAGCTGAAAGGTAACAGCAGCTGCATTTTTAAGGGCCTGTGTTGAACTTCTGTGCTTTCCAAAGAGAGAGAAAAATAAATGGGATAGGAACAAGTAACACAGACCTCATAAATAAACAGGTTCTGGAAATCTCACTGTTCCCTCAGTGGAGAGGGAAAAGGAGAGTGTGTAATGAAAGCTCTGAGTCTGTGCAGTGTTGGAGGGGCTGGAGATGCAGACAGGCCCCAAACCCAAGAGGGACAGATTATTTTTTCCCCACAAAAGCACTGAAAGATGCCTGTTCTAAAAATTGACGGTTCCATGGGTGAAGAACTAAGAGACCTAGTGGTGGCTACAAGGATCTGTGGAGGTGCCAAGGAAAATGGCTCTGCTCTCCCACCCCCAGATGCCTGAAGGAGAGGACTCTGGGTTTGCAGCAGGCACAAAAGAAAAGCTGCAAGGTTTTTGAAAAGACCCAAGGGATGTGGGAGCCTGTGTCATACTGAAATTCAGAGGGCACCGTGCTGTTAATTCCCTACACATCCCCTTGAGATTCAAGTCCTCTGTATCTATTTATTATCTCTGAAGTTGCATCCCTCTAAATGGCAAAAGCTGGGAGTGAGTGATAGTAGGTTCTGAAAACTCAGCGTTAGCAACAAGCAGGCAGCCCCCAATCCGAGTGGAGGGCAGTAATTTATTATCCATTAGGTGCTCTGTCAGTCAAAAAGGACTAACAGAGCAATAAAGTCTGAAGTGATCAGTTGAGCTCAGCCCCTACCACTAGCTGGCTATCAGAAAGGTCAGGGTGGCGAGATGGATGGTTTCCTCTTCTCCAGACACTCCATCTTTCTGTCTGGTGATACATGCAACCCTCTCTCTCAGCAAGTCAGATTCCTCCTGTGCGTGAAGCCAACTCCAGCCCAACTGTGCATTTTACTGTGTCAGAGGAAAGAATACAAAGGTTTTACATTTTGCTGAAACATTTTCAAGTGAGGACAATGGGCCCTGTTCTGGTGGTGCTGTAAATAGGCTGCAGCCTCCAGTGCCAAACCCACCCTCCTTGCAAGGCTGCTGCTCCACAGCTATGCAGGGCTCCAGGCCAGCAGCCAGGTACTGATGCAGGGAAGTTTCAGGGACACTGTCACAAGTTTTTCTCTGTTGTTCCACTGTAATCAGTGTGCCAGGGCCTAGATGAGTCTTCTTACTTAGGACTCAAGGGGTGCAAGCTCGTTTCTTGTCTTTCACCTGATCCATCAACCTGTGGGCTCCTCCAAGGTGAGGCCCTGATCATCCTTCACTAAGGATCCTGAAATTCTGGATTCATTAAGCCAGACAGAGAGAGATTCAGAGACTCAATCCCTTGGAAAGGGAAAAACTTAGATTTTGGTCCAAAACTGTGTCAAGTGTTTCATCCCCCATTTGTTCCAAGTAAAACAGGAGCATTCCTGGAGGCAGCTAGTAATGTGTGTTTTGAAAGGCTCCTCTGAAGCAGGTGCAGCTTTCCCAGCCTGCTGCCCTAACACATTAATATTTCCAACAGACTTCCCTAAACTCCAACCAGACAGTCTCGCTCCTGGGTGGCCAAGGAAATGCATTTCTCAGTCAGACTTGTAGGTCATTGGAGGGCTCTCTCCAAGCACTGCACACAGCAGCCTGGAGCACACTCGTGATGGGGAATTAATCCCCATTCTGACACTCCACCTGGCTCCATCCTTCCCTCCCCACTCCGCATTGCACTGACAGTTGTCACCAGTCTCTGCCTTGCAGCTACAGGCAGAAGTGTAACCAAACTTCCAAGCCCCAGGGAGGGAACTGGAAATGGTCCCAGCATCAGATTCCAGCCCAAAATGCAGTTCTGGTATTCCCCATCCTTATTGTCACTGCAATATTGTGCCTATGTTTATTTGTCGTGCTCTAACAAGCTGTATGCGAACAGCCAGCTCGTTTGTTCTCAGAGGACAGATTAGAGCAGCCAGTCTCCTCCTGGAATAAGTGGAAGTTGAATTATTTATTTCCTCTTCTTCATAAGAAGCTTATAGCACACTGGATGAAAAGTCAGAAATAATTAAGAAAAGTCTTCTGCATTCAAACAGAAGAAACACTGAGAGCAGGTCACAGTTGGTCTGAGCATGGGCTTGGGATGGGAAGGGAATCTCTCCTTGGTGTTGCAGGAATCAGCCTGGAAGGATGTAGTGATTCTGTGGACAACTGACATTTTATCTGGAACAATTTCTCCTGTTCACTTTCAGCAGTAAATTTCTGGGTGAGGCTTGTTCCAGGTGCTGTGGAAGTGTTTCACCAGACAGGTGACTGCTGTCATGGTGGGAGTTTTAGAGAAGGGGATACTGAGGCCCAAAGAAGGGATGACATCTGGGGGCTTAGAACATGTTAACCCTTTAATTATGCTGTCAGGTGTGGCTGGGGTTTTTTTTAAATATTTATTTAATAATATTTCTGTTATTTTCCACACAGAGAGAAAGTTTGGAAATACTCCTTTTCTTTATAGATGCAACTTCTTCCTTTTTTAAAACACCAATGCCTCCCTCAGAGGAGAAATTCTGCCTTTATGAGTTTATATTCATTGGTCCCACACTTCAGGTTGGAATTCTGAGTAAAAGACAACATTCCCTGACAATGGAAGTTAGAGCTGGTTTATAAGGGGTAAACTAACATCCCTTTTAAAATCCAAACAATTGTTGCTTTACTGATACTGAGTTGATTTTACATTGCCCAAATACAGGTTAGATGTGTCAGCTTGGGAGTATTACAAATACTGACAAGTCCTTTAGTTATGATTCTGATAATACATGGAATAGGATTTTCTGAAAGAGATGTAAGGAAAAAATAAATTTCAGGGACCAAATCATCAGTAAGGCCAATTGCTGGAATTCCGTGTGGGAATAAACAGCCCAATATGCCCACTTCAGTTTAAGAAAGAAATACATTAGTGTAATGGAATGAAAAAGCAATCTCCTTTCCCATTTCAACACAAACTGAGTCTGGCCCACCTAATCATACTTTTTACTACGTACAGATCCATGATTACTCATAAAAAACGGTTTCTTTAGGTTTAAAGCCAATTGCTGCTCAGGTTTTAAGTGAAACAGCTCTTTCACATGAGCTATGGCAGAAAATATTCCTCTCAACCTATTACCAAGCCCTCAGAGTTTAATTAGTAGCTGTGAGTGCTTGGAGATGATCAGGTTAAGGTAAATATGTGATGATGACTGCCTTGGCTCACCTGCCCCGGGGGTGGCTGGATTTAAAAGCCTGAGCTGTGGCAGTGGAGAGGGAAAAGTAGGGCTGGGTTTTAGCACCTTCTGCACATCCCTGTAGATGTCACACAACAGGGACCTGTAACCAGTGAATTACCCAAAGGTGTTATTCAATGCCACAGGCAGAGTCCTACAGAATCCTCAGCAGGTAAGCAGAGTAAGCACCTACCCTTGGATTTGGATGTTTTTGAGGTTAAAATCCTATTAAAAAATACTTGAAATACGTGTATTTTCCTAGAGCTGAGCAGAATGCAGCTGTTCAAAGAAACAGAGATTTTCCAAGCTCCCCAAGGTAGCTGGGTACCCAGCTTCTCCTGAAGCTCACCAGATGCTGGCCCTAACTTCCTTGGAGTCCTTTGAAAATCGTGGATCTGGTAAAAACTGATTTACAAAGGTTTTTTAGATTCTTAGGAAATAATAAAGTATAGTCTGGATACTTCAAATGGGATTCACCTACAGCTGGGACAGATTCTTCTGTTTTTTCCCTTTCAGGTAAATCCTTCTGTATATATCTCAGGCTCCATAATTTACCATTTGTGAACTCCATAAATTACCATTCTAAAATTCACTGAGTGCTTCCCAGGCAGTGCAATATTCTTTGACCCCCTTCTTGGGGATCCTTTCGCTGGTGGGTTTCACAAATTCTTTTAAAGTAGGTCAGTGAAATGTCCTCTCTGATAAGGTCTTTTTTTTCTTTGCATCAACCTCTGTAGCACAGCCTCGAGCTGCATTGTGAAATCCATCCAGGACATAATGTATAGCAGTATATGGGATACAAGATTCATTGACTTAGCTGGGTTTAAAAAACTAATCCTCATTCCCTAAATCTTTGATGAAACATTATTTTAGCTTGAAATGTTGTGTTGTGTGGCATGTAGTAATTCTTCCTGGGGTATAAAATTTTATTTCTGCTTCAAGCCTGTTTTGGAAACCTTGGCACTTTCAGCTTACTGCAGTCAACTGCCACAGTGTGAAAAGTCCTTTGTGATATTGGAAAAGCAAGGTGCCCCAGTGCTGTGTGATGTGAAAACTCAACTAATTACAGGAATGAACAATATATGATAATTTCAGAATTAAAACATTATCGGTGCTGGAAGCACAGAGGTAAATCCTCTGCTGAATCCAGTGCTCAGAGCAGAGGAGTGACCGACAGGTTCAGAGGATTGCTCTAACCCCAGGCTGCTGGGAAATCTGGCCACTGCATGGGTTAGAGAACCCACTGAGAGCTGGTGTGACCTCCAGGAGATGGATGCGTCGAGCTGCAGGGACACAGTGTGCTCTGAAAACACTGTCCCACCCAGTGGAGACCCTCCCACGCAGGAATGTGGGCAGTTCACCAGCAGGAGAGAGCCTGGATATTGTCACAAACCCATCCTTATTTTATCTGAGCTGGCTCCTAACAGCTGGATCCCCTAATCTGCTTAGAGCAGATCATATTTCCCTTACTTTGAAAGTTAAGTTTAAAAAAAATTGTCAGAAGTCTACAAGCTGAATATTTTAGGAACCTTTAAAAGCTAGTGCTGTTCTAAATGCAAGGTTGGAGATTTGGAGACCTCTCCTTTCTTGTTTTTGTTTCCCACTTAATTGTTCAGCATCACCTATTTCTGATTTGCAGGCAGATGTCCGAAGCTCCAGTACACGTATTATCCTTATTACCTTTGCACATTCTTGTTTAATTATTTTTAAACATCCTGACCCATTATAGATTAAAAGTCATGAATGAGGTTAATGTATAATTAATGAGAAAGGATGTTCATGGTGACAGCTCAGAATAATGATGAATGAGCTGAACAAGAGATCTGACGAGCTGTCCAAGGTCAAATTGCACATGGGAGTGTTAATGTTGCCTGACACAGCTTTATTTCTTTCTGATTTCCTATTTTAAATGGATTTGTTATTCTTGCAGAGCTGTTAAGCCATTTAAAGGGATGGGAAGGTGTCCTCTGACCTCTAAGCAAGGAGTGCTCCTTGCTGGTGGTCCTTTACACCATCTGCCATGAAGTATCAGATCCAAAATCCACTCTTTTCTCTTGAAAATATCCATTAGATTCAGAGGACAGTTGATCAGGAGGGAGAGGAGGGAAGAAGGTAAGAAAAAATACCTGAAAAAGGCCTTAATTATTGACTCAAAGAAAAAAAAAAAAACTCTTACCCATTTCCATACAGCAAATACTCCATCTACTGAAATAGTTATTTGGTGCCAGACAGCAAACAGCATTCCTGACTGATTTTTCTCACAATTTTTGTCAAAAGTTTGGGGTTTCTGATACCATGAGAGTCTTGCTGTTTTCCCCAGAGAAATCATGACCAAAATCTGATGTGGAATAGTAGCTGACTGGTGAGAATGGTATAAAAATAGTATGCTGAAAATTGGAATTCATGGAGCAGAGGTGTCTCATGATCCAAGGTCCTGTCCTGTGACCCAAATCCCAAACCTGCAGAAAAAACACTGAAAAAAAAAAAAAAAAGGTTTTACAGCATCAGCAATTAATTCTGCCCTTTCTCCTTACTTAGAGGTGGGTTTCTTCACCAGTAGCTTTCCCTGGAAAACAAGGAGGATGGATAGATTGTGCGTCAGAATTGCTGGGAAGACCATTTGTGCTTGCTGACTTCAGGGTTTGTTGCTCTGGACCGTGGACCCAGCCTGGTGAGTGCCTTGGAAATGGGCAATTTGTCTCCTTGCCATGTTTTCCACCCAGTCTTAATTTACAGTTGCCTGGGGGAGGAAGGAAAGGTTTTCTGTCTCACCAATCATTTGCTATGTACGTTGCTGCCACTTAATTTGTTTTCTTTGGTCACTGTTGTCCAAGTTTGTGCTCCTTTCTCAATCATGCATGGAGTTAACTGAGTGCACTCCCTCTCTTTCTGCCCTCAGCATTCTGCTCTATCAAAAGGAAATAGCACAAAAATACTGAAGATTTCTTTTTTTTCCTGGCCAGTTGAGATTCTGAAAACACTGAGACATTTCAAGCCATTCAGGAACAAAAACCCAGGGTCTTCATGAGCTTCCCTCAGCGTTAAAAATGAAAGAGAAATCCCACAAGCTGTAACCATGTATCAAATGTGATAATGATTGTGCTAAATTGCTTAAGGAAAAAAAACCACCACAATGTATGAATTGTGCAAATTTAGAAATTGCTTTTGTTTTGTCACATTCATAAGTTTAGCATTTGCACAGATGAAGATGTATTTAGCAGAGTATTTATCTGCTGGTTATTGCCCATAAATGGGATGAAGGCAAGCTAGAAACAAGCAACCCTTTTATTTCCCCCTGTGCCACATGTGAAGTGTGCTAAGTCATTCTGCACACACTGTACTACTGTGGGATTTTTTTCCAGTTAAAGGCTAAAAAGTATCTGAAAACGGGCAAAAGTTGCAAAATGCAGCACAACTGTGGCTTTATGCATGCTACATAAAAAGAGCAACCTCAAGTCAATCAGAGCATGTGAGAGCTGCCTCAGGCTGGAACCTTTTCAGAGACTGGGTCCCTCCAAGGCAGGAGAGTGGACCCAGGGTCCTTGTGAGAGGAGGCATCACTGGGATCACAGCACACCAGAACACTGCCTCAGCCCCTGATTTGCAGTTCAGGAGCTTCCTTTGGTAGGCAAACACATGTGCCTTCGCTTCCATGGGTGCCATCCCAGAAAACACCTGCAGTGTTTCATGCTCACACATCCAAGGGCAGATCCTGAGTTCAGGTGTTTCTGCTGGAAGCCAGAGAGACCCTTTGCTACCTGGCAGAATAAAGAGGTTCCACAGGCAGATGCAAACTCGCCTGTCTCCTGCAGCTGCACTGGCTCCTGGCTCTGCTGGGGATCCAGGAAATTCTCCTTTGTTTTGCGCCTCAGTGGAGAGCAGAGCATTGATCCCACCCAGCTCTGCAGCCATGGGGAGGCAAGGGCAGGAAGGAAATGAGTTTACTCTGCTTTCCACAGCACTTTCTGTCGCTCTAAAACTCCATAGATATGAAATTTTGCCTGGAATAAAACACAACCATGTCAGACATCTGACATCAAGGACTAAGTGTCCAAGATATATTTCTTATTTTCTCCTGCTGGACTTTCCCTTCTGCTTCCTATATTTTCTTTCAGCTGCTAGGCTTGAGATTGACTCAGTATTCAGGTTAGATAAACCTCACATGTTCTTCTTTGAAGGTGTAATTGTTTATTCATGATTATTGTTTTCTTGCAGTACTGTTTCCACTACCTTTTTCCCCTCCTTTTTTTGCCATGAAGCCTGCTGAAGCAAAATCTTAAAAACAAGGAAGACAAGATAAGCAATACCCTTTCTAAGAACAAATATCCATGAATTCTGGCAGATTTTGAAATGTGAGTTTAAAGAGCATATATCCTTCTTATTTTTGAACAGGAACTTTCCCACCCATTTGGGAAAGGGCACATCCTCTGACATGATTTATTGTCATTTCTAGATGTCCTTCAGTAATGACTGGGCCAACAGCACCCTCCAGGCATAAGATTTTTGTCTTGATTGGGATGAACTGCCACCAAGCACTTTTTTTAGGAGGAAATTAGAGAGCACCTGTCCCACAGGCACAACCCCACCTGGCACTGTGGAAGTCATGACTGCAAGAACTAATCCTTGTGAGCAGTAACACAAGCATCTGAGTGGATGAAAAAGCTGGGTTTTGGGTCTGGGTGGGGTTGGTTTTGTTTTCTTCATTTTGTTTTTTGAAAGGAGTAGAATCAGGGGAGCGACATTGGAAACCACAATAAACAATGTCCTGCTTGGAGAGGGTGGCAGCATTTTGATGTGAGTCATGTGGTGAGTATTGGTTGCTAACTCATTAATTCTGAGCAGAGTTTTAAAAGCTGGTTCGAAGCCTAAATGGCTGACCTGTGCCCCTCCTTCTCTTCTGTGCTGCCTTGTGACAGAAAATGTTGATTTTTGCCATTCTTTTTAGCAAGTGAATCTTTCCTTTACTTTTTGTGTTAGAATTAAAAAATCCCCGTGTCACCAGACCCTGGGTCATTTATCAGTTAAGGCACAGGACCACTGCAGGAGCTCTTTGCTGAGAAGGGCTCTGTTCATCCCCTCCCATCATTTCCTCTGCACTTGGTATCCCACAGCCTCTCCCTCTCCATGCAGTGCCAGCCCGGAATAATTTTTTCCTATCTATCTGAGCAAGTTTGAGGCTGGTAAACACTTGTGTTTCTAATTCAGGGGCTGGAAGTTGTTGCCGTCTCTCCCAGCTCAGTACCTGGTGTGTTAATCCGAGAAGTAATTAACAGGCTGGAGTGTGATGCTAATGGAGTGAGCCCTGTGCCGGGGCTTGGAACTGCACAGGAGGGAGGGGAACATGATTCTGGCATGTTTTCCTCCTCAGCATATGTGCCAGATCCTGGGCTCTGCCTTGTCAGTAAAAGCCTGGCTTCTAAGTAACAGTTTAGGATGTTTTTGTCATTGATGCTGTGAATATTTGCAACAGCCAAAATAACTTGGATAAGCCTGTATTGGTTAGTTACCATGGTCACCTAATATGCAGTGGCTTTGGGAAGCCTTTGCTCAGGTGTAAGGAAGGTTTTACTGTGCCTTCTGCTGGTAAATACGGATGGAAAACTCGTTATGCTGTTTCAAGTAGCATTTGTAGTTTTGCAAATAAAATTCCCTTAATCCAGACCAAATGTTAGGATTTCAAGGAGTTGTAACGTTGCCTTTCCCTGGTCTTAAAATCAGAGCCAAACGTGGTTAAAAGGGAGAAGGGGTTTACCTCGGTATTTATTTAAGGATCTTTAAGGTGGACTCTCCGTGTGGGTGGAACACGCTGAGGAGCACACACCGAAATGCACACACACGATATATCACATATACAGTTACAGGCCTTGTGAATTAGCATATCTATCAAAGATTCCCCAATGAGAGGCTGGAGTGAACCCCTTGTCCGAGGAACTCTTCCCCTGGATGGGCCTATCTTAGTTTACAGAGCGTGTTCTGGAGAGGACCTTGGTGTCTGGGGCTCTCTGACCCCCTCCTGCGAGGCTTCTGGGATGTTTGGTCTCCTGCCTTAACAGAGTATTGGGTCTATGCTGGTTATCAAACCTAAGGAATTAAATATGTGAGCTAAAAAGCACCAAGAATACATAAAAGCTATATAAAAGAATACATAAAAAGGCAAAAAATCATCGTGGCATCAGTAACAGATACAGACAAAGCTGGACTTGCTTGTCAGTGAAATGGCTTCACGTTAGAATGCAAGACTGACTGTTTTCTCTTTCTTCTGATACTCAGTTTTGAGATAAAAGGCTTAGTGCCCAAATTAGACAAGTCAAGTACTCTGTTTATGTTTGTCATCCTCAGCATTGAGTCACAGAAGCTGTAGAACATGAGCACACATTTTTGCATTACAATTTATTAAAAACATGATTTTTTTTGGGTTTTTTTTTTTCGCAAGAGGAAAACTAGAGCCCACTTGTCCAGCAACAGAATCAGCCAACCTTAAGGAGTGGAGGGCAGCTGGAAACGACATTGAAATATCCTGTAGGATGCTGGGAAAGGTAGAAAAGGGGAAATAAATCCATATTGCTTGTTGGGGTGGTGGGAATGTTCTCAGTGTCATGTCCTGCTGGAAAGGGAGCAAAAGGGAAATAAACCTAAATTCCTGGTTGGGGTGGTGTGAAGTTTCTGTGTCTTGTCCTGCCTTTAACAATGTTTGGTGCATTTAGAGGAGGGACAGACCTTGCTGCCTCCCAGTCAGCTTTGGCCAGTTGGTCCCTCTGGCTCTGAGCACCAGCATTTGGGCTCCCAGCTGCCACAGGGACACCAATGCTTTGGTGGCAGGGCATGAGCACCCAGTTGTGTCACTTCTGTGACTGCTACATCTGGCCCCTACATAGCCCAAGGGAGCTCATCCTTTACTCTCCAGCTCCCAATTTAATGATGAGCTTTTGAGGTTCATCCTGGATTTTTGACTGCTAAAAGAAACATCTCCCAAATCATCCTCTCCATGGTTCTTTTTCCATATCTAGTGAACATTCCTGTGCAGTTTGTTTTACAAAAAAAGAAAATATATTTGAAAAGTTCTGCTATTCAGTATGGAAGAAAAACAAATTTTAGCTTGTTAAACAGAGCAGTCACATTTGGGCCAGCTGTACTTGGCAGTCTCTACTCAAGTTGGGGGATGCTGAGCTTGTGGCTAGAGCTTGGCAGAGTGAGACAGCAAAGCTCGTCTGTAACACCCTCATTATCATCCCTGTTCTGTTCTCTCACTAATTTCAGCTATTAAACAAATAAATGAGTGATTATGCCAGATGAGGTTTTTTGTGTGAGAGTAACTTCTCCTGCCATCTTTTAGTGGTAATTATGCAGTCATACAGCTGTTGCTTGCAGGCAGGTTTGAAATAATATTTTTATAAGCTGTATAAATCACACCATAAAAATAAATGAAGAGACAAGAATCTAGTCTGAAGACAACAGAGGAAAAAAAAGCTGGGGGTCTGGATTATGGAATACCTGGAGAGAATACAGTCAGTGCTGACTATAACGGGGCTGTGTAGTCACATGATTCCAAAATAGAATCATAGAATGGTTTGGGTTGGAAGGGACCTTAAAGTTCATCTGGTTCCAACCCCCTGCCATGGGCAGGGACACCTTCCACTGTCCCAGGCTGCTCCAAGCCCTGTGCAACCTGGCCTTGGACACTGCCAGGGATGGGGCAGCCACAGCTTCTCTGGGCACCCTGTGCCAGGGCCTCACCACCCTCACAATGAAGATTTTCTTCTGTAAATCTAATCTGAATTTCCTCTTTCAATTTGAAGCCATTCCTTCTTGTTCTGTCACTACAGCTCCTGCTGAAGGGTCCCTCTCCAGTTCCCTGCAGCCCCTTCAGATACTGGAAGGTGCTCTGAGGTCTCCACACAACCTCCTCTTTTCCAGGCTGAACAGCCCCAACTTTCTTGACTTATCAAGCCTAAACCAATCAATTAAGGCTCTGGAGCTTAAAAAAGAATTACACAGATGCTGAAGTGTCCACACCATGGGCAAGTCAAGTATTTTTAAATTCTCTGCTCAGATTCACAGTGAAGAGTGGGGGAAAAATTCCTGCTGCAGAAAGTCAAGTAGATGTGTCATGTTTAGGAAAATAAAAGCAGACCAGCATGAAAGTGCTGAGAAACCCAAGCTCCCACCAGTCCCAAGCTCACGAACTCCACATGCAACACTTTGCTAACACATTGACTCACACATTTGGATGTAGCTCCTTCCCAGCATATGCTCTGAAATGGGTCTCTCCTGTAAATTTCATGGAGTTATTTTCTTTATGGCTTTATTCTTCCAAAGCCCAGTAAAAATGCCTGTTCTCTGTTTATTCTGGCTATTTAGTCTAGCAATTATGTAATGTTCATGAAACAGAAGCAGCACATAATTTTTATGGTTCATAATATCTCTCCTTAGGAAAAAGCTGGCCACTTAGAGGAATTTTCTTCTCCCAAGATGCTTTTTTGGTGATGACTTTTTGGCAAAATCAAACTGCTGCAGCCTGGAGGGAGTCATTTTGTAACTGATTGACTGTTCTGTCCTTGCTTATAAGCATTCATAGCTTCCATTGCTTCTCTCTCCTGTTTCCCCTTTCTTCTTCCTAAGGTAAATAAGAGATAAATGTCTCATTTTGGCTTTTAAAGCTGCCACATTTCAGGATGGGTTGGTTGATTTGTTTGGGGTTTTTTTGTGGGTGTTTTCCTTTTCAAGAGAGAATTGAAGAGACTGTAAGTGAAAAAAGAAAAAAAAAAAATTTAGTGACAGTTTAGCATTTAGAGGTGTGGAAAGTTCATGGAAATTTTCTGTCTCCTGGGTTACAGTTCAGATATGCTTCAACCATACAGCTGTGCTTATAATATCACAGCTATATAATGATTTTGTTTAAAACCATGGGTGTCTCAATTTGGAGACAACTTTCAGGAGTAAACACCCTGGAATGAGCATTTCCTCTAAAGGGAAAGTGCTTCAATAACTCCCTTTTCTTCTGCCAATGAGAGAAATTGATACCAGCGGGTGAAAGTGAAAAAAAGAGAACTGTT
>VZTH01019654.1:43919-123866 GCA_013397815.1 Aleadryas rufinucha
AAAAGAACTTTAATAAAAAAAAAAAAAAAAAGGGGGGGGGGAGGGTGCCTGCAAGGCACAGAAAAGGATTGAATGAATGCTAGATATGAACTCCCAGAAACTCAACCTCCACCCACACACACAACCACCCACAGCAGAACAGAAAAACCTCAGAAGTGCCCGCAGAAGAAGAATACGTGGGCTGACCGCGTGGCCCGGAAAATGAAATGGCCACTGGTCCCTGTTGTGTCCGGGAAGGGGAAGAGGAGTTCACAGAGCAGCATGGAGCAGAGCAGATGGGGAACCGCTTGATCCTCTGGCGCTGGTTTTCCTCCTCACAGCAGGCGAAACTGGTGCGTTTTGGTGTCCCTTCTTTTACCGGCTCCGTCTGTCCTGGGGGTTCAGACTGGCTGCGGCCGCCCCGCAGGCTCCCCAGGCCGGAGAGAAGGAAAAACAACAAAAATCTGCCAAAAGGATGTGCTGGTGAAAAGCCTCCAGGCCAGGGGAAGGGAAAAACCTCCAAAAATCCCCAGAAGCTTCTTGCCTAAATTGGCAAAAATTAATCCAGCCAAGGCAACGAAATAACAACCCGTGTAGCCGCTGACCACGCCAGAGAGAGAGAGATTGAACAAAGCCATGCAGGAGCCCAAGGCTCCTGCCCCACACCCTCTGAGGCCATCCTAAAGCTACAGCAGCTGTTTTCTGGGCATAAAGCAGACAGTTAGGGAATAAAGTATTATTATAAAATCACCCCAAGACAATGGGGCACTACTAGAAGGATGCAATCCCAGACCTCTCTCATTTTCATGTAAACCCACAGCAGTTCCACTGAAGGCAAAGAATTAATTAAAAGGAAAAAGACAAAGGAAAATTAGGAGACCTTTTAATGAGAAAATTTTTACATCTGAATTTTAAGAAAATATAAATTAGTGGAGGAAACAGGTGGAAAATTCCGATTATTAAGCTTGTGTATGGAAAACGGACATGGATGAAGACAAAACCTTTATTTGAATGAGTATTGCGGTTACAGGGATAAATATTTATAGGAAAGGTGTGAATTATTTATGTGTTCCAAGACAGCAGAGTATAATAGCATCCTTCCCCTGGATTTGTTACCCTGTAAGCTGGGGATTGCATGCACGGTGATATGGTATCTGATATTAGAGGATTTGTGTTTGACATGAGGAGATTGCAGTGGAGGGAGGGAGCAGCCCCGTGTTTGAGTTTGTATTTGAAATTTGTGCAAAGGCCAACAAAAGCTCACAGCTCTGAGTAAAGAACATTCAGGGCCCCATAAATCATCCATCTTATGTTATTATGCTACAGTGGCAAATTATGCTGGGTTTGTCTCTGCAGTTAGACAGTGCAACAGATGGCAAAGATTAGCACAACCAGTTAAAATTCTTGGCAAAAGCACATTTTTTGAATTTGTAGCTGAAGAGTTGGGTGGGATACACTGGAATATTTGTACCAAATTGGGGGAAAAAAGCCCAACTTTTTTTATAGTCTCTCTTCCACTTAAAAAAATATAATTTTACACATTTGCCTAACAAGCAGCGCTGTTACACCAGCAGGTCCCATTCATGTTTGCACTGTGGTGGAGAAAACTGCCAGCCTCAAATTATCCAGGAAGCTGTTTCGAAAGGGGAAATGCAGAGCAGGGAGAAATTACCCCTCTTAGGGCTATTCAGGAAATTGGTAATAATACAGGCACATCGTGTTTGGCTGCACAGAACAGGCTCACTCTGCTCCTCATTTACAGATTGGTGGTTCCCAAATCTGCCACTCTGTGCTCAGCAGGTGTAAAGGAAAGTTAGATCATATTCCTGAAAGTGGATTCACAAGGGGAATGTTGTGGAGAGGTCTACTCTAAACACAAACTGGTCTATATGCTTATTTTTCATTTTAATTCATTATTTTGTTACAGTCATACTCTACACTACAAAGGCTATAATTGTGTTGTAGTTTAGGTAAAAATTACAATGCATTTTCAGTGCATTTTAATACATAATTATCTGTGAGTTAATAAAGCTGAACAGTTACGTGTTTAGGGGCTTTTTTACTCCAAAGGAATAATTCTGAATATGTGTACCAGTAAAAGCCAGGTATTACAGCAAAACCATACTGCTCCCACGATCATTCTCTGTTATCCAGTGAGGGGAACTGGGGCTAATTTCGAAATCAGTGCAAATCCCTGTTTAACAGCAGTGCAGTTTCCCAGTGATGTTCCAGGGCTTTTTGCTTTGCTGGTTGATTCCTGCACTGACTCACATGTGCAGAGTTGTGTGGGACGTGGGTTTGGTCCTGCTCTAATTTGCTGCTTCTTGAGTGGGTTTTGCAGTGAGAACTGTGCTGAGCAGCACATCCAAAAATGGTGTGGAAAGTAATTTTCAGTGCCAGAGGTGGCCTGACCTGCCCATGTTCAATGCCATGGCTGAGGGCACCGTGGACCTGAACAGGAGAAGCTGGCATGAGGCTCACACAGGAGGTCTCACCAGACATTGAACAGAATCATGGAATTGTTATGCCTGAAAAAGGATAGAACTACAGAATCATTGAGGCTGGGAAAGAACAGGATCCTGGAATCATTAAGGCTGGAAAAGAATAGAATCACAGAATCATTACAGTTGGAAAAGACCTTCAAGATCATCAAGCCCAACCTTTGACCCAATCCAACCAGCACCCACTAAACCACGTTGCAAAGGGTTGCACGTCACACAGGCTGTTCTCATTTCCTTCCACTGCCAAAAAGAATCAGCCAAAAGGTTTGAGGAGGCTCATTCAGGCTTCTCCATGGCCAGGGCCTCACTTGCAGGTGAGGTGCTTCTTCCCACAGGTGCCTCAGTCAGGCAACCCTGAGAGAACTGAGCGGACCTAAAAAGTCTCCTGAAACACTTGAGCTGTCCAACAACACCCCAAGCCTGGCAAGGGTTTGGATTGGGGCAGCAGTGGGGCCAGCAGAACTATCAGCCCTCAGGAGGTTTCTCCAAGGAAGATTCTCCTTCATGCTCAGGGCCCTGCCAGTGCCCCGTGGTCATCCCCTGCTCAGCCGTGGATGAGCAGTGGGGGATGTGCCACAGAGAGACTGTCACAAAAATATCAGAATACTTGGGTTTTGGTGGAGAAAAAAACGGGCTGTTATTCCTCTGAGGGCCATCAAACCTGGCTTCAAGCAAGGGCTGCGTGGGTGACTCGTTTCTCTTTGATTTGGTTTTTATTTTGTCAGTCAAACACTGCACTGCTGGGGAGGGGGGAAGCCAACCCAGAGATAAAACAGATGATATTTGTTCATTTCTCTACCAGCTCGCCCTCAGTAAGGAGAGAGGCGAGCAGCCCAGCCTCACTCGAGAGAGGGATTTTTCAACACTTTTGATAAATTTTTTACAGAATTTCTCTCCCAGTTCTTCCCTATGACTCCTGCATGCAAAGCAGCATTTGGAGCTTCACTGGATGGTGTGCTCTGTGCTGCTCTGCCCAACGAGCCAGCATATGCCCCTGCCCAAAGGTAGAAAGTCCTTCCTGGCTCAAGCCTGAATACAGCTGAATTTGAGAACCCAACTCCCAGTGAAGTCAGTGTAACCTCTGTGGCAATGAGATCTTTGGGAGGCTGCATCTGCATGAGAGCACATCGCTGAGACAAAAGACACAAGCTGCTGCCTTGTAACATGGTGAAATAAGAGGCAAAAGTATATTTTTTAATATTGTAAATAATTAATTCTAGATTGTGTGACTCCATAATCACACAGAGAATTTTCCTGCTTAATGTCCCTCCTTCTCACAGTCTCCATGCAGGCAGACTGGATGTTTTAAACTTTAGTTGCACCTGACCGTTCTGCCTGGATTTTTGTGGTGCTATGCTATTTGCAACTTTTATATTTTTGGCTGTAATAAATGTTGAGCCTTAACTTCCCTTTGCAGATAAGCTGTAGGTGGAAAAAAAAACTTGCTAATATTTTGCCCATTTTGTTTATTGGAACAGCCCTGGATATTTGCTCAGCCTTGTGGATTTCTACCTCATACTTTCCACAACTTTAAACCACTTCTCAGCATTGCTTCTCAGACAAAATAATTAAGTTTTGGGTTTCCTCAATCATCTATTTGGTTACAAACTAGTGATTTCCACGCTCCTGATACTACTTTTTAGGTTTATAACATATTCCTTGGATTTTTATCTGACATATTTGTTATTTCACTGGGTAGCTGTGGCCTTACATAGCCTTCTACTGAATATGCAAATACTTTCCAGCCATATTCTGGCAATATAATTTAGTAGAAAAAAAAAATGTGTTTTTTAATCTCAACTGGAATTTTACATTCACTTTTAACAATGAATTAACATGATACTTTTCCTACTATCTAGCTGCAAAATGAAACATTTCACCTTTGCAGTAGAAAATATTCAAAATAATAATTCAGAGTAATGGAAAATAAAATAATTTTAGGCTGCTTACAAGAATCCCTAAAGCTTTCTGGGGCAACTGAAATTCTCCTCTTTTAGCTGAGAGTTTAAAAACTCTCTGCTGTTTGTATCACAGGATCTCCCAGTGAACTGCCCTCAACAAAAACCAACTGTAAAGGCGGAACAGACACTGCCCATTATCCTCTTCTTCACTTTAACTGTATATAAGGCTTCTTTTTTTGGTTGTTATTGCCAGAAGCTGGAATAATTTGATTTGATGGCATCGCAGGCGTTTCTCCAGTTCACATGGAATCATCTGGGTCTAATATGATCCAGCTCAATTTCCAAGAAAAAAAGGCTGATCCTCAGGCTTTTCTTGTTCCATTTTTATCACCAACTTGCTATGTAAGGCATTTATCAGCAACCTGGCCCGTTTTCCACCTTACCTGAGAACAGAACATCTTGACATGTTCGTAGGGACAAGTCGGGGGAGATAAAAAGTACCACAAAATCCAAAAACTTACTCAGCTGGATAATGTTTTTCCAGTACTGTCATGAACTTCATTATGCACAGCTGATTTCTCTAAGGATATGTATTCCAGTTAATTTGAGATCTTGCCCAAATGTTCAGTGCTGTAATTGAGGTTTCTGTTAGGGACAGGGGAAAAACAACAACAAAAAAAGAGAAATGTACTCAAAGCAGTTACCTAAATGAGCAGATATTCCAAGACAGCCATACTTCTTTTTGATAAAGTAATTTTAGAAAGAAACTATTAAAACTGCATTCTTGTGCAATTCAAGAGATGGAACTGAAAATAGTTCTCTTATAGGGTTGGCTTCACTAAATTCATATTAGTGCTTAAATCAGTCTGATTTTTGGTTGGAAAAGTGGGACATTCTTCCTGTTTTCTGCTACTTTTTAACTTCAAAAAGCTGAAAACCATCCTTCTTTCGAGCAACTCATAAAAAAGGTGACAGAAACAAATCATTGTTTTTCTTTGGAATGAGTCAGTTGAGAGAGGACTAAAAAGAAACCCTCAACCCTCTTATCTGCCATAAGCAGGTCACAAGGTCAAACTAAACAACATGACACAGGAGGCCCTGGGGAGTAAATTCAGGTCAGCACATGTATGAATCCTGGAGTTAAAGAAGGCTGAGAAGGATGCAGGGCCACAACTTTCCCAAAAAAATGAAAGTTTTGGGGACTGGGAGGTGGGTGCTCTTTGCCTATCAAAGGTTTCTTTGATGAGCTTCCTTTTAGGAAATAAGATGCTGCCAGACCAGTGGTTTCTTGTGCTGCCTTAATGACTGTTTAATTCTCCCGGTAAGCGCTTGAAATGTGAAACTGGGAGGGAGGGGGGGAAAAGAAAGGGAGATAGGTGAACAAGATCAATGACTTTTAATTTTCTCTGATGTGTCTTTGGATAAAAAAAGTAAATTTCCTGGTACTGAATTTGTTAAAAGAGAAATTGATACTGCTATTCTTCATCCTGTGAGACTTTATTTACTGCAAGAGTAGAAAATCTATTTCTTTCTACAATGGCAAGAGTTCAGGTTTTAGCCTTATTTCCTGAAGGACCAATACTTGACTACTCCTTCATCCCCCACTCCTCTCCTCCATGATTTGAGTACACTGAGTGAGTCCAGCCCAGCTGGTAGAAGGGTCTCAGAGGCAATCAGCTGCTGGGGATGTCACAGGAGGAGGTGACATCACTGAGAGCACTCTTTTGAGGAAGGGGCTTTATGGAGAGCTCAGACCCTTTTCTACTGTCAAATAACCAGAACAGACAAAGGTGTTGAGAAGAATTCAGCTGCAGGGAGAGCCTGCAATTGGATCTGACTTCTTCTCAGACCTCAGGACAGGCACCCACAAGGTGTAGGGCCAGAGCTCTCCAGCCATGTGTCACTGCTCGAGGGCAGCCCCTGTGCTCTGCAGCCAGGGCTGTGCAGGTAGTTTGTGTTTTCACAGCTGTTCACGAAGCTTCTCGCTGTCCCTTTCTGTCAGCCATGTTCTGGGCAGGTTGCTAACAAAAATTCCAAGGAGGATTTTAAAAGAGGATATTGACACAGATAAAGCATCCAGTTGTTGCAGTGGAAGAGAGGGAGGCTGGCTGAGAGAGGAGAAACCCCACTGGGACTGAGGGATTGATTTCCTGGCTCACAGGTGGCCTCCTCAACTCCTCAAAATAGTCTCATGATCCTCTGACAGTTTCCTACAATAGAAAATTTGCTAAGAGCCCCAAAAGCCCCACTAGGCAGGGTTTTTGGTCAGCCAGGGTTGAATTTGGGAGTGTTCAGGACTTCCTGGCAGGAATGGCTCTGTTCTCCTGTCCTGGCAGTAGGGAAAGGGGAATGAGAATAGCTTTGTTCCCCACTGCAGTAGCATCAAATTAACACCACTCACTGCCCTGCTGTCCACTTCATGGAAGCTGAAGGGGCTGAATCCCTCCAGCCAGAGATAGATAAAAAGCTGGAAAACCTCGTCCAGTTATTTCCCAAGCCAAAAAGCAAATAAGTCTGTTGTAAATGGGTAAAATTCTCCAAGATGAATGCCTGGGAAGGAATAAACTAATAAAAGTGTCTACCCTGAGAAAGAATACTTATAATTTCTGAGGCTGAAATGCTTTTCATGCCTTAAAGGATGGGGTATTTTGAACAACACTTAAGCTAAATTGTCTGGTTTATAATATGAGATGGTAAATCCCATCCTCCTCACAAATTAAGTCCATGCCCTGAAATATGTGAAGTAGTTAGCTTTTGAGTTGGGTCTTGTTAGGTCAATAACCAAATAATATCTTCATATCTTTTTTTCATGTTTCAGAATAATTATGCTTATAGCTATAAATATTAATTTCTGCTCAATATGTATGTGCTTTAGAGTCCCTAGGTGTGAATAACATTATCTAATTGCAGAAGCTAGAATATTAATTAAATTCTGTCAGATAATTTTTAGCTGGGTGTATTACGAGTCAGATATGTGCCAGCAGGAGGGTTTTCTGCAGAGCTGTGTAATGCTCTTCGAAGTTTCCCTCTGGCCAGGGGGATATCACAATGTACAGCTGCTGGCATAAAGGAAGAGAAATAGAAAAGGGCTTTGTGGGGCCAGAAAGGCTTTATATTCCTGTACCAGATATGTTCTGTGTAGTTAATTCCACTTCCCTAACAACCTGATTAGTATCTTAAAAGCAGTAATTGTCAAAATCATTACAAGTTGAGCAACACTGAGATAATAATGTTTATGTTATGATAAATGGGTGCTGTTCTAAAAATGATGTAATGTGGATTTTGCTCTTTTCTGTCCTTTCTGCTCAAAATCTCCAGAAACTTTGCACACTGTGGAGACCAGCAAGGAGAACAGTGGACATGACTGTGTGCACTCATTTGCTTCTTAGCAACAGATTAACATGCTAAAGTCAGTTTTGGGAGGGTTTCCTGAAACCATAGGAAATAAAACCTACAGGTTTTACCTACAGCAAGGAGCCACCCCAGCCAGGGTTAGTTCTGTGCGTTACTGCTCTCTGATTTTTGACTTATATTGCTGTGCCAATTCCTTTGTATTTCTAGAAATATACAACTTATTCATTTGCTAATGAGCAATGCATCTACATAATTAATAGCCCCAGTGTGTGTTTTGTCTCTCTCTTTCCCGAGTCCAGCTTCCCGCATAGAAAAACTTCGAGGGGGAATCCTACAAATTCAGGCACTTCATAACCTCTGGTTTTGAACTTCTGAGGCTCTTGTCTGAAGCTCCACAGGATCCTCCCCGAACAGAACTCCCAATATGTTCATCCTGGCTGAGTGTTTCAACTCTCAGAACAGCCAGAAGGTGTTTGTGACTTGGTAAACACAGCCCAAGCCAGGCAGCACATCCCAATCCCACACCACTCCCTGTCTGCTCCGTGCCTGGCAGTCGAGCCCACATTTGTTACAGCTGATTCATCTTTAAGTGAGATTCATTGATACATCATTTATCTGCTTTTTTTGCTGGAAGAAACATTAAAGAAAAAAGAGATTCCTGTGCCATATGTAACCCAGAAATAGATTAGTTTAAGACAGGAGTTTTAACGAGAACATCTGCTAGCCTAGCTTGGTTTTTTTCCTTTCTTAAATATGCTAACAACAATGGTTACCTGATTTCAAACTGAGATGCATCATGAGTACCAGGCTGTTCATCCATTTGGACCAGTAGTCACTACTCTTTTATTCTGTCCACAAAAGGCTTTGATTTTTTCTTCCCATGAACTTTTTTGCTCAAATCTGTACTTGCCATACCTGAGTTTTGTCTCCTTTTTACTGTTTGCTGCTTGTGTGTGGTGGCATCCAGCTGGTTAATTGAGTCAGGTCACAGTGTTTCTGATTTCTGACTAAATGCCCCAAACTTTTTAAACAAGGAGTTAGTGGTGAATTAGCAAACACTCTGGCTCCCCCAGGAATATCTTTGTTTGCATGAGAACATATTCATACAGGAACAGCCACTCCCCAACCATTTGTGCAAACAAAACATGTTTTCTTGAATATTCATGAACAACACGGGGCACGAACACGGCTGAACCAAACAGCTGCTCAGAATTCATGAACCCGTTCTGTAAACAGAGTTTGGCAGAATTTGACCAGCTCTAGGTACTGCTGACTGACAGGAGCACAAACGAGCTGAAATGTTGGCAGTAGTAACAGCAGATTAAAAAATAAAAGTAATCAACGATGCATTTACATGCCCACTGTATCTTACTGCGTGTAAAGGCCAACCATGATTATGAGCCTTATTCCACTCTTTTTGCCTCTTTGATGATGAAATGCACTAACAAAATAACACATCTCATTGAGAGCCTTTTCTCAGGCTACTTTGGCTATCTCATCTCTTCAAGTATTTCCTTCATTATCATATTTCCATCCCACGGTCTTGATTGCTGGAATAAATTTGTTGCTTGAAAATGGCTCCTTTATTAAATATTGTGCTTGATTTCTTGGTCCTTTTCAACCACTGGTGTCCGTTGTTTCCAGCAATGAGCAGAAAGATGCCCCAGGACTGGAAGTGGAGCAAAAATCACCTCTTTAGTTTGTGCTGTCTTGTCTGTCTCTTGTTCAGCTCCCCACAATGGTGCTGCTCTGCTCAGAAATGCCAGTATTTCAGCTGGAGAGAAGCAGAATGTGGCTCCTTATCAATGAGCAAAACTTTACAGGTTGGTGAAGAAAGTGGCAAGGAAAAACAAGTCTATGAGGGCTGTGGTGATTAAAAAGGCAGACAAGTTTGGAAGAGTAAACTGGAAACTATCCTCAATTGATTCTTGAACTGCTGACTTCCCAAACCAATTTAGTCACTCATCCATGAAGCTAAAAGGAGTTTGTTGCTGTTTGTGTCTAGGAGAGTTGTGGAAGCTCCTTTTTGTTGGTTTTGGGTTGGTTTTTTTTTTTGAATCTGCATGTAATCACTTTGCCTTCTGTCGTTTCTTTGTGTGCAAAAGTGCAAATTAAAAGTATTTTCTTTGATTTCTGGAGCTGTAAGTGAAAATCTCTGAGAGAGAAATTAAATTCATTGCCCTAAATTGAGCAGATCCTAATTTCTCTGGTGTTGTACAAACAGAAATAAAATGCAGTGTTGTTACCTGTGGGGTGTGACATGATTGAGTTGGTGTGATGCTGACCTAATAAAGGGAAGGTCTGTATTTTAATAATTGCACCACAACCAATTTGCTGTGTTGGCTTGTGCAAACTGTGGTTGCCTCATACATAAGAATAGGGAAAGAGAACTGTAATTAATTTTTTTGGATTTACATGAAGCTAAATCAATCATGTAATTCTTTGTATTTTCCAAAACAAGTGAAAGACAAGGCACTGCGTGAACCTCACTTGTGACCCTCTGGGGCTTTTTCCTCCCTTTCAATCAAGCAATCGGTGTTAAACAGGAAAATTCTTGCTCCATCCTCACTGTCCACTTCCTGTGGAGCACCCCACATTTTTTGTTATTGCTCAGTTACCCTGTGCCAATATTACGACAGCAAGGCAGATGCAGGTACTAACAAGTTGGAGATTTGTACAAAATAATACAATTAAGTTGCCTGTGCTCATGCAGTTTGCCACATTAAGTAAACATTCATGGGAATTATTCAGAAGAAGGTGGAATACATTTGGAAGTGCATATTTGCATAATGCAGCGAATTTTTCAGCTTTTGTGCCCCGCTGAATGTAGATGAGATATTCATTTAAGGAGTTTACAGTTCTGCATCCATTCAAACATCTGTTTATAATAAATAGCTGAGACTAGTGTGAAACAAGGAAGGTGATCTCGACAGCCCTTGGGCATTAACTGCTGCCAGCCAATACATTTTTAGCCTACCCTGTTTATACTGAAGTAAGATGTTTGCCATGGAAACCCACATGTTACAATAAACCACCACATTCCAAAGGGCAGGGAAGCTTTGCAGTGAGCACCAGGAACGTAGGAATCCAGTGCTTTTTTTTCTGAAATTATCTGTTCTGAATAGGGTTTCTTAATATTTCTGATTGATTTGATGAGGATTGTTCTGACCACTCAGTTTGTGTGGAGAATGGGAACTCCCATCTACAAAGCATTAGCTTCCTTTGAATCCTCTTTTCCCTCCAAATTCCAGATTTTTCTGTGAAGGAAAAGCCTGAAAAATATTTTGAAGTAGGTGGATCTGTTTCTCATGGACAGCAAGAAATAGTTTTGCTTTTTATTTTGATTTCCCATGAGATGATGTATAATTGAATATTAAAAAATACAAAATTATTGAAATTTTCAATTTGAGAAATATGAACATGAGTTGTTTTGGATTTTCCCTTATGTTCTTTTTGCTCTCTTACTGAAAAAAATCTAGTGAATTTCACATAATTCTCTTTCTTTCCCCTCCACTTCATGTAATGGAAAATCCAACTTGTGGAGGGCAAGGGGCTCTTATCAAAAGAATACAATAAAGATTGAAACAATGGGAGCACGTTTTTCTTCTCTTTCTTTCCCTCACTTCCCTCCCCACTGCTCATTTTCTGTCTGTAACTGTCTGAGCGAGTCAGTCTTTGGGAGATGCCCTGGTGGCTCTCGTGTTCTGGTGTCCTGTGGATATTTCACAGCCCCACAGGCTGTTTTGGGAGCTGTGTAAAGGACTCCCACACTGGAATTCCATCCCCTCCTGCACCCAGATGACTTTTCCTGAGCTGCTTTGCCACAGGACTCTCTGACAGGATGTGAAGGTGCTGAGCTGAACAGTGTGCAGGAATCCACCTTTGTCAGGGATGGAACAGGACACCTGAACCCAGCCCCTCTGAGATCACAGGAGCCACGTGCGAGGCACAAAGACATCCACTGACTCTTTCTTCTGCCCAATCCTCTTTCTGCTGTCTCACACCTCACTTTTGAAGTAGTTTCTTTCAAAAAGTATTTCAGTGCATGAAGGGGGAAATGGGGCTTTGCTGCAGCCAAAACAGATGAAAAAATTAAAGCCATAACTCTTACAGAAAGCAGTTTAATAACCAGTGTGGCAGACACTGCTGATGTTAAACCTGCTTTGAAGCCTGTTATGTAGTTAAACTGGGATTTCACATTAAAAAAATGTTATTTACATTTGCACATGCTAGCCCAGCTTTTGTTAACAGCACTGGAAGATTAAATGTAAATGATGTGAGGCCAGTAATATAAATGCAGCAGTCTGAAGACATTTCTCAAGGAGGCTATTACAAGACTGAGGGAAAAAAAGGCATTCAGAATTCCCAACTATGTTCCAATCATCCAAAGCGTATTTCCAGATGCCAAAACAATCTCAGCCAGCAAAAGTGAAACTCATTTGCTCGAGCCTCCCATTTGCTGAGCTTGCCTAATAAGACACTTGAGACCCAAGTTTACATTTTTACAATGAAAATTAGATGAAATGATGCAAAGCCCTTCTTGATGTCTCTTCCCTTGACGTTTCTGCTTCTCTGAATTTGGGTGGTTTAACTACAACATCTGCATCTTCCTCAGACTCTGGGCTGCAGTGCTTTTCTGATTACTGCTGGGGGGGGGCGGGGGGAATAATTCTAGGAGGTATTGGGATTTTAAGAGAACAATGGATAACGTATGGAATCTCTCATGTTGTTTTCCCATTCCAAATCTTCGACCTGAGTTGGGTAAGACAGACATGGTTGGATTTGCTGTCTGTCCTTTACCTTTAGGTCAAAACTTCTACTTAGGAGTAGTAGAAGGACTCTACTTGGAGTCATTTTTAGTGCACTTTATTTGATTTTAGGCATCTGGATTTAAGAACCTGGGTGAGGAATTCAGTCCTCACCAGCAGTGTGGGATTCACCCTGTGCCTGTGTGGAGGCAGAGACCTCTCCCAGATTATGGAGAGGGTGTTTTTACTGCAGACAGGCTGATCAGCAGCTGAAAGGGAAGTAGGGTACAGCCTGTTCTCTGGGGATAATTGTGCCAGCAGTTACACTATTTTTCTCCAAAGCCTTACAGAGACATCAATTTATTCTCACAAAGGACCGTCAAGACAAGTGAGGCCTTGGGTCATACTCTGGCATGAAATCACTCTTATTTTAACTCTGGGCAACTTTTAGTGACTTTTCTTTTTCCTACCATGAAAAGCTCAAATAATCATACTTCCACTTAGAATTAGACCTTCTCTATTCTCTTTTGCCTGATCAGCAGCCACTTTCCAGATACCCAAAGAAGAGTTTCCATTCTGAAAACTGGTTTCCATTCTGCAAACAGGTTTGATTTTCTGCAGTATTTCCTGCTTTTTAAGGCAAACCAGAATCTTGGCCACTTTTGAACCACACACCAGATCCTTCATTTGAGACCAATCTCAAGCAAAAAACAGTACAAACCTAATTTTTCTCTCAGTGAGAACTGTAAGGAAAAAAGGATTATTTTACTAAATATAATTCAAATAATAGACATCTTCTGCAAGTGATAATTAAGTGTATTATTAGGAATGAAAATTAAAACGGAGAAATAAGAGCATATTTAAAAAAAAAAAAGAGCCAACTGAGGTCCTTATAATCTGGTTTTGAAAGGCCTTCATCAATCAAGTTCTTTTGGGCTTCACTGAGAGCCCTGGTCCCCCAGTACTACTGATAATCAAACCACTACTGCTTTTAACTTTTAAGCAACTATCAGATGTTTTTTGTCTGGATCAGATTAAACGAAAGAAACCCTGGAGGAATTTGCCTCTCACTGATTTTAGCTGCATTTGGAAAATCTTAGTCTCTATGTTTACTCTAGCTTTAAATACCTTAAGTCAAGTCTTCTATTGGCTATTTGCTTTTCTTAAGGTGAAATCTGATATTTAAAGCACCTCAATAAATTAAAATTTCTTATGTGTGAGTTTCTGGGGTTTTTAGACTACAGTTTTGTTTCTTTTTTTCTTTTTTTTTTAGTGCACTTTCATTATCAATGCACCTTTTTCCATTTTGGGGGCTAGGTTGGTTTATAGCCCCACTCTATCCCTTTAAAAAGTTTTAAAACCAGAAGATACAGCACAGTTTTCAATACATGCCTTCATTAAAATCCTGAAATGAAAGTTACTCACATACTTTATGAGGCCTTTGAATAGCATCAGATGAATATCCCAGTGATTGATTCTGGTCACAATCCACATATTAAAGAGTTTTTCAGCACTCTGGAACTCGTGCAGCCTTTCACAGGGGCTGTGTGTGTGTCTGTTCCCTGAAATGTTCACAAAGTCAGGCCTTGGGAGCATGGCTGGCCTGAATACAAAGGAGCAGACCACAAAAAAATGAGACTGTTTGGGTCAAACTGATTTTGTATTGTACCAGTGTGAATCTGGCCTCACAAAGGATAGATGCAAAATAGAGGGATTCTGTCCAAAATTTATTGGAAACACATCTCAAGCCAAATCACACATCACATGTCCCCGTCTGAAAACCCAAAGCTGTGTCTCTGAACTGGTGTCTGTGCCATGTCCATCAGTCAGTTCCGTAAAAACCAGACTGCCACAGATGTATGCCCATTCCTATAAAGCTCCTTTTTGTTATAGCTCTCATTTTACCTAAAGTGGTAAAACCTCACTTTGTTAGAGGAAATTACCTGGAAAGAGGGGATCACTGATCCCCAGTGGTTTGAGAGAAAAAGAGCTTGGGATTTTCAAAAACTCATACAAATGTTAGTGCCTGGCTCCCAGCCTTGGGCATCACACTTGTTCTGGACTTTTGAAAATGTCAGTCCCAATGCATTTATGCTTCTTTTCCTGTTTGTCAAACTGAAAGTATTTCCACCTTTTAATTGTCAAGATGAGCTCAATCAGATAAATACCTGTGGAAATCCTTATTTACTGGACTCTAACTGTATAATGCAGCCATAATGTTTTAACAGTTAACATAAAACATAATGGTCACTCAGCTATTTCAGAAAGCAATACATTACAGGAGGGTTGTCCATTTGATTAAATTGAAACATGGTTTAAACATTAATTTGCTGCTGGCTAGAAGGCAGAGCAGCTGGTGTGGAGCATTTTGACAATATCCTTCCATGGCTGCTTCAAAGCTCCTGCTGACATTAAACCTCTTGATGCTCAGCAGAGATTGCACCACCAGCACTGGTCAAATACCAGGTGGCTCCTGGTGTAATTCCACATCAAACTGGGGGGGTAGAACTAAAGCAGTTGGAAAACTAGAGACACCATTAAATGGCAAGGTGGCCTATCCTGCAAAGAGGAGAAATGTCCCTCTGAAATGAGGCTTGAGTCAAGCTCAGTAAGCTCATAGCAATTTAAAGGACCCCAGTTTTGGCTTTCTGGGAGGTGCTGCTGCAGCTGGTGGACTTTTGCAGTGGCATGTAGGAGGTGTCAGCAGAAAAAATGTCCTGCTAAAAGGTCTCCCTGATAGGACTACACTTGGAATGACTCCTTCAGGAAAATGGGGAATAGGTTCCCCTGACAGGAACCCTCCACCAGTAGATGTCTGTTGCTCAGTGAGTTGCTGCCCTATGGTCCTTTTATAGTTGGAAGGAGAGATTCATCTGACTTACCTTCAGTGTTTTCTGAAAGATGAGATAAATCTTGACCTAGAAATGCTCTGTCTTTACTTCGACTGGATGGGGCTGGGGACTATTTCAGGTCTTACCATCCAGCTTCAATCAGTTATTTATATTTCAACACTATGAAAAGGTATGGGGAAATTTTAATTTCTACAGCACAGGCCAAAGTAATTTTTCTATAAATATGGGGACATCAAGAGAAAGCAAATTACATAGTGAGAGAAACATCATTTCTTCTTTCTTTGATTTCCTGTGACCATGAGTTAGACTGGAGGGTCCTATAGCTCCTGGAGCCTGGGACTGGACTCTTACTAGAGCAAAATCCCTGGGAATTGTTTGCCTGGCTAAGGAGAAGAGAATATAACTTGCCTGTATAAGCAAAGAATGAAATCATAACTCATTTGAAATCCTGACACTCAGTGGTGTTTCTCTTCATGGCAGCTGAAATAAGTGGAGGGATCATTAAGCCCCTGCCATAGTGTTGCCATGCACAGATCTCTGATTTCTTCCACTTTTATCTCCTGTCACCATTCAAACACTGAGGTGATTTCTTAGAGGAAACTTTTCTTTAGCAGAAATAGCAAGAGCACCCCATGGCCTGGGTGCTCGTGGTGCTGCTCCTGGGCACTCCCCTGGGTGTGACTGAGCAGTTGTTTCTGGATCTGTTGCTAATTCTATGTTAAGAAGGAATCTGAGGTTCCAAGACAGATAATCAGGTCTATGTTCAACTTGGTGTGTTTCAAGACAAAGGAGAAGAAAGGGGATAACGATTAATTTTCTGTTCTGCCCACTCTTCACTGACGACACATAACTGATAACGTTCAAAACTATTCTGATGTACAAATGCACATTCATATCTTTGCTGAGTGTTCATCCATAGAGGATGATAGTAGTGATATCTGAGCACATGTTAAAACATGTCCTAAGCCATCTTTTTGTCTGTTTTGTTTGCTCTTCTTCATTTTAATTTGCAGCAAGTCTTGCAGATTCTCATTTTTCCTCCTTGGCACTTCAGCTGCAGTATTTATCAGCTTTAACTGAGTGAAAGCAATATACTGGGTAAAGAGATCCACGAGCTATATTGATCTCCTACTTCTTTCCCTGTCAGTCCTGGGGGATGATGACAAAATTGTAGCAAAATCAAATGGCAATTTACAATTGTCTTTTCAGAGCATCTCTGCCTCAGTCTTGTCACATGTAAAATGTCAGTGACATTTTTAAATGTCCTAAGTGACAGCTTTGAAGTTCCTCCTTTGATTTACTTAAATTGAGCATCTCACAAGATGTTTATTTATCAAAAATAAAACCGGCATCAATCTTTCTTATAAAAATCAGAATGTGAGTCTTCATGAGCGGTATCGCTGTTTCCTTAACACAGGTTAGATGAGAGGCAGCTGAAAGGAAACATATCCATGCAAAGGATCTCCACCAAGGACAGTAATTTTAAAAGCAATGGGCATTTGCTGTAAATGTCTTACAAAAAGTTAGAAAAATTGTAGAATTTCTCTATTAATCCATCGCTGACGACAAAGATCTCAACCATTGCTGCTCGTACCAAGAGCAGTTGCTCTGTGACCCATCTTCATTCCAGGAAATGAACAGAAAGAAAATAAGAGATATGACATCAAATTTCTCCGAAATCAGATTTCCTGGAAGCAACACTGCTTCCTTGAAAAGATGAGAGTTTCCCTGGAAATGAAAAGACAGCACAGGAGAGTGGTATGCATGATTTTTAATTTTTTTTTCTTAGAAGCTAAGGGCTCCCTTATAACTATGTACTTTCCCTGTGGCAGACAGTAAAAAGTAATTTAGTGATTTGAGTACTCCTCCTGCAGTTCTTCCTTCCTTCCCACAAGATGGACCTGATCACTGCAGTGATTATACAGAGTTATTTATTTCCTCTAAAGAAAAAAAAAATAATTGAAAACTTACTAAGCATATTTCTCAGGGGTTTATTTTCCATGTTTCTCACTTTTTTTTTTTTTGCTCAGACCCTTTTTATAGATCTGATTTTGTTGTGTTCCTGTGTCAGTCTGAAGCCTGTCATCTGCCACAGAAGCTGGCTAGTTGGTGCAGGCAGCAGATGGACCTGGGTGTGCTCCTGCCAAGGACTGGACACGTGCACCAGGCTCTGGTGTGGCCCAACCAGAATGGAAAAACAGCTACCTGTGGAGGACTCCTGCATCTGTCCCAACAAGATCTGCCAGGAGTCCTGTGATTTGGAGCAGGGTTTGTGTCGGAGTTCTTTTAACGCACACAGAACTGGAGCAGCGATCCCTGAGCTTGGGGTGATTTACCCCAGTTTATGGTGCACAGAGCTGGGCTCAGAAAGGCACTAAAGGAGAGAGTGCTGGAGGAGCCAGGGCTGGTTTAGAGTGTTTTCAGAAATTCCTGTCTCTCTCACGTAGTATGGGAATGTGAAAATCCATTTGGATGAGCGAGGAGTTTCAGAAGATTTCCAGGGGAACAGGTGCAAAGGGAAGGTGCTTTATCAGCAACTGGCACAGGAGGGAGAAGGCAGAGGATTCCCACCCACTGGTGGGAAGCAGCTTCTCCAGTCACATTCCCGGCATTTTTACATAAACTGGAGCACTTGCCAACTTGGCTTTCACCTTTTTCCATAGGACTGTTTCAAACAACTTTTTCCTTTTATAGGGCTTTTCTTTTAAGGAATAAACAAAAGTTGAAGAACTCCTTCTGAAAAATATTTTTATCTCTCCATTTTATTAATCGAGCACTAGCTGTCTGGTCTTTTGTTTCCTGTTTGTCTTGGTTTGAAAGCAGATGCTAAGGAAGGCAGGAACCTCCCTTGGAATGGAAGATGCAACGCCCTTCCCTCCGAATTATAATTTTGAAATTAAGGGGCTTTCAGGCAAAGATATGAGGAATAGGAATAACAGTTCTTTACTTATAAATACATAAAACAAGGCAAACACAGAGCAGCAGCTGTGGCAGTGACCCCGAACAGAAGCAGTGACCCCGCGCAGCCTCTCTCGGCTCTCAGGCCCTTTCCCCTCGGTGCAGCGACGCTCACGGCCGCCAGGGGGCGCTGTGGCGGGGGGCGATGGTTCCCCCGAGCCAGCAGGGGGCGCTGTGGCGCGGGCTCGGCCCTCACACGGTAATGGCGGACCAAAAGCTTCCCTCACAAACCCCCTGGGGCGGCCGATCCCGGTGCCCAGCCGGACCCTCGGGAACAGCAGGCTGGAACAGCAGGGACCAACACAAAATCCCGGGCGGGAGATGAGATGTATCAAACTCCGGAGCTGCAGTGGGAGCCCTGGGATGTCTCTGCAGGCAGGGTTGTGGTGCTACAATGCAGTGAAAGGCTCGCGGCAGTGGCAAAGGAACGGCGCGGGCAGGGCAGCCACGGCCCGGCTCCCAGCGGGGCAGGGAGAGGAGGGCTTGGGATCCCGGGGCTTTTCCTGAGGCACCCAAGGAGATGGTGAAAAAGGTCCCTCTTTTAGTGAGGTAGAGTGTTAAATAGGGTCCTCGTGCAACAGCCGCTCCAGCGAGCAGGCTCCACTTATGGTAGAAGGAAGGCAGCAGAAGGCAGGAGCCCATAGCGGCAATGAATTCCCTCCATCAGAATTCCCTCCATCGCGAGAGCAGCTTCTCTCTTCTCTGAATGGCGGGAGAACAAGAGGCCCAGGGGCTGTGCCCAGCCCCTTTTTGCCAGTTCAAATCTCGCGGACACTCCGCCCTACACAAGAAAACCCCAGGCAAAAGAGGGCAGCCAGCTGGACTCCTCCCTCTATGGCCAGGTCCCTTTGTCTCTCTTAAGCACCCAGCAATCTGTCTCTGCAACCAAGTATGGGGAAAATTCTTTAAGAGAAAAACAAAAGGAGAACTCCTAAAACCCCAACACTGTTACAAATACTCCCTAAAATTTTCTCAGACATTCTGGAACTGCTGTAATAAAGGCATAGCTCCTGCCCTTTGGAAGAGACAAGAACCATTTCTGTCTGCAGCTGCATCTTGCCAGTGAAGTTAAAAATGCTTTGGAACCTTTTCCACAATGAAAGTGGAAATGATTGCTCTATTCTGGGTGGTTTTTCCTTGTTGTTCTAGTGCTTTTACTCTCAAAGGCCAAATGGCATTTTGAATGATGAATGTTTTGCTTCCTTTTTCCTTCCCTAAAATACGTGGCAATAATGTCTACTGGAGATTTCTGATATTACCGAAAATGCATTTTCCTGATCAGTTTTGCATTCATTTTAAATAGCCCTTCCAGGGATATGTAGGAAATTATCAAATCACATGGCTTTCTTTTTGGTTTTTTGTGATGGTACTCAGTCCTGTAAACTGGGATTAATAATTTGTGGTAAAATGCAGAAACTATTGAGATCCATGGAATCCTGTTCTTTGGCACAGTTCATCCCACAGCAACACCATAGATTCAAACACTCTTCTGCTCCATGTTACACTCTTTTTGTTGCACATCTTTTAAGAGATTTAAGTGGTAATTTGGGTCCAAAGAGTGTGGGATGAGCTACTTTAAACTGTTAATTTCTACCCCCCTTTTATTTTGAAAAGAAATCTCGGATTCTTGGGTATCACTTTTCATTCCTACTTTGCTTATGTCTCCTGTCTCTGTAAATCTCCTGTCCTGGCTTTGACTTTAGATGGATGTAGGGTGACCATTACATCAGCCAGTACTAAAATAAGGGCAAGCTAAATGCACTGAAGCCACATCAATATGTTGTAGCTAATACAAACCACTTACAAAAAAACAGAGTAACCTGAGGGTGCTATGAATTTTAGGCTAAGAATGCATCAAGGAATGAAGGCTAATCCATTAAACCAGGATTGTTTTGCTATGCTTCTAATGTAAATCAATGTCAGAAAAGTAAATATATTAGCAGCAACTAAGCAGTTTTACCAAGATCAAGCCAAGGTTTGTGAGATGTTCTCGTCATTCTAGTGGGTTTGTAATTGTTTTTCTTATTCCTGATAAAAAATTAATCAGTAGCACTGGAAATAATTCAGTTCTAGACATAAAAAAGCCAACTCCATTTGAGTCCCCTGATGTCTACACAGAACTCATAGAAAACCCCTGGACTAGGTAATTATGTACAAGAAGGAAAGTAGTAATGAAACAAGAACTAATTTTATTTCTTTCCCCGCAGTCCTTTTAACTACTGGTGCAGGTCAAAGCTATAGGGAGGAGCATGACTTTTAAGTCAGAAATATCCTTTAATTTTTTTGCTGTTTATTATGCATTACCTTTAACTGCTGGAGTGCCTCACACACAAAGAGCTGTCCCTGTGAGCCTCTCCCTTCCCCTTTGAAGGTGGGGCCCCCACCTGCCATAGGAGTCTGCAACCACAGACCCAAAACGTCACAAGAACAGCTCCTTCCCCCTTTTTTTTTTTCCTTTAGGGAGAGATGTTTTCACGAGGAAACCCTTATTTTTAGTGTTTTCTTTTATCAGAGTATTTCTAGCAGTTTCTCTTCAATCCTTATGCTGCAGCACATTCAGGCATAGCTGGGATGAGGCTCTAAACAGCCAGAGCCTTTGACTGGGCACAAAGGAAGAGGTTTCCTTGGCAACTGCAACACCAGAAAGGTCCCAAAACAGCACTTCCACCTGCCTGAGATTTCTTTTTAATTTAGGAGTTTGCACATTGGCTTTGCATGGAGAATTGGGTTCTGTCTTCAGGCTTTATTCATAACACAAGTTGCTTATAGGAATAATGTAATTTTTGCATATGAATTCATTCTTTGGGCTGGCTGGCTTGCTGGGAAGACTGTTGACTTAGGGAGTGACAGAGGATGCTGCAGTGCCATGTAGTGGGATTTGGGAAGGACATACAGCACTTAAGCTACAAAAATTAAAGTGCTGCATGGGAGAAAAAGATTCTGTCTAGAGAAGAATTAGTTTGCTCCTGTGTCTGTGTTAGACATAATGAGATCAGGGAAACTGCCAAACCAGCAGAGATCTTTGGGGTTTACTAGATATGTGAAATTTTAAGGTGAAACAGCCAAGAGAAGGCTATGGCATAAGGAAATAAAACCCCAGGTGGTGTGACAATATTAACACAGGGCCAGGATTTAACCTGTAATTACCCCAATTAACCCAGAGCCTGGACTACCACTCCTCAGTCTCACTGCCAAGGGCCCAGAAGGATGGGCACTTCATAAAGGGAGGCTCTCATGCACTTTGGAAGTCACTCACAGTCACTCCAGGCAGTTTTTGGATGGTGGAGGTGAGATCACTTTGGATTTAGCAGAGCTTGTCTCCTTTCATCCCCACACAGGGTGTGCTGCCCACGTGGGGTCTGCGCAGAGGTCTGGGAGCTGCTTCTCCAGAGAGCAGGATGATAAATCAAACCGTGCTGCTGGTTACTGGGGGGTTGTAGATTGATAAAACCCCTCCTACCCAAAGGGCTGGGAAGAAAAGGGATGTTTCTCCAGCATGGGCAACATCTGGGGCCAGCAGAGCCCTCTGGCTCCACAGGGCTGGCACTGGGGGAAACTGGGGATGGTCCTCTGGCCTCAACAACCCCATGAGCAGCAAAGACATGAACTAAAAGATGCCATGAATGACGCGAAGATGCCATGAATGACAAAAACTCAAGGATGCCTTGAGTGTTGTCGCACTCTCAGCAGGCTGACTCTGTGCAGCCATTCTATTCCAATACACAAATGCAATTGAAAGCCCAAATATGTTTACTGAGCTCTTAGCTCCCAAATATCATCAAAAAGAGCTGCATGTGAAAGGAACTGAGCCTGTACTCTGTGCCCTGGGTGCTGTGGGAATGAATCCTTGAGGAGAAACAGCTATGCCACATGGGTGACAGATACCACCCCCCTGCAATTAACCCCACCTGGACCCTGCCAGCTGGGGGGAATTGAAAAAAGCTGCAGCAAGAAGGGGCTGGGGTAGCTTGAAGTACCCAGGACCTGAACTGAGGGAGAGGAGGTGAAGGAAATAATCCTGAAGTTCAAATGTACATGGAAGCAGAGCCTGGATGGGTAGAGTTCTGCCCATAGTTATGAACTAGGCCTAAGGGATGAAGGTCAAGCCTAAAGTGTTTCTTAAAAAGACACCTGTTCCTCACAGGTACATCATTGCCTTTCCATATTGTATTTTTAGTTCAATTTTATGGGACTGTCCTGCCAGGACAGCGCCCCTCAGCTTTGGCTTCAGCTGTTGCTCTGGTGATGCCTGTTTCTGCTGTGCGGTGTTTGTGTGCTCAGCAGGGTTACTTTCAGGCTTGTGTGGACTAAAGCTTACCAGCATATGTTGAGAGAGAGAGCCACCATAATTTTATTCTGCTTTTGGTGTCAGGCTCCTTCTCCACCTTGTTACATTTTGTTAAAGGTCTTTGCTACAGTGAATTGTCTATCCCAAGGCTAGACAAGGCTAACCCTTTCTAGATGGTGTATCACCTTCAGATTTATCAGTGTCTAATTTCATAACCAATCATGAGGTTTTTACTGTTGTTTTATTGGGGTGAGGTTTTCTCCTATGTAAGAAATGTCTTTGTGCAGTGCCTGGATATCAGCTCCTAAGTAAAGAGATTTTCAGTCACTGCTTTTAACATGGGGAAATGAAATCAAAAATCATGTTCTACTGCTTTGACAAAACTGCATTTATTTTATAAATCTCTTTCTAATATGTCCCTTTTCATGAAGTGCACCTGGAGAGGGACTGTTTGTGCTGTTTAGCTTTATGTATTGCACTCAAAGCAGGCAGGTAACCCCTCCAGCAGCTCTGCTCAGGGCCACAGGGGTGCAGGTGCCAACCAACGCATTGAAGGAGATAACTAAAACTAAGTGGTGTGACTGTCCCTTTACCAGCCCAGTTCCCAGCAGCCAATTAATATTTCCTGAACCTGAGTGAGGAGACTCAGAGTACAGTCCTGTGCTGAACACGGAGAAGCAGAAAAATTCTTCCCAGTTGCAGCAGCTCTTTCAATCCCTCTTTGACCGAACTCTTTAAAGGTGACACTCTTTTCTCCCTGGCAGGGATGGGTCCTGCTGAATGGAGGCGTACATCATGTTGTTCAGAGATTTTGTGACCTTGGTTTTGTTGCTGTTATGGCAATAATTAAAATGGTAACACCTGGCAACATAACTGAATTTTGGTGACTGAAATAAAGTCAACCCCAGAAGCAGATTTTCAGACTTCAGGTTTAAGTGTGGGTGGAAGGGAGGAGACATTTCTTCTTTTCCAAGCCTATGCTTGGAGAATGATTCTAATGCCCAGTGGAAGTGCTTTGTCAATAGAGAAAAACAAATGAAAAGGAGGTTTTCAGGTGCAACAGGAGTCAGAGCTGTGTCTGCTCTCCAAAGTACTGGCTTAATCACCTGGCTAATCATCTTACTGGTCACCCTCGTAAGAGCATTTATTATTTTCATATCACGCTTCAATAGAACTTGTGAGTCCTCAACCTAAATACCAGCATATGTGATTAATGTCTCCCTCTGGTTTCCATGTCACTAAAATACTGCCAACCTGCTGGGTTGTTCGGTTATATATATATGTGTATGAGAGAATAAATCAAGATAATTAACTGAGTGACAGCAGTGTAAGGAGGAAGCAGGGAATGCTCAGCCTGGTGCGAGGGTCAGAGAGACAGCCCAACAAATAAAGGGGACATGGAAGTGTTCCCATCAGCAAATTTGTGCACATGCTGCTGTATGTTTAGCAGCTGTGGGGTCAGAAGGGACTTTGTTCTACTGCCACCCTGGCTAGGGTGACAGTCCCCAGCTGGAGGTCCCACTCCTGTTCCTCTGGCACTTGGGCCCCCAACTCCTCTCTCTTAGAGAAACTGATGGTGCCCTTTGTAAGCTTTCCCTCCTGGACTCCCTGCAGGTACTCTCAGCTGCTTTATTCTCTTGCTTGGGCAACTTCTGTGGCACAGACCATCCTTCAGACTTTGTAATTTAGATAAAGGGACCATATCGTATTGCTGGATACTTAGGAGCCTTCAAAGGAAGCCACCACAGTAACAGCCACACATCTCAGTATCAAGGGGACCTCCTTCATGGTGAGACACAAAAATGATTGGGCAGCAGTAATGAGCACAATGATTTATGTATTTTTGGGGTTTTAATCTTTTTTGTCAGTGTTTGAGCTTAAACCACAATTCTCTCCTCTGTGAAGAGCATGTAAAAGGATTCTTGTGAAAACATTTGCTTTGTATTGAGTACTCACAGCCCACTTGTTAGTGCCACGCAACAGAGAGACAGAAATAGCATATTTTTAAACCACGGAGAAAAAGTTTGTTGAAGTATATAAAGCTCTTGAAAACAAATCTGCTACATGGAAGTAAAAGCCACTAAATCAATGCTGTGCTCCTCTATTTAGTAATTTCTATCTTGTACTGATACAGAGATAAACATGATTTTTAAAGCCAACAGATACATGAACATTGTGTGACAACCCAAAATATCTTTATATTACAAAAAGATAATCAGCAGATCAATAAGCCTGTCTGAAATGGTTATCTCGCAGCAGTATTGAATTTTATTTTTTGCACCAGTCATTGTTTTCTGAAGGGATGATTTTCCAGTAAAGCAGAGTCATGTCATGACCAGTTGCTGGGCCACTGCTTTTTACGGCTGAGGAAGAAGAAACAATCAGAACAGATCTATCTCCTAATTATCAGGGATCTTGATCTGAGTCCAGAGCTTATTCATAGGAGGCCAGCCAGCCTGTCTGAATGGAGAAATTAAACATCTCAAATGACCTTGGATCCAAACCATGCTTACAGTGACCCTGCTCTGCCCTGGCTTCAGCTGTGCTGAGCAGGAGCTGCACCATATGGTGCAGAAGTGCTGTGCAGAGAAGGTGTTAGCTGATGACTAAAAATCCCTTTTTAATTCTGTCTCTAAACAAGAGAAAACAGAGGGGAGGGTGGAGTTCTTCAGCTCTGGCTTAATTGTTACGCATTCTCCAAATTGGATCTTTTCTTTCCATATCTAGAAGGCATCCAAGGAGGCAGAGGACAGATCAGCACGTGCTGATTGCTGGAGCTCATTAGGAAATACCTGGGCTGAAACTACAGGACCTGTCCGTGCAATTCCACACCTGAAACGGTGCAGAGCTGATGGAAATTAAAGCAGTGTTGACTTTGAGTCTGCTTTTAACACTGATACCTAATTTGAATAAATACCAGATGGGACAGAGGCAATTTGTCTAGGTAATTTTGTGGTCCCCACTTGCACAATTCTGTACTCTGACAAGGATATGAATGGGAGCATTCAACACCTGGGATGCTGCCACAGCAAGGAGAGCTCAGGAAACACCAGACAAAATGGGGACAGAGGGAGGAAGATGGGTTTGGTACAGCCTGGAGAAGCTTTTGAATGTCTAGGAATAATTAAAATTAATGCAAAAAATATACATGCAAAAATAAATGCTTTTCTAGAAATTGCACTAGGTGCGAAATTTCAAGTAGTTTTGCAAACACCAAAAGAAGTGGCTGGGAGCTTATGAGGCCTTTGTTTTATGGCAGCAGAAATGGAAAAGGGCGTTAACATAAATTGAGAAAAGACATTTAATTAGTAAAAATCTGACTAGTAACAAATCAGTCCAACTAATGTATTTTAGATTTCCTGCTTGGAGACATCAACTATCACTGAAATTTCATTAAACATGACTAGTTTAATTATTTTGTCCTTAATGAAGAGCGTTAATTAACTTGGCTATGATAAATATGCATCTTAATATCATTTGGAATCCCTACAGATCCTAATTATTCTTAAAGACTGAGGTGTAGACCTTGCTATAATAATTATTTTCTAAAGTAAGGATTTCTTCAAGGATACCAGTGATTCCAAAGGTGAGTAGTTTTTTTTGGTTTTTTCTTCTGAAAAAATAGGAGGCAATTTTTGATCAAAATCTGAGGTGAAATTATGAGTGCTCTGAAAATCACCTTGAAGTGAGTATCTTGCTCCTGGCTGTGGGTTCTGCCTATGAATTGAAGCCAAATGAAAATCTGCAAAGGGGGATTGGTTAACTGCTAACCATTGTAGCAGCTTTGAATATGTAATCAGTACGTGTGTGAGAATAGCATTCCTTACACTTGAAGGGGAAAAGGGAGGATGTGGCAAACCCTCTTAAGCATCCCTCAGGCCTTAATTTGGGGCCATTGTCTTGTAATCACCGTGGAGTGAAGACTTTCCTTCAAAATCATTGTGCTTTTTCTGGCAACTTGGAGTTCATGATCCCCCTGGCTGTTGGCTGGATCTATGACTCTTATGACTGAGTGAGAGGGGGAAAAAAGTAGAAGAGCTTGCTCTGAAAACTTTTTATTTGAATCATCTCTCTTTGCATTTACTACCTAGAAAACTTTTACTAGAATAAACCTTTTTGCATCCAAATACATGGACTATTAATACTGTTGGTTAATCTGTTCTACAGTTTCCTTTCTTGTCTTCTTGACAAGAAATCATAAATTAGAGTAGATGTAATAATGAAGTCAAGGTGTGCTAATTAAAAACTGAATCAGTATAGGTGTGCAGAGGTATTTCATGGATTTGCTTGGGTCTTTTATTAGTGAAATCTTTGTGTCAGGACATGTTACTTTGTAATCCTTGACCCTGTCAGCTAATCAAAAGAAAGCATGCCTGTCTTCTAATTACCAAAATAATTTCCCTTGTGGGTGCAGATGTTCCAGTAAATCTAAGATAAACATTAATGCAATTCAAGTGCAGTTCAAGTTTCTGAAATTTAGTTTGGAACACCAACATGCCACATTATTAAGCGTTTAAGGAACTGTTACTCAATGACTCAAAGATTTCATGGCGTGTTGGGGGTTCTTTTGTTTGTTTTTGTTTGGTTTTGGTTTGGTTTGGTTTTGGTACTAAAAAGGAGTGTTTTGCATAAATTTTAGTATCACTACTAAAACCAGTGCTGTCGCTATGTTGTGGCCAGGAAATACTCTCTGTCTTCAAATGAGATAATTATAAGCTGAAAATATGAGTCTGATTTTTTTTCATCAATGGTCTTTCACTGGAGCCTCTTAAAATTGCAATAATACAAGGGACATGGAAAGCAAAAAGGATATAAGTGCCTTGGCTTACAATGGTAATAAGCACAACAGTTTGTTGGAGTAGCAGTAAATCAAATGTACTGTAGCTATAAAAAGCCCATAAGACATTTGGATGTGATCCTGGACTGCTCCTGCAACAGAAGCGCTGCGCATACAAATGAGAACCCATCCATATCGTGTTATGGGGAGCGCTGCATTATTGAAGCTGGAAGGATGATGATAGGAAGTTGTTTCTGGAAAACTACTGAAGCTGGGCTTCCTTCTCTTGGCACCAATGTAGGGCAATTACAATTGGGACAACATCAATATCAGTTAAACAGAGGAAATTCAATAAGGAAGGAATATGGAATCATTAAGAGTATAAATTATATTAAATTCTGTGGATTAGAGGACTGTATATTTGAGCTTCATTTTAATCTGATTTTTCCTCCTCATTATTTATTTCACTTTATGCTTTATTACTTTTAACTTTTTTTTTCTTTCTGATGGTCTGGCTAATGCTTATGACTCCTTCCTCCTGCATGCTAAGCTTAATAAAATTCTTTAAACAAAGAAAGCTCTTGGAGTAGACTTTCAAAAATCAATGTACTGTATAGAACATTGGGCTGAAAAATGAGGGAAGATGGACAGGATTGCTAGAAAATCATCTGAAAATTCTGTCAGGAAAAATATTCTGTAGATTAAGGTAATATTTGGGACTTGAGGGACTTTCATTCAGTTCCCACCTCATTATGTCTTTGTTGTCCAGCTGGAAAAGCAGAAAAACCTTCTTTCCTCTTTCCTGTGTTCATCATCTTGTTCTAAGTCTTTAATAATTTTTAGGCTTGGTTTCACAGTAGGTGCACTTTAATTTAGCATTCTGGAATCTAGGTGTTAATTCCAGTGTTTGTATTGTTATGGCAGCATTTAGTATTGCCACTTGTTTTTAATGGATCTATATTGTCAATACTGACGGATTTTCTCACCCAAGCATTATGCTGGGACAAGGCTGGGGCTGCCTGTACCTGGTCTTGTCTGGAGTGAACTGCTCCATAGTGTCCATAGGTTAGATCTAGTGGGAAAAACCTATAAAAATAAAATGGCTCCTACAAATTTTTGACTTTTTCTCTCTGATACGATTTTAGAAGTTGTCTTGAAGTTGGAAATTCTCACTATCCACGCAGATACCCACCCAACCGTAGCTCATTATTTTTTTCAACACATGCAAACATCTAAAACAGCCATTTAAAACTGTTGCAATTGAGTGTTCAATTCATAGATTAGTATGTCAAAAAGTAATTGTTGGAAGATGTTCCTGTTGTATCAGGTAATGTTAGTCTAATTTGATTTAGCCACAAAGCCTTCCTTTTCCTGCAGTGCTGGCTTTTGAATCTTTTTAGCTTCTCACATTTGGGAAATGCCAGTAGACAAAAGGTTGCACTTTAGAGGGGGCCATGAGAAAATATCAGGTGTAATATTTAGGTGATAAATCTGCTGAGGTCTTTAACAGCTTTATTGATTTTTATCTGGTGATATTTCTGTCAGGAAGAGACACCTAATCCAACTTAAAGTGGTGTTATGTATAGCCCTGGCAAAAATAATTACAAACTCCTTATCTGCAGTCAGTATATTTATGTACTGTGCTGTGAATTTGGGTTCCCTTCTCTTCACTGCCTTGGAGGGCTCAAATTGTCCTGTGTGCCCCAGAGCCTGAGTGTTATTGGTGTGTTTATGTGCTCTTTATGTGGGTAGGGACAAGGTTTTTATGGTATCTTTATGTGCTCTTTCCACATACGTGACCCCCTGGTGATTAATGGGAAGCAGGTGCATTAACACCCATAAAACACTAATTCCTAGATGAGTGGAACATCCTGGAATGGGCATCAGAAAGCCAAATCCCCTTCATAAGCTGATTTTTATAGACATCATTATTGATTTCCTCACATTTGCTGGAGTCAGAAGGCATCTGAGAGTGCCCTGAAGCATCCAAGGGGTAGATAAACCCCTCAAATTGTTTCATTTGCTTTCAAGAGACTTTTCCTCAGGCTTTCAAATTTCTGCTTCTGGCTTCAACTTGTCCAGGCAGGCAGGGAACAGCAGGATTTCCTCTACATTTTGCTCCCCTGTAACACTGGTGGGTTTATTCCTCAGTTGTGTTGTTTGCACCTGATGGATGCAGAGCAAAAGCCACCAGTGGGCAAGAGCCATGTCCCAGTGTTATCTTTTCCTTGTGAACCTGGTCAGTGCCAGCAGGTTTGTGGGGAGCAGGTGAGCTGAGTGCCTGTGGAGACACATCGTAGTGCAGGTCAGGATCTACTGACTTTGTTTGTGGAAGTCAATATAATGGCAATATCAAATTCATTAATACCATTCTATCTACCACACTGGGGTGTTTTGCTCATTATTAGTAGCTGACTGGCTCTTACAACTAGAAGTGCTCTAATTCAGCCTGCATTGCATCTGACAGAATGCTTTCTTCCAGCTGGGTATTCTTTAACAGAAAGTATAGGCTTATCTTCTTTCTTTCAAACTTCATTGATATTATTTACTACTTGAAATGCTGTTACTCTCCTGGGCCTCCTTATTTTCATGCCAGAGCTAGTTGGCAAGGATGGATACCTGTCATGACTTAACACACACATCAAAATAAATTGAAATGGGAACTTTGCCATTTGTCAGGAGTGGGAACTATTGAACAGAGGCATTCTCATACATAGTTTTTAGAAAAAGGGGGGGAAAAAAGCTCTCACCTGTTAGAGAATGTAAAGAAAATATTATTAAAAATGTTCAAGTTTCATCCTTTGTGCTGTTGTTGCTGAAGTGGGCTGGAAGGAAAGCTGGCCCTGTTAGCTTTGTCAATGACCTGTGTCATTGGTGGGGTTGGATACAGGCAGAGTTAGGGTACTGCCACCAAATGCTGATGTCTTAGAAATACTGATTCCTCCAGATCAAACCTCCTGTGTATGTGAGGAAAAATAATGAGAGAAATTAAGGGAGAAGCAGTAGCGCTACTTTGTAATGTCCTTGTTCAAATTCCTTTCACAGCTTTTCTAAAAATAAATAAATATTTGAGGGGAATCTTTTGGGCTGTTGTGTGTAAATTCTGTATCACTGAGAGGCTTTAGAGGTGTTCTGCTAGGGTGATTGTAAGGAGGAGAAACAAAAGTGGTATTAGAACTACCAAATTACTGCATAACTGACATAACCTGAAATATTGTGATCAAATAAAAGTAATGTGTCCAAATCCTGAAAAACATGGCAAATTTACTAAAAAGAGGAAAATCTAGAATCTCAGCAGGAAAACTGAGGAAGAAGGGAGGGAAACCATAGAATTTTTTGAGCTGAAGGGACCTTAAAGTTCTTCTAACTCCCTGCCGTGGGTAGGGACAAGGTTTGACTAGGTAGCGCTTGTCTTATACAATAAACCATTTTGGGGGAAAAAAACATTGAAGCATTCTTCAGAAAGGCCTGTTACACACAGAAATGGTATGAAAATGCACATTAATATAACAGATACACACATACAGTGAGCAAATATCTACTCCAAAAAATGCTATTTGAAGGGTTTTTTTTTTGCAGTGAGTTGTATGTTGATGAAAAGTGGAACATAAATCTAGGGGAAATATGTGAGAGAAGGAAAAAATGCAATGCATTTATCCCATTTATTTGAAACCTGCTAATGATAGTGGATGGTCCTCCCTGAGATGCTCTTGGTAAAGTGAAGGAAATAGCAAAGTTATTCTGTATAAATGAGTTGTAGCTTTGGATTCAGGACCCTTATCCCTCTCTCAGGTATGTGCAGGATACAGTGAGCCACTCCTCACTTAAATCTTTGAGGTTAAAGGCTGAGGGCATTTGAGGCAGACACTTCCAGTCAAAACTTACTGTGCTTTACATAAAATCCCTGGCTGGATTCCCGGACATCACATTAAATGTTTATCAAAGGTGATCTGTCACTGTGGTACCTGTGTGCTTCTAAGGCTGTAAAAGTGCCTCCTGTTGTGTTTAATCTCCCCAGGCCCATGAAGAAGACAAGTGTTATCAACGTTATTTATTGATGAAGGATCTGCAGCATCCCTTGAGTTGAGTTCCCCTAAAACACTCAGCCCACAAATGAATCTGATTATTACAACACCAGCTCTGCAATGCCCGATATCAGGCAGAACCCCAGGCTTGGCTCCAGATCCTCTCCTCAGGATGGAGGGAGATCTCCTGAGGTGATTCACTGCCCACAGGAGGAATGCAGGACCTTGGTGTGGAGCTGCTGAGCAATGTCCCCAGGCTGTGACCCAGAGGGGGAATGCTGATACCTTGTAATGGCAGTGGAAGGGTTGAGTGTTTCTCAGAGAAAGGAAACCTTGATTTTGCCCAGTAAATACCTACTGTCAAGTCTACCCCAGTGTGCAGCCAGGCTGTTGATGTGTGCTAGTGGCTTGCAGAACTGAGGGTGTTTTTGCTGAAAGACAGAGCCCTCTTCTGTTAGCTGCCACCAAGACAAGAAATTGTACCTTTGTGCCTCAGCAATTAGATGGAAACATCACAAGCACCCAGAAGTCATCCATCACTGGGCAATGATGCACATCTACCCTGATGCATGGCAGCTGTTCTATTATTTATCCATTAGCTGCTCCCAGAATCTAACCCCTTCCTTCTAAATTCAGTGTCAATATTTTTGGTGATACTGTTTGTTTTGCAAGAAGCTTGAACCATGCCTATCCCTTTTATGGGATTTGAATTGTTAGTATGAACATTTGAGCTCATTATAACTCTGAAATGTTTCCTTTGTTACCAGTAGCTGAAAAAACCTGTGCACAGTGTTCAAAAAACCAGTAAGTGCTATTTCTGGGATTGTATTTTTTTCACTGCTGTGCCCAACAATATGCTCTTGCCTTCACTAATGAAGCTTTTCTTTAATGAACACAATTAGAGCTAGGCAAACAATGCAGAAATATTTTCCTATGAATATTCATCCAGAGTCTTAAATGAGTTCCCTTCGGTTATGTTTGCACCCATTCATTGTCCTCTTTTAGTGAAATCTTCCAAGATTCAATCTTTGATGGTTGAGTAATGAGGGAGGAAATTGAGTTTCAGCTGAAGAGTTACCCTTCTGTTGTCCAAGTCATTATTTCCTATGGGGACTTGCATTTCTGCAGGAATATCTGGGTGAGGAACTAGTGCTGGACAAGAACTGTGCATCTGGCCACTGACACAGTAAGTCTGGAGGTAACACAGAGCCAAAAGCAGGAATTTCTGGAGGAGAAAAGGGAGTGAAGAGGTAGGTTCAACTGGTTACTCCACGAGTAGAGCAACAGCTGCTGGGAACAGGGCTTCTGTGGAGGTTTATCTTTTTTTCTTTTTTTCTTTTTTTCTTTTTTTCTTTTTTTCTTTTTTTCTTTTTTTCTTTTTTTCTTTTTTTCTTTTTTTTTTCTTTCTTTCTTTTTTTGTTTTTTAACAGCCATTTCAAAAACTTCAGGTGCTGTCACTGCTGAACAGAACCCTGTTCAATGCAGATATGCACACAGCACCATGAGAAGTAGTACTTCAGATTTCATCATTTACATAACAAAATAAAATTTAAAACTTCTGAGAAATGGCACTGAATAAGCCCAGACAGTGGAGAAAGCTGAGGGTTAATGACCTGTTTCAGATGTTTTCCTGAAGAGAAAAACACCAGCAATTAAATCAATTACACACTCTTTGCTGTATTGTAAGTACATGTAACAGTGTGGAAGAGACCAGAGCCTGAGCTGAGGGTTGCAGGGGGGCTGTGGAACCTTTCATGTTCATGTGCAGAGTGTTGGTGCAGCATCTCCTGGGGGAGCATCTGCAGTGTCAGATCCTGTCAGAGCTGCCTGGTGGTCCCTGGGAAGCCCCAGCCCATCTGCAGTGAGGGAGGATGGGTCTGACCAGGGAAGGGGAACTGCTGGTGGTGCTCGCATTCTAAAGGGATCCCCAAAAAAGAGGAGATGAACTACTCCTGTAATTTCTGGATAACTTTTTTCTCCTCTTGTTCTCCTCTTCAAAGCACAAATCACAGCTTCATTGTTAAATTTCCATGAAATTTCAATGAAGAAATGGGTTTTCTTTTGAATTCTCCCTCCCTAACTTCCCTGAGACTTTACTGTTCCTAAAGTTTATCCTAGGCTGCTCAGGCTCCCTGACCAAGAAGAGTCTAAACACACTTCATGTCTGTGCTGTAAGATTCAGTGGCTAAATCAGAAAATGAGTAAATACAATAATCAAGATTAGGAGAAGAGGCTTCCTGGCCAGTTTCACCAGCATGTTTCATAAAGACAGTTTTAAAAAGCGAAAATATCAAACATTTCCAAGGCAAGTGGTCACTGATTGATGCCCAAATCAGCTCCATTTTCAGAGTTTGAGTGTTTGGGAGAAATGCTGAAAGATATATGTGAAGACTTAGCCATAAATACAGAGGGCTGTTGTCTTGAGAGATTTAGGAATTAAAGCTTAAAGCCAAACAGCTGATGTATAAGCCAGGTGTGTAAAAGCAGATTATTATGCATTTCATATGGAAATCTCCTGCAAGGTCATTTCAAGTTATAAACCATTTGGGTTTTTCAATTTTACATAGTTTCTTCCAGTCCTTGAGTTCAGAGACATTCAATAAATAAGATATAACAAAAAGATCTTTTATTTTGCATGTGTGGTAACTGAAGAGAAATAGAAGAGCCTCTATGGAGCAAAGCTTGAGATAGTTTTAGATTTCAAAGTAAACAGCTGCAGAAATCCTCTTACCGCAGAGAAATTATTAAAATGAAAAAGTCCAAATGTATTCAAAGGACACTGCTTAATATCCTGGTGTTTGGCTGTAGTTAAACCAGCCACTTCCTTTTTGTTTGGTTCATTATCTGGCTTGGTAGAAGCTTGTAAATCAACAAGACTGTGGTAATCAATTTTAAATGTTACTTGCATTGCAACTCTGACACAAGGTGGTTTAATGTTAAAAGCTGCTGCACTGTGCTGCCTCCTCAGTGAGGTGATTGCAGGGCCCCACCTGAATTCTGCTCACGGTGTAATGGTTATGAGAACACATATTCAGTGTGGGGAAGGGGGCAGGAGGATCCAGGCAAGCATGGCTTAGTGTCCAGTTTGCTTATATAAATCAAGTATTTTTGCTGGGGACACCAGGAAAGGAGCTGGAGCTGGAGAGGGAATGTTGGGAGTGGCAAGAGGGGTGTTGTGAAAGGGGCAGAGGTGCTGCCTACACCTGCCTGGATGTAATGGAGCACTGAAGTAGGTGTTTCTGTTCGTTCCTATTCAAGAGAAGCATTAGGGATGCAAATGATGCCACATTAAACTGCAGTGCCTGTGCAGGTTAAAGTGCTCCCCAAGCAAGGCCAGCTGGCAGCGCTGCCAAGGTGTCTCTCCTGTCCCTGCTGTCCCTGACTCCCCCTTACACTGCCAAAGGACTCAGAGAAACTCAAATCTCCCCTGGGCCCTCCTTGCCTTGCTGCCTCAGAACTGGTTGCTAAAATCCTCACAGTTTTGCCTGGTTCACGTTGGATCTGGTATTTGCAGCCATGAGAAGACTCATTACCTCCAGTACTGATTGTGGATCTTGTTGGTTGGTCTTGATGGGAAGGCTGGTGTCTACTTTTGTGCAAAAATAACGCACGAGGGTCCCCTCTGACAAAACTTGGTGCATCAGAAGGTCTTTGAGGTTGGTAAGAATGTCTTTGAATTATTTTCAGCTTCCTCTGTGTTAATTCTGTTTCTTTGTGTTAATCCATGTTTCCACTGGCTTCTTCAGTATCAATAATATAAGGTTTCCAAGGGCCTGCTCCAAATGGTTTTCCTAGGTCCAGGTTGAATACTTAGATTCACTTGGTGTAAAATACTTAATTTTTACATCACATATATCTTCTTTATTTTGTCCCCTCTGGTTCTCATTTCACAATTTTTGTCCTAGTCAGCCTTTCCACTTTGTGTCAGCTCATTGTCAGAGGAACAGTATCGAAGCCTCCAGCTGAGGCAGTTCAGTAATAAACAGTGGGGAGAACAGAAGTGGTTGAGAAAATGCACTTGAGCAGACACGGTTTTCCTTGAGATTTGCTTTTAAATAAAAGCTCCAGCAAACTCATTGCTAGATCAGCAGCTGCTCTGAATTATGTTTTGGGAAAAATGACTTTTGAGAGAGTCCTTGTTGCCATAATGAGAACTCTTTTAAGAAACAGACACATGCAGATTGTTTTTCCTGTGGGAAATACGTATTTGACTTTGGTAAACTCCAAGGGTTTGTATTTTGTTCATGACAAAAGCAAAAGGACAGGATGGTGGGTGCCCTACTAACACTGCTCCAACAGAGAATTTCACTTGGAATTCACCACTATGATTCAGAAGCTACAATTACTTTTTCCTGTGCTTTGCTATTTCAGGGTCTGAAGCTGATGATGATGGGCACTTCTGGAAAGCTCCTGTTACCCCTCTCCAGCAGAGTGGTTTCAGACTATTGCTTTTACGAACCCTGTGTCACTGGTGCATCAGTGCTGACCGGGTTGTTCTGAAAGGAAAAGTAATCAGCCAGCCTGGCACAGTGATGGCTGCACAGACTTGTTTTGCAAATCATAAAGAACCCATTTGCTGATTTTGACCTGCAGTATCAAAATATGCAAGGCATTACCAACTAATTACTACAACTGTCTTCTGGGAGCCACTGAGCATCCCGATCAGGGGAATGAGAGAGTCCCCTAACTGAAGGGACAGACCCCGAGAGAGCTCCTCAGGTGAGGGTGACAGAAAAGGCCTCTCCCAGGATGCTTTGCTCTGTGCAAATGTACCCCAGTTCTGTTCCCCTGATTGGCCCGTTGGTTTCCCCTCCCCCTTTTCCCTTATATGTCAAGGCCCCAGAAAGTTCTCCCCTCCCCGTTCTCCCATTGGCCCCTGTCCCTGTGTCCCTCCCCCAGAGTTTCCCTATTGGTTCCCTTACCCTGGCCCCGCCTATGTCCCGCCCCCAAGCCCTCAGATCATTGGTCCCCGATGCTCTCCCTGCCCCCGTATAAAAACCCAGACCCCGCCATTGTTCTGGGCTCTCGTCACTGGAACCCTTCATGGTGTGGTTGGAATAAACCTCACCTGTGGAACTCTACACGGGAGCCCTTCCCGTCCCTTTGCCGTGGGTTTGTCGAAGAAGCTCTAGGGTGTGTGTGTGAGTGTGTGAGTGTGTGCAGTGACCCTGCCAGAAGCAGTTTTATTTCGGAGGCGCTCTCAGGAAGGTCACAGCATCTCACCATGCAGCAAACCCCACACCGCTGTGACATTATCTAAGCCTTCAGCAAAAGATGTGAGCTGTGTTTGCTAAGTAAAGTTAGTATAAAAATATCTTGGTAGTTTGTATAGTTACAAGTCATCACTTGTGTATTCCTCTTTCTAATCCATGAGCATCCTTTGTTATAGGTGTTTGTAAAGCACTGGGTGAATTGTTGGAGCAACGTGAATGATAAATAATACTCATATACAGAAGGATAATAATGCACTATTCAAACCAACAGCTAAATCCCTGAGTTTAGATTATTTTTCTGCCTTTATGCACAAGGACTTGTTAACACCAGGCAGTTCAGAAGCTGTATTCCTTCCCTTTCTCCAGCAGGTAGAAATACACCAACCTGACTGATGTAAACACTTTTTTCAGGTGTTTCTTGGCAGCCTGTGGGGTTTTTGCAGCATCCATGCAAATTTAGGACTTGGAGGGTTGAGCTGAATGACTCAATTTGCACTTTCACGCAAATCAAATCAACTTCACGTGATCTGCAAACAGCAAAGCTGAGCCATGGAAGGTTTCTAGAGCTTCTCTCAGTCGAGATGAAGAAATGCAATTCCAGTTACATGACAAATCTCTTCTGTGTCTTGGTGACCTTTTTCTCTTCTCCTCCCCTCTGAGATCTGTGGTGGGAAACCAGCATTCCTGGAAGCTGCAATCTAGGGGAAGAGCTGGTGTTAATTTACTCCCTGCTCAGTGTCTACTTCTATATGTCTTCTCCTAATAGTGCTCTGAAATTACTGACTTTTGTATTCATTATCACCCAAATCTGGATGCTGCTTAGTTGTGTTGTGTGGAAACCACATAACTCTTTGAATTGACAATTATTTTAGTGCCATGAATTCTATTTAGAATGAGACTCATGACCTTTTTTTTCTCACTTGATGCCTCTTTGCCCTGCACCTGTTAAGGGCTAAGAAAGCAACTAAACCAGCAGACCTGTAAAATGATGGGTGGTTTGCAGCATAAATTGCCATTTTTCACCTCAGCACAAAAAGTAGTGGTTTCCATAGCAGTGTTTTTCAGAGCGAATACTGATCTCTCTTCTTTATTTTGAATTGAATTTTTAAACTATTTATGACTGTTTGTTTCTCTGCACTCTGTTTGTAATTTTCCCCGTGTAATATTTTAGCAAATTAATTAATTGGTCAACCACAGCTGTTGCCCTTTGTAGTGCATTGACCTCCTAATCACTTCTTACAGAAGCTTGGGATTTGTTCCAAGTGACACCTTTACCATGCACCCACCCTTTTTTTCTTTCTTTTTATTTTTTCCCCAAATTGATTCTTTTCACAATAAGGCTGTAGGTCATAGTATAATTTGAAAACTAACTTTCAGAAACTGTAAGTTTCAAGTGAGCGTTTAAAATGAAACTTTGAGTGTTTGTGGTTTTCTTTTTTAATTTATACTCAAACATTTGCACTGGTTGCTGCACTGCTGCCAGTCTGGAATTAACAGCATATCCTCACATGCCCAAGTATTTAGAGACTTTTAAACGTGTTCATATGATATTTTTTTTTTTTTCCCCTACAAAGTAGCAAATTTAAGTCTTCCCAAGTCTGACCTGTTAGGGCTTGGAAGCATGTGGTCAGGGGTGGCAGGTAACTTCAGTCTAGTGCAAAGTGTGTCCCTTTTCACATCTGGATAAAGACCAGAACCAAAGCCAGATGTTTGCTGGTGAATACTTCCAGGAAGAAGCCACGCTGGGAAGTCTGTGACCTGCTCCTGGGTGATGTGCAAAACACAACTCCAGCTACAGATGCTTCTCCTTATTTCCCATTTGCCTTCTGAAGGGTTCATTAACACGGATTTTTCCAAACTCCATTAGCACACTTCCCTTCCCCCCATAGTGTACTGCTCTTTATTCATCATTGTAGCTCTGCAAATATGTATCAGGGCTGGCAGAGATGCAATGAAGGCACTCTAATTAGCCATTAGTGTTCACATATATATATTTTCTAGTTTTACCTCAGGTGTCAAAAAACAGAGGCAAGGTTCTTCAGGCTGTAGTTGAGAGTGTTCACCATGGGTCAGATTCTGCTGTGCTGCTCCCAGAATGAAGCTTCTCTCAGTCTCTCTAATTAGCACAGGCAGATTTACTGGAAAGATAATTTCATAAAATTCAAATGGAGTCACTGAAAGATGCCACAGACAACTCAAGCGGTCTGCCAACAAACAGCATTTTTATTCCAGCTAATTATTTTTTAATGATACTATTAGTAATTGGAACTCACTGTACACGGCACAGTCCAGATAAAGATCTCAGCAAGTTTTACACAGCAGTAATGTGAAGCCTCACAGAACACTTAAGATAAGGGTGAGTGAGTTTCTTTATAGGCATTTTTAGACACAACTCACAGGCTCATTCTCTACTCCCAAATCCAGCGATGTCAGAGCCACAAGCTGGAGCTTCAACACTGCCTTGGCTCCATGCCCTGATCTCTGATGGCTGTTTTATTTCATCATTTGGTGTGGTTCTCTCAAGGTGCTGTTTGTCATTGTCTCCCAAGGACTCTGACACCCCAATTTAGTCCTGTGCCTTTCACCTGTGCAAGAAATTGCTGCTGGAGATCCCCCTGCTCTGGCAGAAGCCAGTTTGACCCTGATCAAGAAACCACAGACAGGGAAGGAAGCCTTTGCATGTAGTGTGCCAGTGATTAATACATCTGCTTCACCCAGAAATGAACGAGAACAAAATGAACCATGATTTTTGCAAATTGTTAAGCTGCTGAAAGAATAAAATGAAACACAAGCAGTGCAATGTGTTGCTAAACTGCTCCACCCTGAGTGCCAGACCAGCAAGTGGTAGATGTGCCTGCCCCCCACAGATGTCTGTAATTGTTATTTATAAATTTCTCTGCCCCAGCAATAAATCATCCCTCAGTGTTCCAGAGCAGCAGCCTTTATCCTGACAGCTGGGAAAACCTGTCCCCTATAAACACGTTCATTCATAAAGGCTGCAGGTTTGGAGCCTGCTTTTGCTTCAAAATAGGAATTTTAAAAAAGAATAAGCAGAAACATTCAAAGCTCTGTCACCCTCTGCTAATTGCATTTATGATGAAAGATGATTAGGAAAGCTGAGTTTTTCCCGGTTTGGTTGGGACTGAGGATGGGACTGAGATTTTTTTCTGCTCACAGGAAAATGAGATTCAGAAGTCATTAATTCCAAAAATTAAATCATTTCATTGTAAATCTGTGGCTGCAGTAGGTGGTTTTCCTTGGTTGTTATTTTATATATCTGTCTGCACTTGAGACATAAACTATAGGGAGAAGATTTCAGCAATATGTCATTCTGCTTAACTACTTGGTATCTTTCATATTGAAAAACAAACCCAAAATACAATAAAGAAGCAAATCAGCTCTTCCAAGAGCAGCCCTTGGTGCTGGCCAGAAAGTTTGCTGAAAGGCAAACACAGGCCTTAGGTTTTAAGTTTTATATTTTTCAGATCCTGTACTGCTTAGTGTGTAACTGTGGAACTTCATAGAGCCTGTTAGCTCCTGTTCTCTCTTTCTGGTTAGACATAACAAACCCTCTCTAGGTTTGCACTTCAAGGACACCTTGTTGTCCCAGGCCCCGAAATATGTAAACTAAAGCCTCTGAAATGGGGGCAAACTTGGGGTAATTACTTCATTGCCTGAAATTGTAATTGGAGAATTAACCCTGATACGCAAATGGACCAAACTTATAAAAGTGTGAAAAACCTGTGACCCAGGGCCCACCTTAGGTGTAGCCTCTTGACTGCCCAAGGTGTACCTTTGAAGGCCCTTCAATAAATATCTGCTTTTGTTCTCTTAATCTTGTCTAGCCTCTGTTTTCAGGTGGCCACTTCAAGGCATCATGGCCACACACTTTTCACAGGAGGGGGAAATTCTGAATCAAGAGCAACGTTTTAAGGCTGGAAAGAATTGCTTTTGTCTTCCATTCCTGTTCAAACTGAAAACAAGGGATTAGAGCTCATTACTGGATAGTCAGAAAGATAAACCACAGTGGAACAACCAATGCAAATTATGGTAGTTCCTCTGTACTTGAGAGTGTTGAGGGACTGGATGCACCCTGACTCGGGGGTGAGACAGCAGAAACTCTCAGAAGCTGTTTTCTTTATGATTCTTGCTGCTTTGGTGTGCATTGCCAAGTGGAGTAGGTGGTGAGGCACAGTACCCAGCAATGATTCCTTTTTTAGAGGGTGCTAAGCCACCTAAGTACATAATTCCTATTCCACAGCGTTATTGTTTGCAATGATTGATTTTTTTATTATTATTTTTTTAAAAGTCATCTCCTAGATGTGTGACCTGCTGTACAAATCTGTTATCCCTCAGATACCAGACCTGGGATGCTCCTCTCTCCTGGTTGGTGCTGTCTGTTGTGCACTAATGCCAGGTGCCGGGTCAGATAACGGGGCCGGATCAGTCACAGCAGCTCTGAAGTGGCATTAGATCACTTCACGGTGCTGCTGATCGATCAGTGCTGCTGGAGCCTGCTGCCTCTCAGACATCTGTAAGCATTTGCTGTGTTGGCTAATTTGATTTCTTCTGAACATAATTGGAGTTTTTACATTTGTCTTTACTGTTTGCTTAGTGTCACTTGAGAGAAAACACATTAAAGAATAAAGCGCTTCATAACTTTCTACGGTTTCTTCCTATTTTTTAACTCATTTCTGCCCATTCCTTGAGGACAGAGTTGCTGTGCCTTTTGTAGCTGTTATAGGTGGATCTTATGCTGAATTTGAGCCAGGCTTTTTGGAAGTCACCGGTGTTGTGGCTCTCTGAATGGCCACGTGCCCTTTGGGGGCATTGTTCTGACAGTTCAGAATGCTGAATTTGTCTCAGCCTGGCCATGGTGTTATTCTCTGTTATAATTGGTGATATTATTACCTGCTGTGCAAATGGTTCCTGGCATATCAAGATCTTTCCTAACTGAGCTGTGTGATCGTGCCCACCCTCTCCCACATGGTTGTAATGTAGACTCGGACTTCTTGGCAGCTTTTCTTAAAACCATGAATAAGTCTTGCAAAGCAATTACCTGCTAGAGATCCTTTTGTCTTGCAAAGCTTCTCGTTACTGGGGAGTTCCCCAGACTAAGGAGGCATTAAAGTCATGATGGATTTTAAGAAAGTCACCCATCCATGATATTAAAGAGCTTTTGGCAGCATTGTACAGGCCCCCTCACATTACACCTTGGGACACTTTTTGCTTTATGTGATCTTTGTGTGAGATATGTCTTTATTCACACCTTCAGCACACATCTACCTGGCACTACCAAAGACCTGAAGGGTCTCAAATTTGGTGTTTGGGGAGTAGAAACACAGAAATGAGAACGTACTTTAGAAGAAGTGAAGATCAATGGGTTGTGCCAGCAGAAACTTAGTGGTTGTATTCCTGTATTTTACAAAGACTGAAAGAATAGGAACATTTTAAAAATTATTTGCAGTTTTCAGTTGATATAATATTATTGAAAGGATGATGATTAGATGGGAAAGAAAATGTATAAAAGTCCTATGAAGCACTTGTCCTTTTATCTTGGATATGCAGCCCAAATTAGGATTAGTGTGTTCTTGGGTATAGAGCTATAGGCTATTTGCTTTTAGAAAGGTTGTTGCAGCTACATAGTAAACTCTAAAGAAAATACTTCAAAGTGAGTGTTTTGGTATCAGGAAGCTTCAGCCCATGTCTTCTACAGAAAATGTCACACCAAGTACTGCTAAATATAGATGCAGAACTGTGTGAGCAGAAATTCCTGTGCCTCACCAAGGCATCAGCCCGTGGGCTGGAATTCAGGGAGCTGAAGTGACCAGAGCTAACTTATGTTTGGTGAAGCTAGATTTTAGCTTAGTCTTTCAAGGCAATTTGCCCAACATTAGCTGGGTTTTAATTGCTCACGTTTTTAAAGCAAGCAGATCTTCACAGGAGCATCTGTGACAAAAATGGACTGAAAATGTCGACACTGTTGAAATGAAACAGCCTGTCTTTTCAAACCCTCCTGTCCTTGAAGGTGCAATTTTGCTCTGTTCCACCAGGTGCAGTTCTCACTAGTTCATATGGAATCACTTTTGAAAGTGAGAGTAGTTTGACCTCGTGGTTATCATTATTCTGGTTTTGTCTGCAATTACCAACAGAGATCCATCTGGAAAAAGCATGTACTTACTTTAATTTTCATTGAGAGCTGAACCATCCCATGTTTCTAAAGGGGCAAGGCCTAGTAAACACATTGCTCATGTCTCTCTTCTATTTTATTTTTAATGTCACTTGAATGCTCACCTACAGACACCTCAGTAGGTAATCAGGATATCCTTAATTAAAAAATCCACTTAACTGGGACATCTTCCAGGGAAATGAATTAAGCCAAGTGGTATTTAATTATGCTGTTTAGGGAAGCTTTGGTTTCTCTTATCTACAGTTCCATTGACTGTGGTTTTGGAAGCTCTGTCCCTTCTGAAAATTCTGCTTATCTGGGACAAACCCTGCTCATCAGAGTGAGTGGATGCTGCTCCTTGGTTCTCTGCAGTCAAACTCTATATTTTCCAAAGCAGCTCCTTCAGTTATGTGCAAACCAGGATCCTAAGCTGGATCTGGCCAAGATAAATTCACCCCTGGACAGAGAATTTGGAGGAGCGAGATGCTTCACCTCATTTCTCAGAGTGGCTGAGGGTGAGGTGTAGCCAGGCTCCCGTACCTCTGGGGTTCAGCTGTGGCACCATACAAACTGCATAAGCTAAATTTTTGTTTCTTAATGCTGCTCCTGACCAGCTAAAGCTGTGTGGAGCTTGAGTATCGCTTGGTATTGAGTGTTGCATGGCACTGCTTGATCTGAGCTTTAAATTGGATCAGGAGGTCTGTACCTCTGTGATACAAAAACTCATATTCAGGTCCACGCCTCAGTGTTTTCCAGGGTTGTTGTCACACATGTGACAGTGAAAAATGAGAATTTGGGCATCAGTGCTGCTGCCAGAATTAATTTGTGGTGCCCAGTGCGAACTGTTTTGTGTGATGACCACATATTTATGTTAGAAATGTTATTGCAATAGAACAGTGTTTTAAGTAACTGGGTCCACGTTCAAATGCAAACACAAACTTGCAAATCAAGCAGTTTGTTGTTCATTGCTGTGGTTTAGTGTCTCTTATAATAAAAGATATTGTGTCTCTCTGCGTAATTCAAAACATTAAAAATGCTGAACTAGAATGTCTGGAATATCTGCCAGCATTGGGAAGTTTTGGATATGTGCCAAAATAAAAAAAAAAAAAAACCCTGGGCTTCCTTCAAATTAACACACAAGAATTTTACTGTTGGAGATGTTATTTCTNTAATTCAAAACATTAAAAATGCTGAACTAGAATGTCTGGAATATCTGCCAGCATTGGGAAGTTTTGGATATGTGCCAAAATAAAAAAACCCCTGAGCTTCCTTCAAATTAACACACAAGAATTTTACTGTTGGAGATGTTATTTCTTAACTAAGAGGTACATCCTTAAAACAAACTGTCTTTGAATAAGTCTTGTGACATCCTTGCTTTCCTAATTTTCTAGTCTGCCTCCTGCAAAAAATTTTTTAATGTACCCAGGAGCTTGCAATATTTAATTATTTGCATTCTCTTTCTTTTAAATGACAAACTATGTGGTCAATTTTGACAAAAAACTCTTTGTTTAAAAAGTTAGCATTTGTGAAATCAAACACCAGCAGCTCGGTAATTCCAGTGTCATTATTTGCACTAGGAGCCGCCTTCCTCACCCAAATGAGAGAGAGAGCTCCACTACACAAAAATCAAATACTGTAACCTACAGCAAGTGCATGTGAATTAGGAAGTGGAGAAGATCCAAGATTAGTTGCACACAAAAGTGAAGCCAATTAGGCTGTTTCATTTCTCTGTGAAGAGTAACTCAGAGAAGTTAAGCATCATGGCAAATTTTCAATTAAGTACAAGAGTTACTTTTCTGTTTTAACAATCACTTTTGGTACTTGGCTGTTATAATTAGTGACATACCTGGCATTTTAAAGACTGGCATGAATAATGTAAAGGCCTTTATTTCAGGTTCCAGGTGTGATACTTGGCTTTTAGTCTTAATGACTGCGTGAGATCAGGTTTTGTTGGTGCTTCCTCTGCAAAACAGTGCTGCTCATTTTGAAGAGCAGATGTCCAGCTACACTAAGTGTTAAATCCTAATTTGGGATGTGCAGAGGTAGATGTGCACAGACTTGATACCCTTCAACTCCTGAGCCACACTCAGAGGCTTCCAGGCTGACAAGAGGAGCTGCTGTTTCCCAAAACAGGACCCAAAACAGGCTCCAGCTGTGTGAGTCAGTGCTAGCCACCCAACAAACCCTCCTTTCCTCCTCCCCCTTGCACACATGTGCTTCTCTGGAAATGTGTTGCTCGTGTCCATGTGGCTTTTGGAGGTAATTGGCAGGAGCAGCCCAAACCAGTATAAATCCAGTCTGAACTGGTATTTGGGCAGCCAAAGAGCAGGTCACACTGGAATGAATTAGGTTTCTGACTGACTTCAAGCTTGCAGAGCTGCTGAGCACACAGGAGGCTGGGAGTCAGACTTGGGTCTGTGGTGTTCCATTTCCAAGCAGCTGCCTCCTGCAAGACATTGGTTTTTTCACAGAAATCGTCCCACAGACAGCCCAGGAAGGGCTGTCCTGACATCAAGAGGTTTGAAATGTAGCTTGAAGTACATTGAGCAGCAGGCTGGAGCCAGGCAGTCAGCCAGATTGCTTCATCCTTCATTAAACAGAAAACCACGTTTCCCATAATATTTGTGTGAAAACATTAACCAAGATCAGTGTTTTGTGCTTTGAATTACCTTGAAAATCAATCTACCTTTTAATCCTTCTTGGTTTTCAAAAATTGCATTTAATGCTGGTTTTGGAGATGAGAAGTTGCAGAAATAGCTCTGTCTCTGGTCATATCTGGAATTTTGTTTGAGATGAAATCCTATAGGAATGCAGGAGGGAAGGGGCTGGGGGTGACACAGCTGGGCTCAGACCTTAGCACAGGCTCTCTGAGCTGGGGCAGCTTCTGCTCCTGTGGTAAAGATTTCTGGCAACCAAAGAGCACAAATGCAGAATGAATTTGCCTAATTGCATCCTTGCTTATGCACAAGTGGTGCATAATAGATATTTACAAATCAAGCTGCTTTTCACATGTCAACACAATTTTATGTTTGGAAGATGGAGCTGTGCTAATTTCATTTTATACTCCAAAATGAGAATGAGTGAAATGAAATGAGGTTCAGTACTGACTCTGTGCAAACCTTTCCATTGTAGTTTGCTATAAACAAAAGAAGTACATGTAACCCCATTTGTTTGGCCTTCATGGATGAGATCTGAAATAGGTTTTTTTTATATGTTGGAGCTTGTGGTACAGAGTAAGGCAGAAATGCTCTAACTCAGAGCAGGGCTATGAAGGGGTTTTGGTCATGGAAGCTTTTTCTACTGCTGGCTTGGACTGTGCTAGCTGGGGAGCTAGCAAACTTTAAATATTCAGAGTTTAGCCCTGGATCTGCTATTTACGTGCTTATTTCACTGGAAGTGTTTCTGAAAATAAAAATATGTTTTTGCAATACTCAGTGTTCTGTACTGGGTGGAAGGGAGGAAGAGGGGAAAAGTGAGATTCAAACTATTGATTCTTGTAAGAGTTGTTTCAGTTCCACTCCATGTATTGAAATGGGACATTTAACTTAATAATGGTTCTGGATGTGCTGCTTTGTTCACAGCCTTAATTTGGCATTTGGCAGAGTTGGAGGGGGGCGAGATGCTTTTGACAGAGGCAGTCAAATCCTGGAGGTTCCTTTTTTTTTCTCCCAAGCAACACTGAGACAAAACAAATCAGCAGTAAGACCTGACATATTGATCTTAACTATTTGCTTGCGCTGGAGCTGCTCTGGTGACCGTGGTGACTTGTGACTCTGTTTCCTTTCTCTGCATGCCCAAGCAATCAGGTTTGATTTGCACGAGTGCCTGCCAGCAGCACTTTTGATACAGACAGGCCGTGGTGAAACACAGGACAGAGACATTTTCTGAGACAGTCACATCATCTCCTCTCTTCTCTGTTCTTGCTCAGGTTCTTTCCCCTTTCTTCTTGGCCTCATCCCATCCCTTCAAATTTTAGTGACCCCATTTCACACAGTTTTTGCTCCAGAAATAAATTCTTTTGAAGGCATAAGAGAATCTTGCTGCTGTGGATTGCCCTTTCCCCTGTTACAGTGTGTGAATAACTCCCCTGGAAGAGGAGCTGCTCATCAGCTGCGGTGGCAGAGTGGGGTCCCAGGGTTTAATCCAGTGACTCAGTGTATTGTGATTTAAAAGGCTTTTCTCTAGAGGGGAAAATGTTTCAAAAGTTTAATACTTTGTAGAGATAAACTGTTCCTTTTAAAGTCATTGTTGTCTTGTTCTGATACATCATCTCGGAAGAAATAATTCAAAGTGCTTTTATGTCCCTCTCTGTGCTGCCTGCAAGCGAAATATTTAAAGCAGGCAGTGTGCTGTAATCCTGAATTCAGAGCGGGGACTTTGCTGAGGTTAGAGCTCACATCTCACTTTTTTCCCCACTATTTTTGTCTTGTGTTTTCTCTTTCTTTTTTTTTTTCCTTTTTTTTTCTCAGATTATCTTAAGGTTGTAGGAGGTCAGAGCAAACACAAAGTACCTTTTTGAGAGAAACAGGGTTATTCAGCAAGGGATGATGTAAAGTAACAGAAGCAGTTCTGTGGGGAACTTGTGGCTTCACGAAGTGCTACTTCCTGGTCCTCCCTTCCTACCCAGAGACAGCAGTGGGAATGTCAGAAAGGGCCCAGCATCAACACTTCCTGGGATGTTGTGTTAAAAAAAATAACAATCCAGATGGGAATGAAAGCAAAGGATCTCCAATCACCTGTAAAACACAACTAAATAATTTTGGGTCTGTTGGAATATTTAACATCAGCAGTACAGCTGTACCATAGAAGAAATATCTGAACAGAGCTACCTGAAGTAAAGGAGAAATTCCTTGCTCAGAAGAAACCAAATTGAAACATTTTAATCTTTACTAAATGCTCTTTTTTTTGCCCTGAAGGGAAGTTGCCTCGAAACACTCACCTGCTGCGGGAAGTGTGTTTCTAACAAAATAGCTTTGAAGAGGAACTTTTTGTTGAGAAACCTGGAAGGATTTTAAATATAAATATATATATTTAAAGATTACAGTCTTGTTGTACTCCTGCAGTACAGGAGCGAGCTGCAGATTGCCTCATTTTAGGGGAAAACACCTCTCCAAGCAGCTGATCCCTTGGTCTATGTTCTCTGGGATGTCCTACATGTCCTCCTAAAGCCACTGGCCTTGACTCTGAGCTGACTGTGCCTTCTTGTGCAACACTGAGTCCTTCTGCCTACAAAATCACCAGAAAAATATGGGGAAATGTGAAATTTTATTCGTTATTGTGTTCTGTATCCATATGACCCCAGTTCTGAGTGTTGACAAGAAGCCATTCTCAGGCATGTGAAATTATTAGGTTGTTAATGCCACAGGTGTGTCAGCACACAGGGACTGCCCTGGATTCCCAGTCCTGCCTCCAGCCAAAATACACTGGGAAGGGTTCTGGTTTTCTCCATGATTGGCTGTGGGCAGGGGTTGAGATCAGACCTGAGCAGATTTCCAGTGGGTAAAACAAGCAGAGGATGGAATTGCACAAAGCCTGAGGAGTAAATCCTTTGTTAAGGATGTGCATCTTAAAATGCAGGGTACCCAAGGTGGTGTTACAGACTGGGCGAGTTTCCAATGAATAATGGACACTGACATTATTCTGGCAAGCACAGAAAGAGGAAAACATCACTGCACTTTCAGACTTGGGAACTGAGCTTTTACATTTGATTGCAACTTAAGAACCACAGCTGATGCTTTTTCTGACCTTTTTTGCACTAAAAGTTACCACACACAATAAGCTTTGAGAGCTGCAGAGTTTCACTTTAAAAGCTAAATCATGTTTAAATTGTGGGGGCATATAATAGCCCATGGAAATGTTATTTTTCTGCTGTTTAAATGCCAACCAGGGAAAAACTGAGGCAGAGACTTGCGGATCCCCATTGAATGGCCCAGTTTTTTGTTTGTGGGGGTTATTTTTTCCTCTTGCTCTGGGCAAGGTACAACTTTCTCACTAATTTGATAAGAAGTAAATTGTTTTGGGGGCATCAGCCCCAATCAGAGGAGTTCAGCTCAATCACAGTAACAGCAAAATGTTAATTGTGTAGTTTACACACAGTGAGTGGTATGGGCAGGCCATATTTTAAGGGTTTATCAATGAAAATTAATCCTCTTGTGTATCATAAAAATGTCTGGGCTAGGAAATAATTGCAGAACACTCCATACCATCACACAGGATTGAACATAAAGGGATCAGGCTTACACAAAACTTGAGTTCTGACTTTGGGACTACCAAGCTGAACTTCATTGGGATGCACCCAGCCGTGTCCCTTGGAAGTTCTGTGATACAAACTTTGGCACATTACTCTTTCATAAGGGTGTGCCTTCCCTGTCAGGCACAGGGTGCAAGCAGAAACCTCAGTGTCAGACACAGGAGTAGGAAACTTCAATATTTAATGTGCCCTTTCATTTCTGTCAGTCACCTGTCAGCAGCTACAGGAGAGATCAGGACAGAGTACAGCAGGTTTGAGTGTGCCTGGATGTGTTTTGAACAGGTAGGGTGTTGCCAACCCAAATAATTGAAAAATGAGCTTCCTCTCCCTTTCTATCCTCAAATAGATAAATTTCTTTAAACTGCAACTTTGAAACAGAATGCAATAATGCTGTTACTCTTCAGGCTGGTTTTATTTTATTTTTTTTCTTTTTCTTTATTTTATTTTTTTCAAGGTACTCTAGGGAAGAATGTATGTTAAACCAGCTAAACAAAAATGCAGTGATTTAAAAGGTAGGAGGCTCATAATGGCACCCTTCAGATTCATACAATCCAAATTCCATGTTCATCTTTCTTCTTTTATACCAATATTTTCTTTGATTATTGCTTCCTGAAGCCTTGCAGCCACTGGACTCAATGACAGCTCTTAGCAGGAAGGGAATAAAGAAGTGGGGCTGGAAGAACCCCACTTTATTTTGTGTAGTTAATAATTAGAAATTTAGAAAACAGCCTTTCTAAAAGGAGCAAGCAGTGGAGGGGAGTTTTGCCACACTCCTACATAGCTCAATATTTTTATACATTCTTAAGTCTCTTCCTGTTTTAATAAATCTTCCTTGGGTAAGTGAAATAAATGAAGTCCATGAACACTCTCCATGTAATACACCAAAATAAAGACAAGGAATTTTTAATAGGGAATAGAAGTATCTTTTTAAGGTTTTGGAACCTCTTCACGTAGGAAACTGAGAGAGTCCTGATGAATCAGGTCAATGTTTCTGTTGCATGTTTGAAAGCAGTGCATGTATATTTAATATGTTCTAATATTTGATCTTTTGCATATCTGGCTTGGCAGGATTACGTGATAAAACTCTCATTTGATGCCTGGTTCCACCAGAGCTCACAGCAGACACTGCTGGGTGTTGAGATCAGGTGAATAATGCAAACTGCTTTCTGTTAGTCATGGCTAAAAGTGACTTGGGACGTTTAGAGGATGGGCCTGCCTTCCTCTCTGAAGCATTATTTTCTCTGAAATGATGAACTGATTGCATTTGAGACTCGTTCCCAAACCAGCCTCTGTTGTCAAGTCCAGCAACAAGCTGGAGGCAAAGACATGGCCAGTGTGTGATTTGCTTCAGTGCCCGCTTGGTTTGGAGGGTGAACCTCCCTGAGAGAGCAGGGAGGATGAGAGTACACTAAAAGGCAGTAGATTTAGTGGTGATTCCTGTTAGAAAATGTGTAGGTCCAGGTGCTGCCCTGATGGAGCCACACTTAACACTGGCTAGGGCTGAGGGCACAAATGGGTGCCCTGTGTGACCCATGTGGAGCCTCTTTGCTCTGGGGCTTCGGAGCACAGCATGAAATCCCCATGAATTTGAGGAGATTGTGTCCTCTCCTCCTCCTGGCACTTCAGGCCCTGAAATGGCTCCTGCTTTTCTGCTGCCAAGGTGAGGTGTGACAAGGAAAGGAGTGTTTTCCACTCAGGCACACAGGATCCATCACACTTCCCAGGGCAGTGCCCTGTTCCCTGGCACAGCAGTGCTAATGAGAACATCAGATGACAATTAAGCATGCAGGTGCACTCACTGGAATGAGGAACGTGGGTCAGAATGGCCTCTGTTGTCATTTCCATCACATTAAATTGTGAGCCTGGCATCTCGTGTGCCTCCCTCCGCTGCTGATCCTGAGTGCTAAGGATGGGGCTGCTGGGAGCTGCTCAAGCAGCTGTTTGGTGGCTCTGGCTGGGAAGCACTCTGCCCACCAGCAATATCACACTCTGCTCACTTAGTTAAATACACAGGGAGGGATTTGCAGACAGACTGGAAGAGATTGGTAGCACAGAGCTTTATCATGAAAAAAGAAGACAGTGTCCCCAGAGATAACAAACCTTTCCAGAATTCTGTGGTTCAAAAGGATGCTGGGTGCATGCTTCCCCGCTGTCAGCCAGCATGGAGAATGGAGTGAAGCATTCCTGCAGCCTTTCTTATGCTCTTCAAAGAGAAAACACACAGTATAAGCAGAACAAGTATCTATTTCTGCTGGGTGATGTTATGTGGAGATGATTTCTTGCTGGCAAGAATGAATTGTTCAGTTCACTAGGGACAGACCCCTTCTGCTTTGTTGATTATGGACCTTCTCTGCTTCTGTGCCAAACTGACACAAGTAGTGGTAGGACATCTGAAAACCCCAAATTCTGCTTGAACCTGGACATGTATTTGGTTTTATCTAGCAGTGTCTCTTTGCTCAGACAAATAATTTAAAGCAGCACCTACCCTGCCCCTCTGATTTGGGGACTTCCTGGGGAAGTGGTGCTGGTCAGTAAGAATGAATTATACAAATCCAGCTGCTCATGTAACACCTCCAACCACCCAGGCAATATCACAGTACCAGGGGGCCAGGCAGGCTGTTGAATTGAATTGGATCTTGTCCTTTTTTGCTGTTCTCACTCAGATAATCAATCCCCAAGTCAGTGTGTGCATCTGCCAATACATGTGCTGCCAAAACACCCATACAGCTGTGTTAAGAGGAAAACTCCCTTTCAGTGCAGGTTACAATTTTTCTTGGGTACCAGCAGCTTTTTGCTGAAACTTGAAAATAAGATTCAAATTGCCAGTGTGGGCCCTGCTGCTCTATCTTGTTCTCTTGCCAGATGTTTCCTTGAATATCAGCTGAGTATTACACTGTTTAACAAGACTGGCCCTGTAAATACATCCTTTATTCCCATGCAAAGAGCTTTGAAAGAAAAAGTATGAGACAGTGAGAATTAATAGGAAGGCAGTATAATGTGTTAATTCCTCTTTACTTTTAGCTGTTCTATTGAAAAAGCAATGAGCTTTTTATTTTTGTGACAAGGCCTGTGACTTGGCAGCATAATTGGTGCAAAACAGACTGCCTGAACAAGCTTGGTTTAATAGGATTTAACTCCAGGAGGCAGGAATACTGCACTGTGCAGAATCGAGTTTTTAGGAGGTTTTGGAGAAGCCTGAAGCTGAAAAATTTCCAAAAGTCATTGGTGAATCACAGGGTAATACCAAGTTTTCTTTGTCTAAGAATTTAAAACTGAAAAGCACAAAAAAACCAAACTCCTTTCTTCATCCTTTTGCTTTGCCTCTGGTTTCCACAGCTGTGACTTCACAGGTGCCCTGGCTACTCTGAGATCTTTTGAGCCTGGGTTCCCTCTGAACTTCAGCCTTGAATTGAATCAGTGTCACTTCTCTCAGGAAGGGAAGAAGAAAACGCATAAGCCTCAGCCATGGCCTTAGGAAATGCCACCTGGGCATGAAGCTTAAGTATTAATCTTCCAACAATTAAATGGCACTATTTCTCAGGACATACAGGTGACCCTCCTGCACTCACTCTATCCAGGAGGCAACATCTCTGCTTAATTATCTCATTTCTATCTTTGAGCTTTCCCAGCCACCCCCACAGCAACAGATCTAGTTCATCCCTAAAGCTCCATGTGCAACAATTGGACAGGTGATCCCTAAACACTTTGCTGCTCATAATGGAAGTAAAAGAAGTCAGTTTAAAACCACTGAATGCTTGTTTCTTTTCCTTGATGTGTGTTCCTTCTTTTTGTCTTGGCATCCCCTGCTCCAGCAGATTACTCCTGAGTCCCTGTCCCCACTGCCTGATACTTCTCTGGGGACAGTGAAATGCCTTTGTCCCCTTTTTGGAATAGCCACCTCCAGCTGCTCTGAGGGTGCTGCTGCTGCCAGAGCTCATCCTGGCTCCAGCAGCAGCTCAGAATTCCATGGGCTCAGCAGCCTGGCCCCAGGGCAGGGACGGTTCTGCTGGGACAGGAAGGGTGAGGAGCACAGGGGCAGAGGAGGGGAAGAGAAAGGGCTGTGCAGGACCAGCTTAATAACTCCAGCAGCTGGCACTGAGTGTAGCTGCACTTCCAACATGTGTTTGACTACGTGATCCACTGTGCTGTAAAGTCACCTGGGCTGGTTCTGATGGAGCTGCCTTCTTCATGTGCTAAGTCCCAGCTGCAGCAGAGCTCCCTTAGCATGGCAGAACACCCAAATCAAGCTGCTGCTGCAGCAGCATTGCCTTGCCTTGCCTTGCCTTGCCTTGCCTTCCCTTCCGGTGCTGGCACATTTCCAGCCAGCTCAAAGCCTCCTAAGTGCTTTTTTGCATGATACAGGTAAACCCTAAATAATCTGTGAAAGGTTAAGTATGGAGTCCAAGTCCAGTTAGACACAGATAATTCTCAGCTATCCCTCTGATCACCAGAGCCTCTAAGATAGCATTTCATATAAAAGGTGGGTATATTGTTGTGTGCATTGCACTACTTGCTTTCTTGTCAAATCTTTTGGAGGTTACTGACCTGAGCAGAAGGGAAAGGTCTCAGATAGGAAATCCTGAAGTTGGAAGGAAAAAATTTTTCTCAGTGCAGTCATTTCAGTTTAACTGGAGATTTTTCTTTTCTTCCTTTTCATTTTCTTACTTTTTTTCCCTCTCCCCTCTTCTATCCCCAATACACTCACCAGATGTTGAGAGCACTCATTGTTGTTCCTTCACTAACTTGAAAGCCTCAGGTATTCAGTGCTTCTCTAAGCTGTAAATCTGGGAAGGCCCTTTGGAAATAGCAGCTACAATATGCTAACAATGACTGCATCACACAATGCATCAAGATGAAAAGGAGATCATTTCCTTGATCTCACTTCAGAAGACTGCCGTGTCTCTTGGCAGAACTCATTTGGATGTTGCTCTCTGTAATTAAAGGCTGTATCATCAAGCACACAGGAAGGTCTCTGAAAGGCTGAATTCAAGTTGCACAGACAACCTCAATTTTGGCATTGCCTGGCATTCAAATACTTGACTGGCAACTTTAATAGTGTTTCCCCTTAAAAAATTATTTATAAAGAGTTTCCTAGAGGAATCGATTTTCTTGTTTAACTTTCAGCTGCCATTAAGCAGCATGTAATTCTCAGTCACATAAAGCATCAGCAGGGCTGGACACACTTGTCACATGGGTTGCTGACAGATTAACCATGGCTGTAGGCTGTCATTCCATGATTGGATCCAGGTTAATTGGAGATAGGCACTTAGCTGTGGGTTTAACAGATGATGAACATCAGAAGTCAAGAAACTCAGTTTCCATTTTTATTGCTGGTTTACTCAAATTCTCTGTCCCAAATTTTTTTGTTCCTTTGATTTTTTTGGGGGGGTTATGACAAATTACTTTCACAGTTTAAGGCCAGGAGTTATGAACTTCTTTCATTAAAGTACACTCTCCTCAAATCTGGGAGAGTTATTTTCACCTTTCCTGTTGTATCTGGTGTCCTCCTTTACACATCTCTCTGACATGTTTATGATTATTAGTGCAATCAGCCCCCTTTTTTCTTGGAGTAATTAATTAGAATAGTCCTCATTATTTTCTTCTGGAAGAACAAAAACCAGCTTTGAGTAGGTAGGAACCAAGGAAAAATGAGATACCAGATCAAGACCTTCTTCTGCACTCGAGTCATACCATGTTCACACATTTACAATGTACACAGCAGCTCTTTCAAAAGTAATCCAGTAATAATTCAACGCATAAGCACATATTTTTTCAGCAGCAATATCTAGGACTTAAAACTGAAAATATGGCTGCAACATTGTCTCTCTCTATTGCCTCATATCAGAGAGATTTGTCTGTGCTGTGCAGAACCTGCTTCTTTTAATTTGGTGGTTGGTAAGGGCAGTTCTGTTTTGATGTCACATGGTGACCAGAGCCAGTACCACATTAATGATTCCCAGATAAATGGGAAAATGCAGGGTGGCTGCAGGAGAAACATTGTGATGGAAATGCATTCAGTAGCTTTATGCTGCATTGTTTTACCTGAACTCCTGAGTGGAGGTTTCATCATTTCCCCCTGATTAGTTGGTGCTGGGATACGAGGTGAGGACTGAGCTGGATCAGGGTAACATGGAAAGGCCAGTGAGAGATCAGGAAGTGTAGGGCTGAAATCCACAGTTTAGCCTAATATTTTTAGTTAGGGCTTTTAAAATTGTAGCACATGAACAACACAGAAAAATAGTTTGGAACACAAAGCCCATTCTGTCCTGTGAATAGTTCAGTCGAAGGTAATGCAGCATCTCCTACGTCATCCCCTGTTATCATGTGTAATCAATGTTATACTTAATGCAGCATGACTTGGCAAGTGATTAAGGACCTGGTGGGGGCATTTACAATGTAAAACTTTATTTGCATTTACACTAATGATTTTATAATGAGAGTTTTATTATATTAATGGAGACTGCTGAGAGAAGAAGGGAAAAACAAAGCAGAAACTCCCCTAATGTTGTCTTTCTTTAACAGAGCACCCTCTGCTAGCACTTTGTTGACATAGCTGCTTATTTGCATAAAGGAAAATATGGGCATTTGGAACTATTAATTATGGAATAGTTAATGCACTTGGAGGTAATTATTACATTAATTGAGTTATTTTAGGAGGGGTGTTATGGAAAATTTATTTATACATTAATTCAGAGAGGACAGAAAAGTTTTTAAAATAGCTGCACTTGTATCTTAATTGGTACCACACCTCAATAACAAAATATGGGACACACCTGTGAGAGCAGCTTATCTTTAGACAGATGTATCCAGGAATAGCATGAACTGCTATCCCTGCTCTGTTGTTTCAGTGAATTATGAAGTTTTTTAGCCAGAACAGAAACCTGGCAAAGGTTGAGCTCTTGCCTGTAGAGTCCAAGCACCGCTGAACCTCCAAAGAAAATGAAGCAGCCCTGGATATGATTTCTAAAAAGCAACATCAGCTACTTTGTGCCACTTCCAGATGTTGCCTGAAGAACAAATTTAAAAAGCAAACAGAAAAACCCTGGCCAAAACCCCCACAATTATTGGGATGGACTACACTTTCCTTGAAGCAAATTTTATCCAATACTAGATAATAATAATGTAAAAAATTAAGAAGTAGTTCCATGTGATTCCTTTGAGTTTTGCAGTGCAACTCGCAGGCTGCCTTCTTGTAAGTACCTGTGCCAGAAGTCTGCATCATCCCAAAACTCTTCTCAAAGGTAAGAGATCAAAAAATCATCTTTCCCAAAAAGGTCATCTTTCTTCCTGCTGTGTCAGCTGTAACCCTGGCATGAAAAATGGAGATGTTAGTAAAACAGACAACCCCTCTGAGAATGTAGTAATAGATTTGATTATTTAAGACAAAACTATTACAAAACCTACCAATATTGTTTTCATTTTATTTAATAGCTTCACCTAAACTTGTCTTGCTTTGATTTCTCTCCTCCTCCTCCAACGGACCAGCACGGTTTCTCCCAGCAAGCTGGTTTTCTGTGTTTTCTGCAAATGATTGGTTACAGCAATTAGGTTTCTTGGCAGACAGCCCTGGAAGTCAGGTGGCTTTCAAGAGACTTAATCCCATTGCCTTGTACTCTACCACATGTGATGTGACCTGTATTAATTAGCATTGCTAGGAATAGAGTTGGGGAATTAAGGATGCAGTCAGGTGTTGTGGGACCGTAACCTTCCCCAAAGACCCAGGGGTTTGTGGCATGAATGTCTTGACAGAAGCAGGTAAAACCATCAGAAGTTCCTACAGGATCCCTGTATTTTAAACAGCCAGTGCTCTGCAGTAAATAATGGGGGTGTTGCTGTTGGAAAAGACATTTCAGAGAGGGAGTGAGTGACATTAGGTGGAATTGCAGGAATGGGCTGGCTCTTGACCAGGATCTTCAGTGGCAGACAGCAAGAGCTGGAAAAGAGAGAGCCCAAAGTCCAAATTCTCTTGAGGTCTTTTCCCAGCAGCATAAATCTCCATTCAATACAGAGGACTCTGAAAGCTGTAGCTCAGCTTCATCTATGACATCTATGATTTATAGCTCTGAATCAAGTATTCTCTGGGTATATCTTTTAAGGACTACTAAAGTGAACTCAAAGACAAGAGTTGAATTCAGAGGTGTTTTTATCAACATTTAGAAGAAAAAGAAAGACCCTCACAACCCAACTGAATCTAAAGAGAAGAATTTTGTTGGCCTCAGTGGATGAAAATTGTCCATTCTCAAGTTTATTTTACAGTTTTTCACATATGAAACAATGATTTAGGCAATGAGAGGTATTTTCAAAAGAAGTTAGTTACAGCATAGAATCATTGTTAGGCTAAGTGAGTAGAATTCAGGAAAGGGTTCTGTTGAAGCAGCTCCTTCATCAGATGTGAACTTGCAAGACCTTTTAATTAGGCTTTGTATCAGACTGGTTCTTCAGTGGCTCCCCTCCTTACAAGAGTCTTATGTAGGAGTTTTCCTGCACAACTTGCCTCAAACATGTCACAGTCCAAAACCAACTTTTCAGTTTAGTAAAGGCAAATATTTATGGTCCCAAAAAAGTATGTTGTCATTTCCCATCTACAGCTCTGTATAAATAGAGCATTTAAGTGGAAATGCAAATATTCTTTCTCTAGCACTTCTGTGAACACCTGAGAGATATATAATAGCAAAGTGCAGGATTTTTTTCTAAAGGATTTCTTGAAATCAGTTTAAACTTCTCTAAAGATTCTAGCAGGAGACAGCTGAAAAGAAATGAAGAAGAGTTGTGCCAAGAAAATTGCATTACTGTCATTGTTAATTTGCTTTAAATATCCGTGAAAAGAAGTAGTCTATTCTCTGTTAAAATTTCCCATTGGCTTACAACCAAGTGGTGAATATTACATTTTATAGACTCTGACATGAAGATTCTGTTTAAACATTTATCTTTTGAACAGCTATGTTTACAGCTAAAACCTTCCTTCAACTTAAACTTCAGCAATAATGTGATATATTCCTCTTCTGAAGTTGTCTCAGGTGAAAACACATTAGCTGGTCAGGTTTTATGAAGTTCTTCAGATTATTTGCTCAAATGGAGGTCATTTCTTTAAAGGTCAAGGTGAAAACGTCTGTAGTGGACCACATTCACCCTTGCTTGTGAATTTGGAGGAGCCATTTGGACTTTACCATGGGACACCATTCCATATTGACAGTATTGTGTATAAATTTCACTGCTGGGTTTGAATGAACAGAAGAAATTGAGATGAGAAATTATTGGTGAAAACACATGGCTGTGCTTCTGGCTCAGAGAGAATTAAGTCAATAAACTGGTTTTCTGGTTTTCTTCTCCTTAATATTTGTATTTTCCAAACTATGAAATATTTGTGAATACCAAAAAGAGTTTTGCCAAATAAGAGCAGTCCTGTCCCTTCTGTGCCATGTAAAGGAAGCATTGAAAAGTGTCTGTGTCATGTAAAGGAGCCTTTCAATTTATTGTGTCTATGATTGTGGTTTGGGGAACATGCTGAAGCAGACATAAATTTTGGTGGAGAGTCAGTTGGGCCTCATAAAGATGCCACTGGGAAGCCTGCAATTCTTGAGTACTAAACTTGTTAGTGTTATATTATCAAGGGAAGATATAAATCTGCTGCAGGTGCTGCATCTACTCTGTGTGCACACAAGTTCACTCGCCACTGGATGCTGTGGTTGCAGTGCCAGCCACAATGAAATCTGGAAAGATTAAGCAGCATAATATTTATTTTAAAAGGAGCTTTCTCAGCACCGAGTTCAGAGGAAGGGATGACCCAGTGAGTCCTGGGAGGCCGGGCAGGATGGGACGTGCAGGATGGCAGCACGGACAGGGAGGGTTTGTGCTGGGGCTGATGTGGTGGAGGATGGTTTAGGAAGACAGACCCAAGCCCTCTGCATTTCCAGGCCTCACTCTTCAAGCAGCCTTTGCCAGTGACAATTCCAGATCCTCAGGAGCAGCTGGAGGACTGTATTTAATGTCTTTACCTGGAACAATGAAATCAAAATGCCTTTTCTGATTAGGCTTCAAATACTTGTTTTTGTGTGCAAAGGCACTTTTCCCAGCTGAGAATGTTTAAGGCCAAATACCTGCAAGATTTTTAATTTATTTTTTTTTTTTTGTAAATAGTGAATCATCCTGTTGAAACTGCTGGGTGAATTGGAGCATCAGCACACACCAATGAACTGCCCTGGAAGGCAAGGCCTTGCTTTGCTCCAGGTTTTTCATCTCCCCCGCTAGCGAAACAAATTGATTGATAGCAATTAGTCTTATTAATAGCACAAATGCTAGCCTTACACTGAGCAGGTTCTGCAGGCTTTGACTGATTGAATTTGTGTCTTTCTAGGTTAATCAAATATTTCAAAGGAAGGTGATGGTGAATAGTAAATTCTTTGAGTCTATCAGTATTCCGAACAGCTGTTTCTAGCTGTGCAAACTCACTTGAGCTGATGTGCATGTATTACATGAGATATTTATTGCCCAAGTAGGGTTTTTATTTTTTGTAAATGCAGTCTTCTTGCAATTAATAAAGCTCTTAGTAGATGCTTTTGCAAGAAACAATGTCCTTCACAGAAATATCAGTCATTTCACAAAGGAAATTTAGCACTTGAAGAAGATATGGAAGAAAACCCCCAGCCTGATGCTTGTAATTGCACTAAGTAATTCTTTTTGTTTATTTTTAATTTAGGTGTTTCTGAATTTCCACCCAGTAACTATAAACAGATCTTTCTAAAGGTATAGTATGTTTTTTTCTGATCTTGAAAATGCTATTTCACAATGTCTTTAAATCGCAGAAGTACGTCAAAGTATATTTCAAAATAAACAATTTATTCAATAACTTCTGAGATAAAAAATTACATTTCCTAGATAAGAATATGTGAAAGTGTTCCCTTGCTGACATCTCAGAAGTATGACATTTTAAGGGTTATAAGGGTGCAATCTAAGTAAAGTCACTTTTGATCAGAGGTACATTTGCTGCGGCGGTGCCGGTGATTTTGTCGAGGAAAAGCTGCACCTATTTAGCTCAGGCCAGAGTTTAGAACACAGAATTCCACATGACTAATAAATTGTGATATTTTGAGGAAACACTCCTTAATTCCAAGTGGCATTTCTGCTTTTGATGGTCAGCTTTCTAAAATGAAGTAGTACCATGTAATGATGCTCTCTTTTCCATCCCAGCTGCTTTGGCCAGGGCAGAGCTGTGACCCAAAAAACACAACTGTCCTGCGTTGTGCCCACTCCAGGGCCAGATGTGGCATTGATGAGGATATTTGGATCCCATTTGTATTCCCAGTCGAGGACCAGCAGATGGGTCCCTCTTTATCTTACAGGGAAAAATTCCAGCTGCACAGGTGAGAGGAGAGCTGAGGGTTCTCTTCCCATTTATCAGGGATTGCTCTGAAATTACATTTTTTACTTTTAATAAGTGAAAGTTAAGTAAGAAAATAATTTTATTAATCTCATTCCACTTGCTTTGTTTTAACAAGCAATAAAAATTATAAATAATTAAAGAGCCAAATAAGCCATGTGCTGGTGGGTTATTAATGCAGGCCCAGGGCACACTGTAAGTCATGATCTTGAAGGCAAATTGACTTTAATCAAGGTGCCCGCATTAATTACTCAGTCATTCTAAGCACTTTTCCTTGCTATAATACTATCAAAATTTCTTTTGTTGAATTTTGCTTTACATGAGCAAACTCTTATATTTTGGGGACAAAAAAAAAAACGAACCAAACAAACCCTAGAAAGTCTGCAGTATAGATTTTCATTTAATTAAGTGTACTGAGGTTGAGGCTGTTACAATCCCCAGCCACAGCACATGGCTTTTCAGCCTCAGTGCACAGAATATCAGTTTTTTGGAGTCCCCCAGTCCATTTGGACTGTTTTCACATCCATTCCATGATGGGTGGAGCGTGGTAGAGGATTTCTGCCTGAACCTGTGTGAGCCAAGCAGAGAGGAGCCATGTTGTGTTTAAATTGGTACCTGAAGGTTTCCTATTGATCTCTTTACTGCTGCTTCTCAGTCTTGGTCCTCCCTGAAGGCTCCAGAGCAGCTGGAATGGAGCCTTAGAGGGTCAGTGGAAGTGTGGCATAAAGCACAAACCTCATTTAATCTCCGTGTAGAAAGTTTTAAGTTGCAAAGGCCTTGGCTTGTCATTGCACTGGGCCCTGAATTCCCTCCTGGCTGAGAAACCCAGGCTCTGTTAAACCAAAACACTGCCTTAGCCACAGGGAAATCTGCTCCTTCAAGCCTTGCATGAGGACACAGAATTTGATTTTTATATGTTTTAGGCTGCAATAAAGCATCACCTCTGACCAGCTGGGCCCTCACCAGCACCTGGGACTGGGCACAAGTGAGGTGGGTGTGTAACAAACACATGGCTCCTGTGGAACATTATCCTTCCTTGCTGGGGGATGTGAGGCTTCCTGTTCATTTTGACAGCTTGGATAGAGATCTTCGAAAAATGAGATTTGCAGTGTATTGATTTCATATTTTTTAACCACAGAATATTTTGTTTATAGTGAAGGCCAATGGCCACTGCTTTTCCTGAGACACCTTCATACATACATACATACACAAATATATATATATACACACACATAAATGTATGTGTGCATTTGAGTGATGTAGCACAGATATTAGTCTTCCTTGTAATCTCCCAGGTCACTGCTCTGATCCACTTGAAGAGCAAGACAGAGAACTGGACAGATTAGCATTCAGTGTGGCAGCCTGATACAGCCTTAATCTATTTGAAAAGAGAAGAAAATAAATGTACAAAATGACTTCAAACTCATTAAAACTCAACTCCCAGTGCAGCAACCAGGTTAGAAACAGTGGCTCCAGCTTTTAAAGGAGAAGCTGGGACGTTTTCCACATTTCCTCTGGTCACTAAACTGTGCTGTCATTGTGGCTGGAAGGCACCAGTGGTGTCACTGCTATTTCTCTTCTCCATGCAGTGCTGGCAAGGCATGGTTTATATCCAAAAAGATGCTGCTGCTTTGCCTCTTTTTTTTTTTTTTTCTTGTAAAACTGTCCCACTGCTCACAAATCTCACAGGTAGATTTGTTTGGGTTTTTTAAGTCTGTTTAATTACATTTGAGAAACTCCAGGGAAGCGAAAGGGAATGACTTTCAGGAAAGCATGTTCAGGTGGGCTCAGGATTCATAACTGAGGTCTCAGTATCCACAGAGAAACATCTGGCCACTTCATTAAGGTGCTTAATCAAGAATTTAGCCTTTTGGACACCTAGCCCTAAATTCACATGACATGCTAGCCTTCATAATTTTGTTTTAACTCACAGGGAAATTTTGTGAGACTTTCCTCTTCCTCCTTTCTCTCTCATAGCTGCCCTCAGCATGCAGAGGCAGTGGAGCTGTCCAAGTTTCATTGTACGTAAGACCAAGTGGGAAGATGTTGGCACTAAGGGAATGTTACCTGTCTGAAACAGGTACCTATCACTGCTGTCAGGAGCTTGGAATAAGCAGGGCCTGGAGTCCAGCTGAAGAGTCTCTTACAGAAAGGTTAAAAGGCAAAGCATTTAGAATTGTGGCTAAAACAAAAAGGTTCCTTCTGTCCTGTGAAGTCACCCACGGAGCTGTGGTGCAGTACAGAGGAGAACCTCTCCTTCCACCATGCAAGCACTAGGATTGCTTCATTTTAGCTGGCACCAGAAAGAATTTGGGAAGAGCAGAAACCGTGGAGTACTCTTTAAGTTAAAAGGGGAGTCTGGTTCAAAATTAGTAGGAGTCAGGATCTTACCAGCTGCATCTGAGGGCAGATCAAAGATAGTGCAGAGGGGAAAAATGATTTATCTGTCATGAAGACAGACTGAAACTCAGTGAAGCAGCTCAGAGAGAACTAGAGCAGTGGATAATTATCCTGGAGCAAAGATATAAATGTAGGAATAATGAGAAAAGTTTCCATGGACTGTGATACCGATAAAGAATTAAAGTATTTAGGCAATATGTGATGACAGGCAGTGCATATCCAGAGAAATAGAGCATGCCTCAAGTAATGCTGTAAAGTGTCTTGACAGCAGGTTCACATTTAGATTCCTCCAAGTCTTACACCTTTATCTATCAATCTTGAGTGACTTTAATCACCCAAAAAAAGCACTGCCCAGAGTATCCTGCAAAAGAGCTTGAGACAAGTGATTAGAACAGAGAATCTGCCACTCCTCCTCCTGTGTTCTGCTTCTGTTGTCATCTTAAAATATACTTTACACATAAAAAATTGATGTCCTGGGGTGCACCTGTTAGACTGTTCCAACCAGGCAGGAGAAAAGGCCAGCACAAGTTTGTTTCAGACTCTGCATAAGAGCAGAATATATATCATGGTTTCCATAGGGCAAGAACGTATTTGAATGTTAGAGCTGCACCACAGTTTCCTAGTGCAGAATCAAGGAGGAGAAAAAGAGATATTATTTTTGGAGTATCAGGTTAAGTAAAATCAGATTTCTTTATGAGAAAGTGTTTTGAAGACACATTTATCCAAGAGAAAGAACATGGAAGACCATCTAGAAAAAAAAGCAGAAATGTGTTCAGAACCTAAGTTTCTTCTGCAGAAAGGAGTTAACTCAGCCTGTGCCTGATCCATGGCCCTGGCTGCTCCACCAGCAGCACTGGCACACACAGACCAACCAGAGGGTGTCCAGCTCTCATTACAATTCCTTAGCAATAGGAACCTGCTTGGGCTTTCTTTGAAGGCCTATAAACCAAAACTTTGTTCCCCCCATATCCTGCAATCTTAGCCTGTGCTGCTGCTTCCAGACAACCTCACAGGTAGCCACAATGCAAACTGAAAGGCCCCCTCTCAGTGCTGTGCTGGTTTCATTGCTAAATGAAGACAAGCACCTGACAAAACTGTTCGCACCATGACTCGTACCAGATGCAGAGATGCCTATTCATTCAGAACAGGCAAGATTTGTAATTAGCTGTGGGTTTGACTGTGTGGGCTGTTCAAGTGTCTGTCTGAGAATGGCTTTGCATAAAAATCAAACTCTGCTCTTAACTGCTGAAAATCTTTGATGCATCCCAGTGAATTTACCCAGGCTTCTGATGGATATTTTGTCAGCTGGGCATGAGTGTTGTTTGACTCCTATTCTTTGGCTGATTTGGGGTAAATGTTGGTCCACATGGGCAAAGAGGGTTCCTTGATTTGGGGTAAATATTGGTCCATGTGGGCAAAGAGGGTTCCTTGGTATGCACAGCCAGTGGGTCTGGACACGTGTAAAAATCATTTTTGCACATGGATGGTTGCAAATCATACACCAAACCACAGTCAGGACCCTGCACTTTGAACCTGACACTGGTGTTAAGCAGAGTGATGCTTAAACCAGGATTTAGGTAGCTATTAAGCAAAGCAAAACAGGTGGGGTTTAGCTGAATATTAATTTGCAGTCTTTGCATGCAAAGTGCAGTATTCTGGGAAAATCTTGCATGATTTCCTGAGTTTGATCTTTTCCATGCAACAACATTCAAAAGACAACAATGAATCACGTTTTTGTAACTTTGACTTTAGCAGGGAAAAATGTTAGATCTCCTTTAAGAGAAAAAAAACACCCATAACACATGGCTCCCTTAAGAGTTCCCTCCACTTTACTGGAGTTGTCACACCTGGTGAACACTTAATAGACAAACTGGTAAGTGAATTGGATAGACAGACATCCTCTTACTGACACCCAACAAGGCTTTAAAAACCCTCCCTTACTTTAGACAGTAATAAAAACATCAATGGAGATACACAGGCACTGCAAAATGTATCTGAAATGGGGTAGATGGGACTACCTCACTTTTCTGAGTTTCTAAGGAATCTTCATTCTCATATTTTACAGCTGTTTTGACAGCCAGTGCATAAACATACAAAATAAATACAGCTATGAGCTGAAGAGTTTCTCAAGACATTGTCATTTTCATTTAAGCTTGCTGATGATATACAAAATAATCACAGAAATACATTTAGTGCAAGTAATGCTTGTTGCTGTGGTATATTAGAAGATTAAAAGCATAAATTCCCTCATGTGGGGAAAAGACTAATATGCAAATACTTCAGACAAGTGGGAAAAGCTGTCACTCTGCCAGTGAAAATGCTTCACCAGAAAGGTGTTGTCTTCAGATGCCTGATTGCACATACAGAGGGAACTCCAGGGGCTGTGTTATCTCTAGAACTCAGTCCTAGATGGTTTGTGCTCATTGCCACCTTCCAAATGTTACTGCAAGGCTTAATTTTATTAATTACTTTTTGTTTTATTAAGAATGCTCAGAAATTCTTACTTGTATTGCTAACCTGCTACTAATAAACCAGTCCAGACTACTACAGAAGATTCTGATACTTCCAATTAATATCTCAGGTATAAACAATTACTCCCTAAAAATGTATGAATTTATTTAATGCTGAAAGGGTTTTCTATGAAGTTGGGGCTTTGAGGAGCACAGTCATGGCAGCAAAGGGCAGAGCAGAAAACATCTAGGTTGTATATACGTATTTTTCATCTTTTTGATTGTAAGGAAGCAAAGTGTTTGAGAAGGCTTCCATAACACAGTAAGAAAAGGTGCATGGGATCCAAAGATCCTACATTTGTTCTGACCAGACAGAGTTGTTTTAAATGTTGGCACATAAGAGCCTGAATTAGTGTATAACAGCCAGGAGATCTGGGGGTATTGTTTTATCTCCAAAACATTATTAACATTACTGTATTGTAAGAAGTCCAGCTATGTTTTCCCACTTACAACGAATGTCTGCTACAAAAAAGGCCAAGTATATTCATATTATGCTCTAAATAGTTGAGGAATTCCATAGAAATTGTACTAAATAATTTGTTAATGCCCTGCCAGCTTTTTCGATAACATTTACCCCAACAATGCAAAGACAACAGGGATTAAGTCTCCATATGAGCAAATGCACCTGTGTGGGAGAGGGGAAAAATCTAGAGCTGCTTGGATGCCACTAAGAACATAAATCAGGCTTTCATGAATAATTTAAAATGATAAATCACCCTGACTTTCAGCTGGCTGTGGGCACACAGAGACATTCCTCTGCATTACAGGAGGTGCAGACTGTTACTTGTTCTGTGGCAGATTTTCCTCTGTGTGTCCTTTCCTGTGGTTTGTCTTATTCCTCCTTGAGGGAAGCTGCTCTTCCCCATTTCCATCTGCTGATGGGGATAGGAATAGTCTGAAGCAGGATTACAGAGCAGGTCAAAGCTTCCTGTGATCTCTTGTGCACCTGGGACAACTCTTAAAAAGGAGTGCAAGCTCAGGAAGGAATTGCTTTTAAAAGTCATCTCCACCCTGAACGGAAAAGATTTTAATTTCCATCTTTTTAATGCTTATTCCTGTGCTATTTATAAGAACTTGTTTTGCAATCACAGTATTTTATTAGCCATAATTACTCCGAAATGAGCATCATTGCCCTTTACGTGGGCTGTATAATACACACAACAGAACATACTGAGCTACTTGTGCAGTGAGGCTGCACCAGGGGTGAAGCTGATGTGGTGTATGGAAACTGGAGATCACAAAACTGGGATTTTGTTCCCCTTGGTCTCATTCCCAGCACGATGGCTTGGATTTTCAGTATATCCACTAATATTACCTACCAGACACAACATGATGAGTAAGAGATCCAGTGGTGTTTTTTAAATTGCCATATAGTATTCATTAATAATTTAAAGAAAAAATTGTGATCTTCCTGTTTAGTTTTGGTAGAGGGTCATGTAGTTGTGGCTTACTTTTATTTTTCATAATATTTCATGTTCTATACTCTTATAAAGCACTTAAGCTTAGTGCTTATGATGAAAATACCTGTATATGAGACATATATTCTTTTATCATAGAGGTCTTTAGGTGAGAAAAGACCTTTAAGATCAAGTCAAACTATTTACCCAGCACTGCTAGATCCACCACTAAGCCATGCCCTTGAACCCCACATCTACACATCTTTTAAATAACTCCAGGGTTGGTGACTCCACAAAGCTTTTTAAAGCCAAAGAACATTTCTTGCCCATAAAATGAATAAGGAATATTACTTAAATTTCACATATGGCTTTGGAAGTCTTAGCAGTACATTGAGAGGAGAGCAAGGTGTTTGTTTATCCACAGCATCAGCCCTGCCACACAACCTGCTCTGGCCTCAGGGCCACCTCCTGCCTGTGCTCCTTCCAGTCTTGACCTTCCTAATATCTGCTCCTTGGAGCCAAGAAGGAGAAAGTGATTGTTGCAGCAGCATTTCACCTATAACTCCATGTTTGCATTTTTACAGCAGAGAATTGTCATTGATTTGCACTTATTAAATGAAAAGGGTTGAAGCCCAGTAAAGGTTTGGGAAAAAAAATAAATTAAATAGTTGTACAAGAATGAAGGTCAAGTGAGGAAGGATGGACAACTAGATTTGATATTATTATTATTGTTATTGTTATTGTTATTATTATTATTATTATTATTATTAAATACATAGGACAGTCTTGGAAGTGTTCTGTGGGCATTGATCAGGGTGGCATCTGAACTGGGCAGTAACAAAGGCATGAGAGGAAAAAAGGTGTTTGATGGAAGGTAACCCAGTGCTCTTGGTTATCCCACATCTGGCAGGTTCAGAACATCCCCATTCCCTGGTGCTCCTGGCTATGGCCAGGGAGAGCACAGAGCACCAGCCAGCCCTTTTGTCTGATTTGCTCTAGCAGTTTCTAGAGCTGCAGGTGAGAATTTTGCACTTATTTTGCACATATTGAGCAGCCAGTTGATGTACATATAAAATCCTCTTCCGAAATGTGATTTTTAGATCTTAAGCATCTTGCTGTAATTACTGTACAAGCTTCTGACAGAATGATTTTTTAAAAAAAGAACTACTGAATGCATTTGGGGGCACTAATATAATAGTATGAGGTTGATATTAAATGCACAAACATATTAGTAAACTGAAAGCTTTAATTCTTCAGTTGGATACCACAATCTGTTATACTAAATTAAATTTCCAAAGGAGTATTTTTTTCAGATATTACATACTTCATAGCTGACAGGGACATTATCTAATTAGCTATTTATATGCAAGGCATACCAGGGGATAATTAGAAACATGGATTATGCAAAGGCAATCAGACTGGCAGAGGGCAAAGGAAGATAACATATTAAATCAAATTTGTATATATGCTTATGTAGTTTATCATGTGTCATTTGGGTTGTATTACCTTAATGCTTCATTTAATATGTTGTTACACATATTACTGTAATCCACTAATTTGTAAATTAAACATGTGCTTTCCTAAAACCAGTATCTATTGGCCCAATGAATCAGTTTAGGCTGCAGAAAAAGGCTTAATTAAGGCACATGTATCCTGCCCCTCGGGAGATGCCCTGGACATCTCCATTTGCATTTGTCCCTGGTCACACAGGGGCTTTGTGGGTTCCTGCACATCTTGTCTCCTACTCAATATCTGCATTGCCAAAGTGATGGCAAAATTAGGGGGGTGGGTGTCTCTGGGCCAGGCAAAGAGAAGGGGAATGGGAAAATGTTATTTTCTTGAGTCAGGAAGAGGAGAAAAACAACATCTGAGTTCAAGCAGGTGAGGAAAGATGGGTGTTTGCTGTATAAAGGTGTTCACAGATACCTCCTATGACTAATGGGAGAGGGAGGTCCTAAATCAGCTGAATCCCTCTGAAGGTTTGGGATTTGATCAGTTTTTTACCCTGGGCTGTAACAGAAAGTTTAAAGACCTTGTTCAGCCAGGTGGTGACCAAATGAAGGACAAGTGGAAAGTCTTTCACACCTGCAAAGAGGTAAGTTTTCCCCACTTCGTGGCCACCTCAGTCAAACAAATGTTTTAAACAAAGGGTTGTTCAGGATGTGTTAGGCCTACAACAAATACACATATACTGATGCAAACCAAGAGAAGTTTTTCTAAACTTCTGAAAATTTGACAAATTTAACTGTGTCAGTTGGCAAGTCAACAGCAGAACCAGGAACAGCTGCTGAAATCTAAATGATGCTCCTACTGCTGGGTTAAAAGACTGTGTCTAATCTGCTTTTACTACCTTTATTAAACATTCAGAAGTTGTCTCTCCAGTTATTCTTTTAAGGTTTAATTGTAGGAAAATCATGTAACAAAAGCAAAGGACAGCAAGAGATATAAGCAATTGTGTCTACAGCACACATGAGACTAGTGATTTTTTATCTGGGAGGAAAGAAGAATCTGTATTGTTCTTTGTTTTGAATGACACTTAAGGTAAACAATGAAAGAAAATGCATTTTAGGTTGATTCAGTCCATTTCTTCAGAGGAATTCCTGCTGCTTCCTTTCATTTTCTTCTGATAATTTGGGGCTAAGCACTTAGGGATTATTAGCACTGGGTCTTGGGTAGCTACCAGCAGATTTTTTTTCTCAGAAAGAGCTGATGAGATAATGGAGGCTGACATGATAGATATGGCTGACATTGAAATTGCATTTGAAAAACTCCTCAAATAAAATGTCTTCCTCCTTACATCTGAATGGTTCTAATCTATAGTGACTTCTGACTCTATGTAGATACATGTGAATTTGGGTGAGGCACAGCAGAGATTCCCCTTTACAACCTGAAATTCCTCTGATAGTTCCTATCCTCCAGCAGATTTCTCATGGGAATTGGTAACGTGCTGCTCCTGACACAGTGAGTTTCCAAATCATCACAAACTCTCCTTTTATTCACACTCTAGTCCTAACTTAAATAATATTACTGGCATATGACCCTTGGCATAGCTGAATACAGACTTTACCTCCTGGACTTCTGTATGCTTTTAATATTTATTCATTGGTCTGTCCTAGAAGAATATTTGTCATCTTAAATGGATTTCTGGATGGCAATCAATGGATCATTAGTTTTAATGATAATATATCAATGTCATGCTGGTACAATTTATATCTAATGAAATTAATGTCAGTGATATACAGTACTGCCATCACTAAATTCTTCATGATAACTATAAATACCAAAATCTGTTTTCTTTAAGTTATTTACAGATTGATTTATCCAGTACAGTCCAATCAAACAGGCACCATTTTAAAAGTGATTTCATGTTAATGTTGGATGAGGTGCAGCTGTTCTGGCTCATCCAGCTCTGAGATAAGAACACCTGACATGGCAAGGAATATATAGATGATGTGTTGTGGATAAAGGATTGGACTGGGAATCAGGAAATTGAGTTTTGTCTCTGATGCTGATATTGCATTGTGGATTATCTTTTTCAAAATCAATTGCATCTCAGCATCTTTATTTGTCAAGTTTTCTTCGTGAAATGGCTTGGTATAAGCAAGAAAGCTGCTTTATAATATATATTTGTTATTGTTAATAATAGTGTGTTTCCTGTCGAGCTTGTTTGACTGGATCAGGCCTAGGGACATCAGTAACTTCCAAGGTAAAGCCACAGACATGGAGCTGCCTGAATGTCTGTAACAATTGCCCTCAGCTCACACATCCTGAAATTAAACTATCCCAGCCAATTTCCCTTCTGCACATGACAGCACGAGCAAGTGTCCACACAAATTGGTTAAGTTGGTAGCCACTGACAGATAAAGCAAAACTGATTAAGGGTACAATAAGTCATTTATATTACTGCCTCACAGATGGGCCACATTTATTTGATTGCTTAATAATAATAATAATAATAACAACAACAATAAAAATAGTAATAATAATATCAAGATTCTATAAGATTAATATAATATAATAATAATAACTATTAATCTTAATAATGTAAGATTAATAGTTTGCATGAAAAGAAAGTAACCAGTATTTTACTGTTTTAAGAAAGCATTTCTGAATACATTCAGTGCCTACCTGCAGCACCACTTGCACTGACACCAGAGTCTAACCCTTGTGCAATAACAAAATCTAAAGTTTTCTTTTTTCAGGTAAAGAAAATGGTCATTTTAAAACCTGATTTACTACAGAATCACATGGCATCTAGTCTAAACACAGCTTCTTTGTAATTGATGATTTACTTGCTTTTGAATTTTCTTGCTCATAGTTTTTTTCTCCTGAAGGCTAAATAATTTTAATATGCTCTGCAAGAGTAGTTTTATGTCCTCCATTAATGAAATCTGCAAATGGATAGCTCAGAATATCCAAAACACTTTGGCATCTACAAATATGGAACAAGGTATAATTGTAGTCGTATTTATTTCCTGAGTCTTCCTGGGAGAGGTTTGCAGGTTTCCTTTGCTGAGGAATGCTCTCAATAAATATTTTTTTGTTGTTGTTTTCTTTGCATTACATGAAGTTATTGGAAACATCTCCAGCTTTGTCTTTTGAAGTTTCACAAAAGATTCAGGCATAGTGACTGTGAAAAAAGTTGATGTACAAAGAGTCTGTGACTCCACTTGCTCCTTGTCCCACTGTATGAGAAACCCCATCCCTGCTCCTGGTCTGGGACTGGTTCCAAGTCTGCTGGTGCTGGAAATGTGTCTTGTTCTGAACTTCTTGTTGGTTGGGACCAGCATTTGTCTGGCAATGCTGTTACTACAGACCAAATCAGGAAAAACAGGTAAGAACCACGACACTCATTTCTGTTATATGCTTTATTCCTGTACTTCTATTTACAAAATATCCTCTCTATTCCATCACATTCATCATGTGTAGATGTACTCTGCTATGGTCAATAATCTAGTACTTCAGACACCTGATTATGGAGAGGAAGGAGAGTTGGCATTTTTTGTTGGCAAACGGAATTTCCTGCTGTTTTCTTCCTCTTCTGCTTAGGTGAAATATTACGGCTTCATAGATGGTAAATTAAATTTCAAATATAATTTGGCATCTAAACCATGAAGTCTATTTCTGTCCTAAGAACAAACCTTCATGTACTGGCTGTATGGAGAGCTATACAGGATGATAAATCACATTTTAGTGTGTCACTGCTAATGGTTCAGTGTAACTTCTTCATGAAAATTTAAGATTTTTATAAGTGCTTTAAAAAGAAACAGCTTTTTACACAGATAGTCGAGTTAAGCCCAAGAGCATCTTCAATTAGCTCCTAGTCTTTTTGTCTTTCTTTATATATCTTTTCATGCAGTCATGTAAACATGCATCTAGTTTAGATGACTGAAGTGTGAAGTGCTTGGTTGCTAAGGTTTTTGATCACAACATTACCATGAGGAAAACCCACAATTCCTTCTTAAAAACAGAGCACAAACAAGGTACAACAGGAGAGTGATAACTTGTGTAAGACAATCCCAGATTTCTCTCTGAATCTGACTGTACAGGAAGAATAAAGCCTAAACAGAGTGGATTTGTGACATCACAAAGCAGATTTCAACTTTTTGCTGACGTGGCTTCCATAGAGCTGTTAATGATGCAGCTTCAGGCATTGCCTCACATCCTTGTGCACACATGCAAAGGAACACCTTAAAATGCCCAAAAAATGGCTATTAAGTTGTTGAGGGAAAAAAAACCACAACACCTAAACCAAAAACCTTGGTGTAATAACAACACTTATAAAACATAAAGAATATTCACAATGAAAGAGATGTCCTTCTTGAGGAAGATAATATTGACACAGTTGGACTTCATGGTCTTAGAGTTCTTTTTTGGTCAAAGTGATTCTATGATTCTTTGCCACAATGGCTGAAAATCAAGCACACAGTCATCTGGTGATTAATTCACCCACAACTACATTTGCTGTAACAGCAAAAGAAGTGCTGGAAATTATGTCTGTCCATGCAGAAAAATGTCAGTGGGGGTCTGAATCAACAGGGACATTTGGAATTGCCATAAACTGCACAGCCAACCAAAGCCATTGTGTCGGGGTGGATCACAGCAGACTTGAGCCACAGAGGACTCAGTAATGTGCAGAAATCCTGAGCTATCCAATCGGTGGCAGAAATGATTTTTCTTTAGCCAGTGTTTATTTTGTCATTGTTTTCTCAGCCTCCTTAAGTACATGTCAGCATTGACCATTAGAGAGATAAAAGAGCCTGTAGTAGATCAGTATCGGGCTGGAATGCTGTCTTCCGTCTTTCAAGAGAGAGAGATTAAACCTCTCTGCTTGCTCATTCATGTGGTAAAGATGATGAAGAAGGAAAGCAGAAAGTTCTATATAAAATTGATAGTATTTCCAGAACAGAAAAACATGGGAGTTAATGCATTGGATCAGTGCAGTGTCTATTTAGCCCATATCTGTCACAGAAAGGGTTTATACCGTAGGCTTCACAGGCAAACACAAATAAAAGGCAATTACAGTCTAAGGAGCTCTAAGGGAAAAGTTTTTCCCATCTTCCAAGACAGGAAAAGATCTCTAAACTTTCCCTGAAGCACAGAAGTTTATATGCCCTCTAGAGCACTTAAGAGCTGAGGTTTTTGGTTTGAATTTATAATCACAACACTAGATATTACTGATGTTCTTGCAAATGTCTTATCTCTGTAACTCCTCATTCACTTTTGGATTCACAGGCGCACTGAGTCAAGAAATTCTTCGGTCTGGGACTTCAGTTTTTTCTTCTTCTCTTCTGGAAGGGTTCAGAACACCAGAACTCACTGGGAGAGCTCTCCACTGAGGCCCAGAGGGGGTCCAGGCCGGATCACCAGCACCAGGACACCCACACCATGGGCTGGAGGGGGCCACACTTCAGCTCCAGAGAACAGCCACACCTGCAGAAGGACTTTGAATTTTACCAGGTTCTCTCCACAGCGAGAGGTTTTATTATTTAGCATTATTATTCTTTTCTCATGTGTTTGTTGAATAAATAGTTTTGTTCCTCTTTCACTTTCCTCCGAGGAAGATTTCCTCACCGAACCTGGTGGGGGAGGGGTGGCTGTAGCCTGCCTTCTATCAGAGTACCTTCAAATTTGGACGTTCCTCCGAATTTGTCTCAAAACTGGGACATTGTAAAACAGAAGAAGCTTTTGGAGTGCCATACAGGCATGAAAGAAAAATCCAGTCCGTGATTTGAAGACTGCTGCGGGTGTTTAACCATCTGTATCTCTCCAAGAAGTGAAGGTTGCTAAGTGACCAGTACTACTTATCCAATACTGAATCAACAAAACTGTTTATTCCTCCCTCTTTCTGTTGCTGAGGCCAGTTGGGTCCCAAATATGCTCTTGTCTGCAAGTCATGATGCACATGAGTGCAGCCAAAACTCTGCTTGGCACACCACTCCAGCCAATAGTTCCCCCACAGATTTTCTTGGAGGTTGCTGTGAAATTCATGGCAAGCATATCTGGCTCTCATTATGCTAAACAGCCCTTCCACAAACACCTGAAGACAGCAAATAGCTCAGTGTGGGATGTCAGTGAGGGGGCTGTGTTCTGTGTTTCCCTAATAGATGCTCTGGGAAGTGGTGTGATGATGTGCTGTTACCAAGCAGCAAAGGCTGCTTCCTAAAGGAAAATTGATAGAGAAAGGTCTGACCTATTCACCATCAATTCCACCCATATTATAAATGCTAAGGAATAGAGGTGCAGTAAGAGCTCTATATCTGTATTCCCGGTGTCACAATGTGCATTACAGGAGTGCTTTGCATTGGCAGTCGAGAGCAGTACATAAATGAAGAAGAAATGAGCATCTGACTCTGCTCCAAGCTGTGCCATGGACAAATGACCTTATGCTCTGCATAGGGAGTATGAATATAACAACACCTTCCCTGCTAAAGCGACTTGAGAAGCTGTGTAAAAGAGTAGAGCGTTAATGCCCCTACCTGGTAAGATGCAAACATGGGTTTGTTTTATAAAACAGTAACAATAATGTGCCTATATTTTGATGAGGTGATAAGATGTACCTCTCCCATCAAGTGACATGGAGTTCAAGATTTCTTCTCTTTCTGCATAGTTTTGAGTGAGGATTTCTTTTTGTCCTTTTGCAGCTCATTGGGGGATTGTTTTTAAAGTGCAGGTGCAGGTATTTACAGCACAAACCAGGTCCTCAGTCATTCAGAGAGGGTACAGCTGTGCTGTATGGGAAAGACCTTGTGTAGCAGCTGGTTTTGGGAAAGAATTAGGGCTGGGATGAGCTGGCCGTTCTGGAGAAGATGGAGTTGAAGGCAGCCCCAAGAACAAGTTACATCCTCATGTAAGGAATGCTGATTTCCATTCTTTTAGTTGGAATCACATGATATACATTCTTAGCCTGAGTGCAACCTATCATGGAGCTATTTGGTGATTGCACTTGTCAGTTATTTCTAACCTGTCATTTATTAACCTATCAGGTCCATTTCCAGCCTGGTTTGGTGAGGCACATGTGGGGTTATGCTCAAAGGCTTTAAATTAACAGCTTCTCATAATAAACTCCTGAATCTTCTTGAAGCTGTAGCCTCTGTTCTTGATTTTGGCCAATTGCTTCCATGCATGTTCTTTTCCTTTAATATTTTTTTTCAGTGTCTGGCTCCTAGTGTTTTTATTATTTAGCAGACTACTTAGCATTCACATGAAGTGCCTATAAATAATCTGGCTTATGTGGGAGTATCTTCTAATAAAATATACTGGACAAGGAGGACTTTGACAAGTGTGCAAAACAAGAGTGCTAGATTTACAATTTCTAATTATGAAAAATAGTAGAAGGTAAGTTAGAGGAGCAACTATATCTCAGATCCCAAATGGTGACTTGAGCTTTGTGTAGAGATTTTCTAAGGATTTCAAAGACTGAACCCCCTACAGTGGCTGTCTGCAACCTCCACCCCAGCAGTGGGGAGTTCACCCCCCCTCCAGCATTAAAATAACATTTGCCCCTCAGACTCCTACCCTACAGAAAGTACCTGAGTAGGCAGTATGTGGTTGGGAGTACAGCGTGCTGAAGCAAGAGAGCAAATCACGAGACAGCCTCTTCACCCTTCAGTTAATGAGCAAATAGGCCAACATCTCCTCCAAATGCATATTCATTATAAATCTAATTAGTGATATGTATAAAATTGATTTGCATACCTAAAGGAAGAAAAGCTCCCTCTGAGAAATGCTAGAGTTACTGGCTTTGGAAAAATAAAATATGATTCTCTAAAGCAAATCTCATATTTTCTGCTGCAACTAGCTGGGGTGTTTTAAATTGTTTATCCTAAGCCTTTAAACATCTTTTAAGGTATCAAGTGCCTGACTCTGTAGTTGGCATCAAAATACAGCTCACTTCAAATCAAAAGAGTTTTAAGATTCTGTTTAGATCCACCAAGTTGTTCTGACGATGCAAATCTTTAGGATGATGTTATGTCAAGATAAACTGACAAAAACCAAACCAATACATTTATTTTTATATTCCTCTATTTTATAAAGCATGCAAGGACAGAAAATCTGTCATTTTGTATGTCTCTGAAGTATCAAACACCTTTCCATGATTCATAAATAATCAATAGTAGGAGTACTTGTTAAAGTTGCATTGCAGCAGAAATCCTTGGCATTCACATAATGTCTTGCATGATCAAGTGCTTTAGAGATTTTAATTAGAGTTGATTTGAATCAGTAAAACAGTATTGAGAGAGATCTGTTTAACAGCCCACAGTGAGTAATAATAATATTAAAATTGTACATACCAGTATTTCATTTGTAGGAATTGCATTTGTAGGAATTATATCCATGATCCATGGCTATTAATAGTCTTTACTGGACTGAACAGTGCTCTGAGTTCCAGTTCTATGTCATTAAAACCTGTCACAGAAAATAAGTGTTGTTAGAACTATAGCTGTTTGTTTTATGCTCAAAGAGCTATGGAATGTTTAACATGTATTGGAACAAGTAATTTGTAATCCAACAGGCATTCAGTGTTTCAAAGCAAATGTGTCACAGAAATATGTCTAATCTAATTACAAGGAACTCAGAATTCAGCAGGAGAACTGCAGATTCGAGCAGTAGCTCTGGAAAGAGGTGCAGTAAATTCCTTGAGATTTATTTTTTCCTTCTAAACTGTTGGGTGTAGCTGAAGTCTGTGTGTTTGACAGCCTTGGAAAGTCGGGTCCTGCTCTCTGGCAAGCACTCTGGGGAGCTATTGTCATACAAATATGCTCTTTAGAGGTATGACTTGATTCAAATTATTTCAGTATTAAATTCTTTCCTGAATTTAGGGCTCCTTTTAAACCTTTATTCAAACCTCGCAACTGAAATGCTGCACAGCAAGTGTGCCTCAAAATTCCCAGTGGCCAAGTTCTTCCAAAGCATAATGGACTTTCAGTAAGGTGGTGTGCTTTCAGAGGGAAAGTGATCATTTAGCTCATAGTAAGGTAGACAAAAAGTGTTTAATTTAGAAATTAGCATGTCTGTGTGTATTTATGTCCATGTGTGGATATAATAATCCTTCAAATATCGATGAAAACAGTCTATTAAATGTTCATGTTCTACCCTGCAAAATACTAACCCTTGTTCTAACACAATTTCATATACAACCATTGCTTTCCCCACATATCTGTCATATTTAGGATGTACTTTCTAGTTTGAATGGAGTACTTGGGATCTGAAAATTCAGGCAAATAATTTCTATTGTTTCTCACCAGTATGTGTGTGCATTGTTGCAAGAAATGTGGGCAGTTTGCTGGCAGGGAAGATCATTTTCTAGCTTTGCTAGAAAAATTGTTGCTAGGTTATTTGACTGTTTATTCAGGGATATTGCTGGAAGTTAATTTTATCAGATCATATCTGTGAGAAACACTGAAGAAGACTGAGTATTTCTCTTCAAAAAACCCAAACAAAAAGCACAAGCACCAAGCTCACCTGCAGCACATCCATATTTATTTGTCATAGTGATGCTAAAGCCAGGAAGCAGCCAGTGCCTGAGCCATCCATCAGCTGGACACATCATGTATTTATCATTATTAGGAAAATGGGGATTGATGGCTATTGAGTACAGGTCTGAGTTACCAAGTCTTCTACTGCTCATATCTTTGTGGAAGGGGAGCACCCCTTTCTCAAGGTTGTTCCACGGGTGGCCATGACCATGGCCTGACTTTTGAAATGGCAGGGAAAGTAATAAGATAATGCTGCCACTATTTGCATGTTTAGGAGGCATAACCTGTCCTGTACAAAGGGAGGGAGAAAGCAGATTAGCTGAAATTAGTTTGCTGTTATTCTGAGTGCCTTATCATGTCTAGTCCTCCATGAATAGTGTTTATTTTTATATAACAAGATTACTGGGGAAAAAATACACCTTAAACATGACTTTTGTCCTTCTGCAAGCAGAGGCAGTGTCCAGAGCAGAGTCTGTGCAGCAACACCATTTGCCAAAAACACTTGTGAAGCAGAGTTCTGTATCATGTGCTATCTGCTCTCTTCTCTTAGTTTTTCTTAATTCATCGAGGGAAAGTACAAGCATTCCTAAAACCATAATTACTTTACTATTCACAACTACCTAAAATACATATTGTGGTGAGAATAAAGCTTAGCGGCTGGGGACTCTCTAAGACCATAGGAACAGTAAACAAGCTCATCCAATATATTGTCAACAGGAGACATATATTTATGGTGAAATGGCTTTCAGGGTAGAAACTATTGGATCTTCTTTTTTTGTCTGTTCTCTGGCAGAGGAATGATTTAAAGTGAACCTCAACTCACATTTCAAATAATAGATGACAGGAGCTCATCCATTTCAATATAATTCATTGTACTGCATATGTATGGGGGAGATTTCAAAAGAAAACCAGGGAGTGTTATTTCCAAGTGAGCCACTAGATTTTCAGATATAGTATTTCCTCCTCACTTTCCTTCTATTAAGGTTATTGGTTTCCCTGAAGAGAAAACTGCATTTTTGTGTTGGATATTTCTCTTTGTACCCCCTTTGTCTGGTGCCAGCTCAAGAGTGAGGGGTGCAGGGAATAGTTTGATATTCTGAATGGGGTTTTTTGTATTCTGAATGGGGGTTTTTTGTATTCTGAATGTTTGACAGCCTAATTTTTTTTGTTGTTGTTTCTTTTGTTGCTCTTCTCAAGCATTAGTTTCCTACTTTATTCACCTAGTGTACAATTCACTTTTCTGAAGGATTATCAGAACACTGATTTTTGTCCTTCCACGTGTCTGAAACACAGAACTTCAATTCTCTTCAATATCATAAACCTGAAAAATTCAACTAATATGATTTATCTATTATAGATTTCAGGGCTGGGGGTGTGTGTGGTGGGGTGGGGACTGTCCTGATTGATCTATTTTATTTGAATCCTGGATAAAGATGTTCCCTATTGAAAATATTCCTTCGTTTGAGAATCCCAGGTCAGAGACTGAGCATAGCTGAATGTTCCCAAGAAAGCCAAGCTGAGGGTGCTGGGTGCTTTCACAGCCTGATACCCTGCTTGGGACTAGAGGCTGGAGGCAGAAATTTTCAGTGGAGACACAAGTCCAGACTGAAATCCCAGACTTGGCAGAGGATGGGTGCCTCACTTGAAGTGAATGAGGGGCTGTTCAGGGAGGTTTGTCCTAATTTTTAATGGATGAGGAACCCATCCATTCCTTCAGAGATGCTTTGGAACAATTTGGACATGGGCTGTCAGGTCCTTACAGAGATGGGATATACCCTCCACAAAAGCCTTACATGTTGTTAATTTTTTGAATTATATTCAGAATGACCTAACCCCTGTCCAACAACATTTTGGTGAACCACGAGCTCACTTAAAAAAAAAAAAAGATAACCTAAGAATGAGGATACCAGCCTTGCTTACTGTAGCTTCATACTCAGCTCATAGAGAAGCTGAGGGAACAAAATGCATCGAGCTTGTATGGTTCAAACCGTGAGTCAAACGTGTTCTAATGTTAGGAGTATTTTATTTTGTGGTTCTTATTTGTATAAAACAAAAAGGGGGAATTATGGGGTAAGATAAGATAGAATAAGGTTGGAGCACATGGCAGCACAGAGGAGCACGTGGCAGCACACAGAGCACATGGCAGCCCAGAGGAGCACATGGCAGCACAGAGGAACACATGGCAGCACAGAGGAGCACATGGCAGCACAGAGAGCACATGGCAGCCCAGAGGAGCACATGGCAGCCCAGAGGAGCACATGGCAGCACA